>PITA01001036.1:91428-219004 GCA_004023965.1 Spilogale gracilis | reverse complement strand
ACCTCCTACTGTGGGTGCTGCCTAGAACTGAGTCCCTACTGGTTGCGAGATGTGGTCTAGTGAAGGAGGGAGGGGGAGGAAGGGCGGGGTCACAGCTCCCAAAAAACAAAGACATGCTTGCTGCTCACCCAAACCAACTCTCCCTCTGCAGTTCTTCTAGGCTCTCTTCCCCACCTCTTGATTTTAAATAACTTCCTGAACTATAAATGCAAAGAGTTCCAAATGAAAACTGATTGATAGCCTCGTATAATTATATAATAAAAACGCACCGATATGCATATACATTATGTGTGGGCTCATATGTCTATATGCATCTGCATCTATTCCAGAGGGAGGAATATGCAATAACGTCTTCTGAAACAAATTGTCAAGGTGTCAATAAGGAATCTCATAATGAATGTGTGGGTGTGATCTGGGGTAATTTCACAGCAATTATGTTGCTCAGGCTGATTTCCCAAGACAGGTCTTAAAGGCGCAAGTCCCATTCCCAAGCGGAAAGCTGGGAGTTTTGATTCTTATGGCGTCCTCAAAGCATCACATTTCCAGGCCAAACTGCCTTCCCTCAAGCAGACCAGACCAAGCTAAAGAAATTGGGTAGCTAGCACAGTATTACAAGCTTCAGGCCTCAGCTATAGGCTTCTAAAAATCTGGGGGAACTTTTGTGTCTGACCCCCAACAATGTTAGCAACTGTTCATGACTAAGAAAGGACAATAGTGCTATCTGACCAGAGGAGTTGGAAGTCCCAACAATGAGTACTAACTATATCAAGCACTGTCCAAAAATGCTAAGGGATGAGGAACAGCAAAGATGGGGACTGGGCAGGCATATGCTGGAGGCGGCCTGTGGCCCATGGCCCCAGGGAATTCCCAGCCTATCCAAAAGGATAGATGCATGAACAAATACTGATAATTCAAGTGGAATGTAATAGAGTTTATAACCATGGAAACCTAGGGTTGGGGTGAGAAGTAAGAAAGACTTTGTAGGACTGGTATCATCTAAGCTGGGCCTTAAAAGTAGGATAAAAACAGCAATCAATATCCAAGACATTGGTTTTATGTAGTGCTCTATGTTGAGTACAGAGGAGACCCTTCCTCAACAGAATTTTGTGGAATGAATCATAGCCTGCATTCAAGAATCTTCTCACCAGGGACAGGGCTCCCCAGTCACCCATCCCTGAGGCCAGACTATGGAACTAGCTGTCAGGAAAACAAGGAAGTTGTGTGAATGCTGACCCCCAGCCACAGGACTGTCCGGGCTGTTTGTGGCAGTCATGCCAAGAGCTCTAAGACACAGACTAGAAGAAGAAAAGAAGCAGGGGTGGCGGGGGGTGCTGGCTGCTCAGTAGACTTCCATGAGAGTTAGGGCAAGGGAAGAAATTATTTTCCTGCCTTTGTAACACTGAAATCTAGACTAGTCCCCTCATACCAGAATCCCGTGAGTTTTTGCTAATGTCTCCTCACGCCTCATCTCTGCAATTTCCTTGGCACCCTCCCTCGTCCCATGCACTCCTGTCCCTGAGTCCTGTCGACTGGGATTTTATAACATCTCTTGACGCTGTATCACTGCAATCGTGCCCTGATTGGCCTCTCGCCCCTTCAATCCATCTATTCCCGGCTACCAGCCTGATTTTTCAAAAATACTTAAAACTTACCTTCCTTAACCTTCCGATGCTCCTCTGCCACCCCCCATGAGGCTTAAACTCAAAGGCATTTCCAATGTCACACCTCCCTGCCTTTTCAGATTTATCCTTTCCTTGAACCACCAAACACCACAGTCATGTCAAATTCCCCATAGTTCCTCCAGTGCTCCCTGTTTCCCCTCAGTTCTAGACCTTAAACATTCTGATCTCTCACTCTCTCTTCCCTCTCTCCCTCTCATCTCTCTACCCCCCCCTTCTCTTTCTCGCTAAAATGTCCCTTTCTTCTTTCTTTATAACAGGATGAACTCAAATTTTGAAAACCTATACTCAGGCTCTTCCTCTGGCATTCACTGTCTGGGTTAGACACCCCACCTCCGTGCTCCAGAGCACTTTGTGTGTGTCGGAGAAACAATGAACTCTTTCCTAGTCCATCGTTCTGAGCTGTGAGTAACTGGGTGGCACAGTATTACAAGCTTCAGGCCTCAGCTATAGGAACCATGCCTATTACCCAACATCCAGCACATTTCCTGGCAGATGGCATGTGCTCAATCAATATTGAGGGAAAGAGAGAAGGTTGATGGATGGGTGGATGGATGGATGGATGGGTGGATGGATGGATGGATGGATGGATGGATAGGTATTTGGATAGATGGATGGATGTGTTGGCAGCGCTTAAGCAGCCTGATCAATAATAAAATGAGGTTCCTCCTTCCTGTCTATACTTCACCAACTAGGTCATCCTCTAACACTATGTATCAGATCTCCCAAAGACCCCCAAAACCAGAGAAGTGAGCAGAAAATGATGGAAGCTGCATGATTGCATGGAAATGTTCACAGCAGCAGCTTGGATTAAAGCAAAAGATCATGGGTGTAGGTCTTCCGCGGAAAGTAGAATATCCACTGCCAATGAAAAAGAAGCTGGTCACCACATTCCAGAAGGCATCAATCTAATTGTTAAGACTTTTTTTAAAAGGAAGTTAGTCAGGGATTCCCCCCACCCCCACCCCCCAGGTTTCTTTTAGGTTTTGTCAAGTCAGGCAAATGAGAAGAACTTTCCACTTCTCTTTTTGGAACTGACTTTCAACACAAAGTAAGTGAGAATCAACCAGGTCATTCATTCGCCAGCATACTGATTACATTCTTAGAATAAAACTCTAGAAGCAGAATTACACATTTGTAAAGTCTGGACATTTTTTAAGACTTAATAAAAATTGCCAACTTCATCTCCAGAAAAGTTGTAGCCATGTGCAGTCCTACTGTGTCCTATGTATATACCTGTTTCGCTATGCTCCTACTAACATTGTACGATCCATTTTTAAGTCTTCCCCAATTTGATAAGCAAAACTTAGAATCACATTGTTTAACTCTTTGATAGCTAGTGAAGTTGACTTTTTTCTGAAGTAAGGGCTGTTCTGTAAGTTTCCTGTTAATTTTCTTTGCTTGCTTCTCTATTGGATTTCTTGTACCATATTATCAATTTTTAAAGGTGTATTTTAATATAGTAGTATTATTAGTTATTTATTATAGCTATTATAGTATTATTAGATTAGTATGATTAATCTTTTACAGTATGTTGCAAATATTCTTTCTATCTCTTAAGAAATGTGACTTCCTCTCCCTCAACATTAGAAGTGAATTAATGAATCTTCACTAAAAATTTAGTTCATAGTCCTGTGCCAGATGCCCTGGGTATGCAGAGACGTGTAAGACATGTCACCTGCCCTCAGGAAGCTTGCAATCTAGTTAATCTAGCAAGGACAATTAGTCACAAACACATCCGTGAAGATTTAACAGTACAAGTCTTTAGATAAAGAGAAGATTTGCAATGACCTTGAGGCCTGGGTCTATTCTCAAGAGACAGAAACAGAAGGGATCAGGGCATCTGAGGCAAGGGGAAAGGAGTAAGGGCACAGAGGTGGGAAAGTGAAGAGCCCATGGAAGATAAGGTCAGCCAGAGAAGACCTGAAATACCCAGGCTTTCCCACAACATTGCCTTATAGAGGCTGTCTCCCTCCCCTGGCTAGACCAAGCAGGAGCCTTTGTCTCTGAGCCTTTCAGATGTGTGTGTATGCTGTGTACGTTCCACTCTTTTATGATGGCTGTTGTTTGTCGGGATTGATTAGCCTTTCTGTGTGGGAGCCATCTGCTGTCTGTCAGGCTCCTTGTCTCACCAGCATGTTGATTTCTATAAATTATTATGGCATTTAGAGTCGGCTGGTGGTGGGATGCTGTGAATCCCATACATCCAAATCAGAACTGGATTGAAAGCCATTTAATGCTCTTCACCCACTGCCTTCTCTTTGGGTCAATAGCATCTCAATGAACCATGATGGGAATCTTCTTGGGCTGCCCGATACATTCTGTGCCATCTCCCTTCTTCTGCCACAGGACTGAGCAGTTGCTACTGGCCTGGCCACCACAGTACCTCATTTCCCTGGGTGCAGAGATGGGCCTACAGTGAACCTGTGACTCAGGCAAGCCTGTTTTGAGAGGATATGTCTTTCCACTGGGGTTGCAAAGATGGGGGATAAATATTTAGACCTTTAAGTGATCATCTTTGCTGGTGAGAGAAAATGCTGAGCAGAGAGAGGCAAAGATGAGACACTGTGTCCTAGAGGTATTGAGCCCTTGGTTCCCACATCTCTTCCCCTCAATTCCAGAAGCTTCATCAGTTTATCCCCAGCAACTAGCATCTTTACATTTCTTCCTGTTTCAGTTACTATGAGTTGAGTCTTTGTAACCCATAATACAGGGATTCCTAAATATGCAGTATTATTATCAATCTAGTTGTCCAAAACAGGTATATAGCAGTCATCCTCAAATTTTCTTTTTCTTTCACCCCAAAATCTCATCAATCACCAAATTCTCTTGATTCTACCTCTAAAATGTCTTTTCAGTTACTCCACTGTTCTCTGTAATTGTCGTCTCTCATCTGGTTCACACAATAGCTTCCTAACTGGTCTCCTTGGAGTTTGCCCACTTCAAACTCGATCTCCACAGTGCTACTAAGTTGATCTTTCTAGAATCAAGGTTGGCTTCAAAACCTTCAGATGACATCGGCAACACAAATCCAAACCTCTCAGCATAGGATGCAAGTCTGTCTCCATCTGGTCCATCCTACTCTTCAGTCCCACCTCCCAATGTACCTTCCCTCCTACCAATCGCATGCCTCCATGCCTTTGCACAGTCTTTCCCATGGCCTTTGCAACCTCATTCACCTGGTTTCTCCTCTGGTGTTCCATGTTTCAGCTTACATTGCACTTCTGCAGTATAGCCCTAACAGGAGCATAAAATTCTTCTGGGAATTCAGGGCACATCGGTGTTGGGTTAAGAACAGGAAGATGAGAGCAATGCAATTAAGAGTATGGGCTCTGAGTCAGCAGACCTCAGTGTGAGTTGTGGCTCTCACCCTTGCTAGCAATGGGGACCTAACCCTGAGGCTCACTTTTCAAATGGGGGATATAAATAAGGGTAGGGGTAAAGATTAAATGAGAAAACTGTGCAAAGTTCTTAGGTAGAACATAGCAGATACTCAGTAAATGACAGCTCTAGTTGATTAATGACAGGCCTGTCATCTATCTCACCTCAAACCCCAACATGAGCTCCTTGGGGGGCAGGGATGAGGTGCTGCATCTTATTCTGCTCTGTGTCCATGACACCTAGCACTCTGTCTGGTGCATAGTAGGCATGCAGTGAATATTTATTTGATGACTTCTCATCTCTTTCATCCACTCTTTTACTGGGGGCCAGGAGGCAGGGGCAGAGGGCACTGCTATGACTCTACAATCACAACTGGGACTCTAGATGCTGAAAACTGGTTAATGATAAGGTCTCTATGGGAAATAAATCAGAAGTGACAGCAGATCAAACAGACTGATGAGGGATACAAATATCAGTTCCCTGATATAGCAAATACAATGGGTTGTCTTTCCAAAATTCCTTTCCCCATTCTTCTTTGCTAACTAAACTCTTATTCTGATCCATTTCAACTCTCAAGGAAAATGATCCTATTCTCAATTCCTAAGTAAGTTCTAAAAAAAGCTAAGCCAGTTATTATAATGCTAGTCCTCTTGCTGGACCTAGTGTTTTTTGTTTTTTAAGAGGAACTTTAGTTTTATTACTTTGCCAGGCAAGAGGGCTACAGCAGTTTCATGCCTTCAAAACTACAGACCTACCCAAGGTAAAACGATGAGGGGTTTTATAGGAAAATACAGGATCTGGGTGGTTTCACTAGGATTCTTATACATATTGCCAACCTCATTCCTCACATCTTCAATGTGGTCTCATGACTAGTGATGGCACTCGCCATCTGAGTCTCCTTACTATGTAGGTATATACTGAGGTCAGTGAGATGTCAATATCGATACATAGCTCTTGGAACAAAGGATTCTTCAGAAAAGCAAGTGGAGGGGAGAAGCTGTGTGCAAAGGAAAGGGAAGTCCTCCATGGAGTTTCTGGGAAAGTTTTCTTTGTTTTTAAGAGGGGACACAGGAAGAGACAGTTCCTTTTCTTCTACCTCATATTGTTCCATCTGCAAAAGATGTCTTGAATAGGGATGCTGCTATCTGGTAACATGAAGGAAGCCCACAGGGTGGCAAGGCAGAAAAATGAGAAGAACCTGAGTTCCTAATGGCACTTTAGCCACAGAATTAGCCAGCCCAGGAGAGGTCCTACTTCAGAACTCCTCACTTGATTAAATACAACTTTATCTCACTGTCTCAATCAGTTAAATCAGAGTTTCCTATTATCTGAAGCCAAAATATTTTACCAAATTCACCTAACTTTATTTTATTTTATTTTATTTTATTTTTTAAAGATTTTATTTATTTGACAGAGAGAAACACAGCCAGAGAGGGAACACAAGCAGGGGGAGTGAGAGAGGGAGAAGCAGGCTTCCTGCCGAGCAGGGAGCCCCATGTGGGACTCGATCCCGGCTCTCCGGGATCATGACCTGAGCCGAAGGCAGTCGCTTAACCAACTGAGCCACCCAGGCACCCCTATTTTATTTTATTTTTTATTACATTATTTTATTTTTTCAGGGTTCCAAGATTCATTGCTTATGCCCAACACCCAGTGCTCCATGCAATACGTGCCCTCAATACCCACCACCAGGCTCACCCATCCCCCCACCCCCCAAATTCACTTAACTTTAAAGCCTTTCTCCCAACACTCCCCTGCTTATTCCCTTTTAAATATCACATAATACTCTTACTTCCCCATGTCCTTTTTTACATAAGTTGCACTCTCTTCTTAAAGAGTATAATACATCTTTCACTCCTTTTTCTCCTGGCTAACTTTTACTTTCCTTCTGAAGCTGGATTCACCCTCCCTGGGGGTTGGAAGTCTGAACACAGCATGGTTCCTCATAAAAATATTCCATGGTTCCTCGAAGGACAACTTAGGTAAAACTTTTGTTTCCTCCTCTGAACCTCATTAGCACTATGTGCACATTTTAAGTCACATTTAATTATAACCACTGATCTTATTCTTCTCTTCAACTACAGGAGAGCCTCTTGAGGGTAAGGACTACATCTTATTCCCCAGTATCCCTCGAGCCTGGCACAGTGCCTGGCCTGGAACATAATAAAGACTCAATAAATGATGAATGAATGGAGAGACACATGAGTAATGAACAGTCTCTACCACTGACAGGCTCCCAAACTTGCCAGGGAAACCAGAATAATATAGACAAACTAGAATGACAAAAATGATGTCATTGTGTCATCACTGTGTGATGTCCAAAACTTCTAACAATTTTAAAAAGGCATAGTAACACAACTTTAAGGTATCACTACCTGATATTAAGTTAACTGGAATAAATAAAGCATAGAAAATCCATCTAGGTGGACTGTGGGAAAAGAGCATGCCTATGGACTCACAGTAGCATTGCAAACTGGCTCAGTCTGTCTAGAGAGCAATAGGGTGAGATGTAACATAAGCTATTTACTGCTCATACCCTTTGACATAGTAATCCATTTTTAGGACATATACCCTGAGGAAATAACCCCACCCCAAAAAGGCAAAATTATATGAAGATATTTACAGCCACAGTACTTAGAATCCAGAGAAAGACAGTAAAGCTAAGTTCTAATGGGACAGTAAAGCTAAGCACATCGGGCACTTCAGATCAAAGTGAAAACGGGCAATGTCCACACATATGAATGCATTTACAAAATTGCGATAACTGAAAAAACAAAATAGCAACAAAGTACTGATTTAAATTATATAATTGTTTTTAAAAAATTTCTCTGTATTGCAGAAAATATTAAAGAGAAATAAAAAATTGTTTACTGATCATTAGGTTCCTCTATCTGCATGGAATTCAACCCCCTAGCATTCATGCATCTTACTCAGGTATCTACAGTACATGTTGTTGTCATTACACTGAATCACCCTGATGACCTGTAGGATGAAGAGATGATTAAATATCTCTGTGAACTCAACTATGACATGGAGATGGAAAGCTGAAGCAATAAAGTATACTGTAGTCCTTGCCAGGTGAAAGCAAACTGTCTTCTTATTGGAACTGAATTTTTAAAAAGCACCTGCCATCTAAAAACCTGTAGAGTGAGTACCACAGGCTTGGAATTTTTGCCAGTGAGGCAACCATATCTGGAATGGCTGTGATTAGAGGCCACTTTATCATGTTTATAATCATCTACTGCCATTCTCCAAGACACAGCCAACTTCTGCACTGGAGAAATATGGGATTTAAATGGGGTTATGATAGAAATCACCACACCTCCACCTTTTGAGCCTTTAATGATTATAAATGATTTCATCCAAGGATAGGGCATTACTTTGGGTTTAAGCCTTGCATTTGGCCATTCCTAACAAAGAAACCCTTAATAGAATCAATATAATAATTTTGCCTAGTATTGAATATATCTACCCCAACCCTACAGTCAGGAACTGAGAAAATAACATGGAATGGACTTGGGAATTCACTAGGCCAACCATGATGTCAAAATTTCATTTATTACCTAACTCCTATAAGATCCCCCAGTATCCTCAGCAATTAGCTCAGAGCCAATGAAAAATGTAAAAAGTATAAATGTCTCCTTTTCCACCAAGCTGCCATTACCTTAGTAAGAGGCTCTGGATCTCTTTGAAGATAGCAAGGAGTGGAATTTACAGTACATTTCATGGCATAATTATACGGTCCTTCCCCAAAGGTGAGGCTCTGGGTCTATGGCTCAAGTTTAGGAATTGGGTGAGAAGCAGCAGTTCTCTATACTTGGCTTTTGTTCCTTTGGTCCATTGTTTGTTATTTGTTTGATCTGATTACATGGACCAAGAAGATTTCTTAGAAACCATCCATCTATTTCAGCACAAAAGCCTTCATAGTCATTTAGCCATCCCAAGGTAACTATGGGTGCAAGCTGGTCTGATCAGCATGTCAGCCTGCTGCCTATTACAGAACATTGCCTTGTTAGACGCTGTTAGCTGTGCACCCAAGAGCCACTCTCCACATCTTCCTTTGTTTCCTGCCAACAGAACAAAGTGTGTTGCAGTACAATACTGTGCTCTACTAAAAGGGGCACCTGGGTGGCTCAGTGGGTTAAAGCCTCTGCCTTCAGCTCAGGTCATGATCTCAGGGTCTTGGGATCAAGGCCCGCATTGGGCTCTCTGCTCAGCAGGGAGCCTGTTTCCTCCTCTCTCTCTGCCTGCCTCTCTGCCTATTTGTGATCTCGCCCTCGGTCAATTAAATAAATAAGATCTTTAAAAAAAAACGCTGTGCTCTAAAGTTCTCACATTAGTAAATTCCCTTGCAGTTAGGTGGACTTAGAGTCTGACAAAGCAGAGAGTTGTGTGTGTGTGTGTGTGTGTGTGTGTGTGAAAATTGAATTTGGAAGTGAGCAAATGCAGTGGACCTGATATCTGGCAAGTAAATGGAGGAGCTAGCCAGAGATTACCAGTGCCAAAGGGTAGTGGTATTGATAAAGCCTCCTAAGAACCCCAGGCTCTGCTCTTTAGCCACCTCCCTGCCCGGTGCAACCTGGATGGTACATAATATCCTTCCCTAAAGTTCCTTTCTGCTTAAGCCAGCCCGCATGGATTCTGTTGCAATTAAAAACATTAAATAATACATGTACCACCTTGTCTCCAGAGGTTTTTAAAATGTCATTCCTTGGTCTCTTCCCCTGGGGATTCTAGTATACCCAGGGAAATCAAGGATCTCATTTCAGTTACAGCACTCTCAGAATAAAGATAAGCACTGTTATGGTTCTCTTCAAAGGTGTTGGTGATCGTGGTCTCAGTGAACCTGTAAAGGAGTATCTCATAGTCCCTCTTAGGGAATACAGAGAGCACAGTGAGCAAGTTGCATAAGATAAACCCACGTCCACCTTACTACTTAATTTTTTTTCAGTCTTTATATTATTTCAAATTTTTCTGGCATCTTATTTTCATTCCTTATGAGCCATTATTGAGCACGGGTTTCAGTAAGTCATCTGCAAAAACAATTACAGACACTTGGGCTAACATGTTGAATCAAACATCGTTGCTAAGTACCTCCATATCCATAAAATCAGCCTGATGTAAAATTATGTTCCTCCAGAACAGAAAGTCAGTTTAGATGCAGATCACCAAAATGAATGACACTTGTCCCGTATAGTCACCAATACTGGTTCTCAAAGTGGTCTCCAAGGAGCTCTAGGGGTTCTCAGGATCTTTGGGAGCAAACAAAACAAAACAAACAAACAAACAAAAACCTGCAAGGCTCTGGGCAGCATACTCCACCTCAAAACTATTAATGTATGGCCTCCTGTGTGCTGTTGATACCATTTGGGTATGAAACAATGGCACCTGCCTGGGCAAGTGTTGCTCTCCACCTGGACTGCAGAAATAACTTGAAAGTCCAGAACATTCCATGGCCAGACCTACCATGGCCTGTATCAGTACAGGCTGTCTGTCTGTCTCCTATTTATGCTGTGTTCCCTTCCCTCTGGGGTCTGAAGCTCTAGAAAACATGGAGTCTCCTTTCCTTGCCCACCCTCCACCCCACGTTACTATTCAATAAAGGAGCCTCTTCAGTGTCCTCAGATGCCTCCATGGAAACACCTGTCTGCTTTCTCATGGGCCGCCCCAGGTGCAGGATGCTATTGAGGTGGCAGGACCTCAAGCCTCAAAGTTGCCCCAATCCCAAAAGGAGGTGACCAGGTGTCTGGAGGGGTGATCAATGGGCACAAATTTCCTTCTTTCTGTTTATCTGGAGAAATGGAATAAAGCAGAACCACTGAATGATGAGAAATATAAGAGAAAATAGATGAAGTAATAAGACCAGTCATGTATCTATAAGATATCACATATCCTTCTTCCCAAGTATATCCACATCTATTATTTCAACTATAGGCAGACTTGCCTAAGAATACTATTTCCATTGGATGGGTGAGGAAAGTGGAATGGAAAGTAAGACCATGGGCTGAGCTGAAGCCAGAACAAGACCTCTGAGTCCTTCCCCAACATTTTTCCCCTGAGTCCCTCTCACTCTGTGTCTCCTGCCCCTCCATTCCCCACACAGGGATGCACCAGGTCCAATCCTGGGAACGATGCCATGAAACTTGGTTTCTGAGAGTGACTCTTCACTGGGCAGAGGACCCCTTCCCTTTCATTCAAGGGGCTCCATTCATTCCTGAGAAGAAACTACAGTCCATTGTATCCCACAAGCAAACAGCTTCAAAGGGACACAAATGCAGCTCTGAAAAACCCATATTTGGTGATTCAAGAGGGCCCAGGACTCAACTTCCAAGAGGGTTCTCTGCCCCTAGGTTTGAATGAAGTGGGTAAATAAAGACTTCACTGGTTCTGGGTTAAAAACCAGTTAGGGGCGACATCAATCTTCTGAAGTCACTGGGGCGTACGAAATGGGTTAATAATCACTAGGGAGTCCCCCCCACAAAACTTGGAGTCTTTAACTAAATCCTCTTCTATGAGGACATAATGCAACATCATTAAACTGGCCCATGAAGAGCATTTCCTCTGCAAATGCACAAGCCCTGCTTCATCTGCCTTCAGTCTGTCGTGGACCCAGGCTCTGGCTTCTTAAGTGGGCTCAACTGTATCACAGGCTTCTGTGGTGCTGTGGGACTGCAGCGAGCTCCATTTTATGTTCTTAAATATTCATAAGGAGCTTTGCAACATTAATATCTTAGATGGCTTACAAGAACACTTAAATACTGGGTCTTCACTCCCCTCCCTTCTCCCCAAAAGTCCCAGCCTGTTCTAATTTGTGTAATGCATTGAGCCATTTTAATAATTGTCCAGGGATTTATTTGGTGGTTCTGCTGCCCCGTCGCAGAGGGTGTAATTATGACCCCAGCTTCTCTTCCCATGCGCTAATCCGGCTTGTTTCACTCGCAGAGAAGCCAAGATTGGAAAGGGCAAATGCAGGACAGGGCTAATGCACAGGAATTAAGTCATGGGCCTCAGCTTTCCCTTAACCACCCCGCTCCTCCTCCAGCTTGGCTGCTGCTGAACAGGGAATGAGCAGCTGCCACGGTGTCTAGAGAATATTTTTAATTAAAGAGCAAGTTTTCTCAAAAGGAGCAGATTCAAGAATGGAAGAGCAGGGCCATCAATGAGCACCCAAACAACACACTTTTGGCACACGCCACTCAGAGACAAGAGGCTCAGAGATGTGTCCTACCCTCAGGTAGCGTGAAACTCTGTTGTCATGGTTTTGCATAAAAGCAAAATAGAGTAGACACACCGGTTGTAATGGAGGAAGAGAATGGACGGACTCTGAGTATCTTAGACCTCTCTGAAATTTTCTGATATGGTTCAGACCCCAGGGACTTCGGGATTATTGCAATGGAACTACGCTAAATTTGGACACTTCTAAAGGGATGCAGACCCAGTGGGCTGCATGAGAGTGTGCAAGGCATCATTTAACATAGGATCGGTTAATCTTACATCACTAAAAGTGCCTGATCACCTCTTGCCTCCAGCCCTGTAAGCTCAGGGCAAGAAAGATGAGAGGAGATGAGGTGGCAATAGTAAAGACATACAGAATCCATGTTAATGCAGAGAAAAATCTGACCACCAACAGGCTGGGCCAGGCCCATAAAGCTTAGAGGACTCCAATTCTGAATAATTCCAACAGGGAAATAAGCCAACACACATAAAAGAGTATTAAGCCCCTTAGAGGTGAACATATAAGCACATGCAAATTAATACAAAGCTGATTAAAAATATCTATGCTCTAGGAATAAGCCTGTTGTCACCAACCACCATCCTTTTGAGGCAACACTTCTATAGTTCTAATTCAAGTTCAAATGTCTGAAGCTGGCAAAGTTGTATGCTGGCCTGCAGCCACGGTCCCAGCCTAAGCCCCATCTTTCTCATCCCTCTCTGCTCACACCCCTTCCTTCCCATATGCCTTCCCACAAGGCCATTCCCTGGCTAGCGGTATTTGCCCACAGAGGCCACAGTGTGGACCCACTTGATGTCCTAAGAAAGTGAAGTCTTATAATCCAGGATCCTGCTACTCAGAGAAGACTTCATGGCAGAGATGAGAATTGAACCAGACAAGGCTAGGCTAATGAGGAACATTCTAAAAAGGCAAGCCATATTCTGGGACGATTAATTGGTTTTCCTGTTGGGGAAGATGTTTTCCAGGAAGTTGTAGGAAATTAGGCTGGAAAGAAAGATTGAGGCCACAATATCATACTTAAATGATGAGGTAGCCAGCTTACAAAACTCAGACTTGGTTTCTGAAGTTAACCTGGGACCTCTGAAGTGGGCCAAAAACCGACTCGTTTACCATCTTTGCTTCCACCACCTGCCCTCTATCTCTTTCTAGAAGATAGCATTTGAACAGGACGGAATAGTCACCCCACCAAATCTTAAACTGTTTAGCCAGCCATACTTGAGCATAAGAAGAGCTCTGTACCTGAAGTGTTATGAAATATCATGCATTACTTTTACTCACACACAGTCTTCCCTTTAAGCTCCTAAAGGCACAGCAAGACACCTCCATTTAGAGCAGAAAGCAATATCTTCTCTCCCAGCATGCCCCACCTTCACAGGATAACCCCACCCCTCCCCACCCCAACACACACAGGTGTATGAGCCCCACACAGGCTTGCTGACATAATGAAACCTTCCAGGACATTGGGTCTTCTAGACCAGAGCTGAGAACAGCGTAGGATCAGATCCTCCTCAGGGCTTTTAGTGAAGGCCACGTAGTGTTAAAAGCCAGAAGTCTTACTTACCATTACCTGCATGATCTTGAACAAACAGCTTCCCAGCCTGGGCCTCAGTGTCTCCACCTACAAAACGGAGGAGTGAATCCTGACAATCGCCAAGCTACCTTGTGATCTAAGACCTCATGCATCTCTTTTTGCAACAAAAGCACTTTGTTGTAACACGGTATTAGCTGGTGGACACATTCCCCTCACAGACTACAAAGATGGCTTCCTAAGAAGGGCCCATTGACATTTAATTAATAACAGCATTATTCTCTCTCTAATTCATGTAAGATTCTGAAGTAGCAGGGAAGGTCAACTGCTCCCCAAACCGGCTTCCACAGGCTCCTTGATATACAAGCACCAGGATCACAGATTATCCTTGTCAGAACATGATTTACAGCACTCAGAAGAGTTACATAAATTTCCATAAACATCCGCAAATGCTCCAGACATCAGATTCCACGAGCATGAGGGTGGGGGTAGGTAGAGAGCAGATCCTGGGGATTGTGGGTGATAAGGCAGCTCCCTGCACGGGGCAGCTCGGCAGCTCCCCTAACTTCAGGGCATTAAAGCTAAATTTGACTAATCGTGAGCAGTTCTTCCTCTGCTGAGCACCTGAGCGCCAATTACATGCCTGGTTAATTCAATAATGTATACACATTGCTGCACAAACCCAGCTCTCTCCTTCCCTCCACTTCCTGAGATTAATAGGGGAAGAAGAAGGTTGTTACAAACCTGTTTGTGCAGGTGTCCTGCACACCTGCTGTGATGACCGACAGTGACCTGCATGCCCTCCCCCACCACTGCTCCGGCCAAGGCGTGGGCGTCATTTAGCACGTGGCCCCTCTCCCCCGGCAGCCAAGCATGTGGGGCAGTCAACAGAGGGTTGGTAAACTTGGGAGGGAGACTGTAGCAAAGGTATCATTCTCAGCAGGACTTCCCCCACAGTGTCCCGGTCACACATTTAGTAGCAGCTGTTTCCAGATGGTGGGGCGTGGGTTCCCAGGATCACTGAAGGCTTTCTCGTCCCCCCACTCCACACCCCTTCAGATGCTACTGGGTTCTATCCTGCGAAGATGGAACCAGGCACGCATCCCCTCAGTGCAGGAGCGTGAAATCCCAAGGTCTCTGGGGCCCAAAGCAAGGCAGAGACTCAAGAAACAAAAGGGTGGAGGGTGCAGGAAAGAGGCTTGCCGAGCGGAACAAGGGAGAGATCTGGGGGTCTCCTCGACACAGGCAGCATTACCCTGCCACCCTTTCTGCCGGCATGAGGGCAGAGCAGGAGGAAGGGCCCCTTCTTCCCCCCACACCACTGGCTGTCCTTCTGTGCTCTTACCCCCAACAAATTTTGCCTTGCTGTTTATAGCCGTGTTCCTTTTTTTTTTTTTTAAATGCTTGTAGAGAGATGGGGAGGATATCCCGTCATTTAGCCCAGGCCTGGCCCCCTAGAAACAGCCCCGGCTCCTGCCCTCACACCCGTACAGGAATAACCCTCAATTGTGGCCTCCTTAGGTATGATTGGCTCACTCCAGGCCTGGCTGGACATCCATAGAATGGAAGGAACCCCAGCAGCAAGCTGTCTGCCTGGGTTTGATTCATAGCCATCTGGGGAGCCTCTACCTTGGGGATGACATTTACTGAGCATGCCAGGGGTGCCAAGGTGAAAAGGACAGGCTCTTGCTTTCAGTGAGGTTCCAGTCAAACAGGGAGTGAAACAAATGTCTCACGGTGTCCACTGATCATGTCTATCCAGGTACATGGCTCCGTGGGGGTGCAGAGAAGAGACCATTCACCGCTGAAGACAGGGATGCCCAGGAGCACTTCTCTGGCAGAGAGGAGAGCAGAAGAAGGGTGACAGACCAACAGGGCAGGGACAGAAGAGCAGGAAGGCCCACAGAACAGCACGTGCAAATGCATGGAGGCTGGAAAGCAGCCAAGACAATTGGGTGGTGACTCTTCTCCTACATCACCCCTCCTTCCCTCTCCTCTCTTTTCTCCCACCTCCCTCCGCCTTCCTTACCTGGTTGCCAGGAGAGCATCCCCAAAGGCCCAAGGGCAGAGCCAACCCTCAGCAGACCCTCAAGGTTACACAGCAGCCCTGTCCCCACCATAGCATGAAACACAGCTAGCCTGTGTCTTCCCCACTTCTTGGTCTGGCCTCTGTCCCTCCCTCTCAGGACCACTTATCATCTACTCTGGACCAGTAAGCCAGTGACCTGCAGGGCAGATTGACATCTTAAAAGAAAAAGAATGTGATGCTTAATAAAATGATATGGAATCTCAGGCATCCAGAACAAGCCCTCCTGAGAGCTACTTTGGAGGGTAGGCACACCTTCATAGTCCTTCAGATAATAGGGAGGCTGGACCAACTCCATGTAGTGAGTTGGGCATTTTAAAAAATTTTTTAATTAACATATAATGTATTCTTTGCTTCAGGGGTACAGGTCTGTGAATCATCAGTCTTACACAATTCACAGCACTCACCATAGCACATACCCTCCCCAATGTCCATCACCCAGCCATCCTATCCTTCCCCCCAACCCCCTCCAGCAACCCTCAGTTTGTTTCCTGAGATTAAGAGTCTCTTATGGTTCATTTCCCTCCCTGGTCCCATCTTGTTTCATTTTTCCCTCCCTTCCCCTCACAACCTGCTTTTTAAATTCCTCATATCAGAGCAATCATATAATTGTCTTTCTCTGATAGACTTATTTTGCTTAGTATAATACCTTCTAGCTCCATTCATGTCGTTGTAAATGACAAGATTGCATTTTTGATGGCTATATAGTATTCCATTGTATATATGTATGTATGTATGTATGTATGTATGTTTATATATATACCACATCTTCTTCATCCATTCATCTGTTGATGGATATCTAGGTTCTTTCCTAGTTTGGTTATTGTGGTTATTACGGGCAGGCATTTTAAGAGCAACTTATTATATCGAAAGGTCTCAAGGCCATTTAAGAACAGACTCCTCTCAAGAGGAAACGTGGAAGCTCTGGGATCTACTGTCCCTTTACCTTTGGAGTCCACCGGCCATGTGGTCATGAGGCAGCGACTATGAGCAGGCAGAGCTGAGTCCCTGACTCAGTTAAGTCGGGAGCCACTGGTCCCCATGCCCTCTTGGGGTCAAGGGGGGACTGGAATTCACATTATCACTGGGCCAGTTGCCTCCACACCCCTCTCCCCAACCTTAGTACCTCTCGGTTTTAAAAAGGAACCCTGGAAAATGTCCTTCAGCTCCAGCTGCGGAAGCACCCAGTGATGTGGGGGAATCCCCATTTTTTGACCAGCTGTGGCCAGAGCCCCGGAACAGACCAGCAGTGAGATCACATCCCCGCCATGTGCACCCGCCCCCAAGCCGTCCAAGCCCAGCCAGGCTAGGCAATGAACAGCGCTGGCCAGGCCCATCTTCACTTCCCAGAGAAAGGGAAGCTCTCCACACAAACCACATACACGGGGTTCCACCGCTGTTCCCATTGATAACCAAGAGCTATGGCAACCGTGCGGCCTCTAGAAACAAGGCAAGTCATCCCAGAGATGCCTTGATTACATCACGGGCTGCAGCCCAGCCCAGCTTTTATCCAGGCCCACAAGCGACCCGGGTCGGCAGCAGACCCCGGCTGCCACTGGGCGGCCCCCAGCCACCCGGCCATAGATCACATCTGTAAGTCCGTGGAGTTCATTATCTCCCTAATGCTGCTTCTTTTGCAGATCATTAGAAAGAAACTTGACCTGACCTGTGAACTCTGAAATTGATTGTTGCCTTGAAACGGTCAACAGCCCATTTTCTAATCGATGCACAGAATAATTTTATACATATTTAAATTATATATTAACTTTAATGCTTGTTAAATTTATCTACCACTTTCCTCCTGTGCTTCTTTTATATTCGCTCGAACTCAGAAGGGTATATTTACCACTGGGTGGGAGGAATAGAGGTGGGGGGGGTGGGGAATCTAGGCCAAGACCAAGTGAAGGAGGAAAGAGAAGTCCCAAGGCGGAGCCAGAGGCCATGGAGGCCTGCGGGGGGAGGGGCGGTGGTTGGAAGGAGGGAAATGTGCGTGTGCCGGGGCACACATATGTAAGGGTGTGGGTGTGTGTGGGTGTGGAAACAGGTATGTATATGTGTGTACGTACGACAGGTGAGTGTGTGTGTGACATTCTGTCTGTATCTGGGAAATACACGTGTATGTGAGTATATGTCTAAGACTATATGTGTACAGAGTGATGTGCGAGTTTGTTATGTGTGCCAGAGTGCGTGCGTATGCGGAAAGACAGAAGTGTGTCTGTGGATATGTATGAGAGTTTAGGTGGGAGAGAGGAAGGTGTGTGTGAGAATGTGTGTAGGTGTGTAAGAGTATGTGTGTATCTGGGAAAATATAGGTGTGAATATGAGTGTATTTTCCCTTCCATGTGCTCTTGCCAAGAGGCCTAGACACCTTGCCTAACCCCTAGTACTGAGAATTAGAAAGAATTTTTCCTCCTAATATACATTAAAGAGTTATCGATACAGTTTTGTCTGAAAACAGCAAACTCAGACCATTAAGGTCATCCTCAATGTGCTTGAAAATTTTAGTACACAGAGGGGTCCCCAAAGTGCTGAAGTATCTGGAAAGAAGGCCAGAACTCCTAATGGTCTCAAAAGCAGAGGTTCTTAACCTAGCGTTCATCCAACCGAGACCTCTGCAGATCAGCGAATCCCTTGAAATTGACCTGCATCTAGCACTTTCAGACACAGCTCCAGCACTCCGCCCTTGCTTCTTTCTGGGGCAAGACTCACCACGGGTCTCCAGCCTAAAGCCAAGAACACCTGATTGAGAGCCACTCACCCAGAGCAGAGCAACTTGGAAGGCCTCCAAGTTCAGAGTCCACATCAGTGTGCTGTGACTGTCCTTCCTGATCCCAGTCTTCCAGAGTCTGGACACACTCAAGATTTATATGCTCTGTCTGCCCCTGCAAATGAGGTATAAACAGATAAGCAAACCTTCTAGAAACAATCTTTAAAATATTCATATCCTTCATCTCAGTTATTTTGCTACTAAGACTTTATCCTAAGGAAATAGTCAAACTGCAAACAAAAGCTTGTGCATAGCGATGTCCCTCGGGGTATTAACACCAGAGCAAATGACCGGAAACAACCTCCTGGCCCAGCACTAGGGGAAGAGCCAAATCAAGACAGAGAATTCATATGAACAACTGCTCTCCAGCAACTAAAAAGCATATTTACACTTATGAACCATGTAACTAAATTAACTACCAATAATTTTAATTGCCCATCCTCTATATTCTTAAGTATGTTTACTAGAAGTTTTAATGACATGGGAAAATGTCTATGATACAATTATACAGTAAAACCACAATATGGTGGGTTTTCAAAATTTGTTCAAGGCATACAGAAAACAATTGAAGGAAAAAAAACCCAAAACCGTAAAAATGATTTTCTGAGGTAGAATGAGTCTTCTGGCCTTTCCATATATTTCTGTACTTTCTGAGTTTCTGTTATTAGCATGCATTATTTTAATTTTTTTCAAAAGCTAAGTTAAAGAAAAATCTCTGATTTCCAATCCATCCACCGCAAGAGGCATCCCTAACTCAAACCCCAAATTCACAGACTCCAAGTTTCTATGTTTCCCTCCTCCCTGGGAGCACTGCAGCTAAACGGCAATGCCCCACCAAAAATTTCCATTCCCCCTTAGTGGTTCCCTAATAAAATCAGAATACTTACCTCTTCAATTCCTTCACACTTCCACTTGCCCAGAATCCTTCCTCGGGTGGTCTGTTTTAACTTACTTCCCTTTCCCCGTCAATCAGGACAGCCTGATCCCTCATTTACACACAAATGCCCAACTTAGGTGAAAGAATACAGCCCAGGCTGTCTTTGTGAAAACAAGAGGGGATGGGCAGGACAGGGTAAAAGGAAGTGGGTGAGAAAGAAGACCAGCTTTGCTGTTTAGGATGCTACCTACTTCCCTGGGAAGATCAAGGTCATCTAGCGTGAACTGCCTTGACTTCTTCCCTCTGCCTCAGAGACTCTCAACATCATTATCATCCATCCTTTCAGCCCCCGTCCTGTCTCAAAGGAAGACGTATTTTCTTACTTTGCCAACGTGCGCCCCTCTACTCCACCTGGACTATTGATCCCATGCCTTCCCATCTCTTCCAGACCATTACTAGATCAATCATCCCCTGCTCTCCAGGGTCTGTGATCTCCTCTCCCTAGTGGCTCGCCCTACTTCTGCAGAGTCAGACTGCATGGATTTGAATCCCTCCTCTATCACTTAGTAGCTAGGCAAGGCAAGTTTTCCTTCTGGTGCCTCAATTTGCGTGTCTGAAAATTGGAATAACAGTAGTACCCACTTTGTACAGTTTGGGAATGAAATGAGATGCTCCCCCCTGAAACACTGAGAATAGAGCTGTGCCATATCAGATGTTAGCTGCTCTCGTCATTGCTATGGTCCTCAAATATGCTCAGTGAGGGCTTCTTTCCCAGCACCCTTCTCCATCATTCTAACACCCTGAATCATTCCTTCCTGTCTGGGGAAGATCTCTCACGGCCCAGAATTTCTCTGCTTCTATCAGATCTCAGGACCTTGCCATGGGGACACCGCCTCCTCCACTAATAAAGATGCTCTCACTGGCACGGCCAGCCGCACCCCCAGGCCCCCAGGACTTCCCTCAGCCTTCACGCTCCTCAATTCCCATCATGATTCAAATCCCTCGCCTCTCCAAACTTAGATCTCCTCGGCTTTCTAAGTGTCCAGCCTTTGGTTCTCTGTCCCTGCTCCTCACCCTTCTGCCTCCCTTCCTCCATGAGCAATTCCTTTTCCTTTTTTGCTCCTTAGACAGAAGCTCACCTCCCAAGGTTCTAAAGCAGGCTCCTCCCCCTCCCACTCAGTCCCCTTTCTCTGAGTGACCCTGTTAGTCTGCCTGGGGTACACGAATCCTCTTCACTGGTTAAAAACAGGTAATAGTGTCAATTATGGAGGGCTGTGGGGAGTCCTGTGGCCAATTATTATAGTTTCCCCCCTTCCTTCCCCACCCCCCGTCTTGATCTCAGTTTCTTTATCTATGAGATGGGGGCAGCAGCATTAAGGATTTATAAGTTCCTTTGGGCGACTCCTTTGAAAGGATTTGGCCCCCATCCTCTGCCTTACTTAGGAAGTGACTCCTGATGAGATTTTACTGGTCAATAAACAATACTCCTTTTCCCAGACAGATGACTCAGAAGCGCTGAGCCCACTAGAGAGGGAATCGGTTGCATTGCTGCCAGACCGAAGACACAGCGTTAGGCCTGTGACAGTCACGACTTGCCAATATTGCATTCCAGAAATCCCACCTCCCCTCCTACCTGGGAGACCTGTGCCCCTCCCCAGG
Organism: Spilogale gracilis; assembly: GCA_004023965.1. Lineage (NCBI taxonomy): Eukaryota > Metazoa > Chordata > Mammalia > Carnivora > Mephitidae > Spilogale > Spilogale gracilis. Next base: position 197,793 of record PITA01001036.1, on the reverse strand, counting down.
GTGCAGCAGGCTCCATTCCCTGCTTCTATTCCCAGGGACAAAAGTTCTTTGAGAATACAAAGGAGTCCTGAAGTTTTCCAGCTGGGCAGGGGAGATGAGAGCTGGGGTTGAAATGGGCCTCCTGAATACCTTGCCTAATTTACTTGCCGTTACCCCAGGAAAGCCACGGGGGGGGGGGGGGGGGAGATGAGTAATGCCTATTGCTCATGCAACCCCCCTCAAAGGATGGAGCCCCCAGGGACTGACAGTGTCCAATCAGATCAGCCAGACACTCTGTAGGACCCCAGTCTAGAAGCCGGGGGTAATAGTAGTTCATAGTATGGGGCACTGTTCTCGATGCTTGGTGTGTATGAGCTCGTTCAATATTTACAATAGTCTTATAGGTAATTAGAGGTGCTACAACTATAAACCCCATTTTGGGGATGAGGTTACTAGTCCCTGACCACACATAGAGCAGGTGCAGAGACCGGGGCAAAGTCAGGTAGTCCCAGCTATAGAGCCCACGCGGTCACCACCCTGCTCTCCTGCCTCCCCCACCGTGCCGGGACCCACCGCTCCAGCAGAAGGGACACAGGACACTTGGACCCCAGGCAATCCACGGCTGCCCACATATCAGACGCCCACTGTGATGGTTCATTTTATACCAACTTGGCTGAGCCCTCAGGTGCATTATTCTGCGTGCATCTATGAGGGCATTTCCGGGTGAGATCATCATTTGAATGGGTGGACAGAGTAAAGCAGATCGCCCTCCCCAACAATGGTGGACCTCATCCAATCAGTTGAAGACCTGCACAGAACAAAAAGGCTGAGAAAGAGGGAACTCTTCCTGGCTTACAGCCTGAGCTAGAACACTGGTTTTCTTCTGGCCTTTGAACTCTGCTTGAAACATCGGGGGTTCTTGGGTCTCAGGCTTGCCAGCTTTTAGAACTTAGAATACCTTTGGTTTGCCTCGTTTTCAGGCCGTCAGACTCAGACTGGAACGACATCAAGTACTCTTCGTGGTCCCCAGCTTGCCCACTGCACATCTTGGGATTTGTTAGCCTCGATCATCACATGCCCCAATTCCTCATAATAAATCTTCGGTCATATTTGTCCATCCTGAGGATTCCTTTCACTGGAGAAACCAGACGAACACACCCATATTAGCTCAGATTTCCTAGTTTAATTTTACCCATCTGGTGGCCCCGGTACAAGGGTCCAGCCGTAGCCGCCCTGGCTGAGCGCTGGAACATCATGAGGGGCAGGTCCGCACTGGCCACTGACCCCAGACGGGAAGGAGAAGTAGAGAAGGTCACCAAGAAGAGGTGCCTGGGGGACAAAGAGGGAAGAAGGCAGTGGGGTCGGCAGCTGGAAACAAGAGAGCCTGCACTTAGCCTGCCAAGCGGGAGGAATCCTGGCAGCAAGAAGGAAAGAGTAGATGGGAGGAGTCCCATCCTGCACTGCCTCCACAAAAGATGTCTCCCCTCCCTGGGCCTATTGGGCCCCTAGCTCTTGCCTCTTCACTCCCCTGCTGGCATGTGAAATTTCTGGAGAGAAGCCTGGCTTCATCTCTAGTCCCTAACACCAGGCACACGTAAGTGCCCAACAGTAGTGGGATTGGGGGGGGGTGGGGAGTCTATCAGTCTGAAGCCAGGTAAGAAAATCATTCTGCTTATTGTGTGATGCAGCTCTGCTTGAAGAATGAAGGAAAAGCCATAGAACGTAAATGAAGACAAGAGGTGGGAAATGGTTCTGGAGAGGAGTATCCGGAATCCTGGCTCAAGGGAGTAGAACATCGTGGGGGAACAATGGTCTGGAACCACACCGCCAGACTCAGATCCCAACAGCACCTCTGACTCACTGTGTGGCCTGAAGCAAATTTCTTAACCTCTCTGTTCCTCAGTTTGGCTCCTCCTCTGCACAATAAGGTTGACAATAGCACTCACCTAGGAGAGCTGTCAGGAGAAGTAACGGGTTAATGTAAGTGACGTGCTTAAGACCCTGCCTAGCACAGAGCAGGCGCTAAATGCACTTGACCGTCGCCTTCACCACCACCAGTCACCATTTTGCACATGAGGCCCATCAGGATGCCTCCAATTGGTTTTGTAACTAATCTGAGCTGTAGGAGTCCTTCTTTAGGTTTGACCTTGGGGAGTCAGCCTCTCCTAGATGTCACAGATCTGTCGCCTGAATCTGACCCTCAAAGGAGAGACTAGACCCGAATGAGGACTGTAACACAAGGTGTTTCCAGAAATCGCTGATGTCCCAAAATAAAGCTCCATGGATCAGGAACCTGAGAAGAGAGATACTAAGTCACCAAAAATATTCAGATTCATTCAAGGTGGTAGCGGAGGATTATTTGTTTTTGCAAATATTAAACTTTCCAATTTTCTTCTAACAGTGGTGGCTTCATCAGAGAGCTGGAATTGGATGCCCAGATTATTATGAGACAGGCTGTGGCTTAATCTTCTCGATGTTTTTATATTTGAAAATAAAGAGGCATTTGGCACTTATCTAAAATTACAACAGCAGAGAAGGGAAAAAGCCCTCGCAGGTACATGGCTGTGATCTGCATATTTACATGCTTTTGAGTTCATTATGGAATCACAGAATCAAGGCATCGCACAGCTACGAGGATCCTCAGCGCCCCGCTATTCCAACCCCTTCCTCTGACAGCTGGGGAAACTGAGGCCCAGAGGGAGGATATTAATTACCCAGCATCACTCAGCTAGTTAGTGACAGGCTGACTACGCTTTCTGTGTAGAAAGCTCTGAAATGAAACTTTCGGGCAGGGAGAAGGTCCACTTATTTTAACAACAAGATGTCTTCCACCTTCCCTGTCTGGTCAGGAACGGGCCCTAAACCTTCACTTTGAGTCTCTCCATAATCTGGCTCCATCCGACCTCACCGGCCCACGTTGGCCTTCATGCCCAGTCTCCCCGACTATCAACAATACCTTCCTTAGCCCACCATGCTGACTCTTCCTTTCTTCTGAGGCCGAGTGAGAGGCCACTTCTTTGAAGTTTTTCCTGCCACCACCCAGTCAGAGAACACTGCCAGCCCCTGAACTCCCAGGGCAAGGCGGGCGTGTGCAGCCTCGAGGCTGAGAGGCGGGCGAGGAGGAGCGTCCGGGAGTTGGACGGCCCCAGCCTCCATCCCGGCTCTGCCTCCTGACCTCAGGCCAACTCTTTTCTTCTTCAACCCTCAAGTTCTTCCACTCTAAAGATATTTGGTTTGTACGGTTGTTCTGAAACTAAATAAACCACAGCATAGTGGGGACTCAGGTAATGGAAACTTTTGTATTTTAAGATACACGATTTAGTTCACCCAATATATATATATATATATATATCACTATATATATAGATATATAGTACACCATTTTGTTCCATGGTTGGTTCCCAACTAGATAGAAAGAAAATACATCTAAATGCCATGGAAGCAGGAATTGTATCCCTTTTATTCCCTGAAATACCCCCAGTGCTTCACACAATACCTAGCAGAGTCGGCACTCAGTAAATCTTTGCTGAATCAATCAACAAACTTTCCTTTCAACCCTAAGGAGTTTAGGTCCACAATAATCAAGATAAGCCTTGTGTGTGTGTAGTGATGTCTGCTTTTCAAAGCGTTTTCACATGGAAAAATCTATTCACTATTCAGACAACCCCGAGTAGGAGGAAGATGGAGTATTGCCGGTCCCCATGTCACAGGTGAGGATGTTGAGGCACAGACCACAGGCCTAGAAAGTGCTAAGGCACAGGCTACATCCATTTCACAAACCCAGATGGAGTCTGATCTCAGTCTGCCTCTCCACCCCCCGTCAGTGCTCATGGAAGGTGTTCACAATTATTTTGGAATCTTAATCTAATCAACTTGGTGAAGCATTTGATGACTGTGTAGAACTCCCCGGCTTCCAGAAGAAAGACATTTCTGAGACTGGTGGCCGGATGAAGGGATGCGTAGGCAGGGAAGCTGGGGCATCGGGAGGGAAGTGAATTAGAGAAACTCTTCCTTCAGCAAGACAAATTTGTGCTGGGAAACCATGCTTGGCTGGGGAAGCCAATTGGAAAAGAATGATAGAGGGCTGGCTCCTGAGGTTCATCAAAGTCATTTGTTGGAGGTAAGCTCATTTTTCACAGGCCAAGGGGATATTTACCTGGAGTGCACCTTTAAGGAGTAGCCGACAGATTGAACGGTACAATGCTTTATTATATTTCACACCCTGGTGATTCAATATGATGGAAGCAGAAGGGGGGGTCCTCAGGAAAGAGAGCAAAGAAGAAAGGCAGAAGAGATATTAAAATGTCCAGCAAGGGGGTGTCCTCCTTCTCTAGTGCCTGGGGCAAACCTCAACTGTAGGGGAAGCCACCAGAAGGTGCACAATCAGCCATGCTCTGGGGATGATGCTGAATAGGGACTGGGTACCCGACATAGGCTGACCTCACGCCTTCCTCCTAATCATTACCTTATGTCCCATGGGGTCAATTCACCCCTCCAGCATTTTTAGAAGGGTTTCCACACAATTCTGGGAAGCCTGAAGACTTACATTCTAGTCCTTGTTCCACCACTCTCTCAGCTGGGTGAGCTGAGGCAACACATTTGACCCCTGGGCTCATTTCATCATCTAGAAAAGAAAGAATTCCCTAATGGTCTAGGCTCGCTTCTAGCCCTTGTGTTCCACCATTCTAAGTCAGCCCGGGAGATCTACCTTTATCCGAAAACAGCTAGCTTCTCTGCAGCCTTCCCTCACATCCTGGCCACAATAGCCAGCCACTGAGGACAGAAGAAAACCAGCCTCAACCTGGAGGCTGCCTATGATATGGGCACCAAAAGAAGGAATGGTTATCTCCTTGACAACCAGCATCCCTTCAGGGCTCTCAAGAATTCTCTCCTCCAGGATTCGTCTCAACCCTTTGGGAAACTATATTTTAGCCCTTCCCATCATTCACAAAGCGTCATAAGTTGGGTATGTATAGGTGTTTGTGGGACACAAGGTTTGGCTTTCTGTTGTCCTTAAATCTTCAACGCCTCTTATGGAGTCCTTCCCATTAGTTTCATCTTCTTACTCAAGACGTCACCATGAAGTACCTACTCCTATCGTTGCCCCTTATCCCTCCAGGAATTCCCCCTAAGAGACTTTTCCCTTTACTGTTATAAACCTGGCCCTTGCGTCCCATGGAAGGTGCACTACTTTACCCTTGTTCCTTCCTCGTCTTGCTGCCCGGAATGAACATCTGGTAGCGGGACCTCCAGTGGCCATCTTAGAATGAGGTCACCTTGAGGACATAAGTCATGAGCTAAAGACTGTGGGCTGGAAACCAGAAAGGTATTGACTTCTTGATAACTAGGAGGCAGAGCCATCATACCTGCCTGACAATGCCACTTCTGGATTTCTCTCACAAACTCCCCCTCATTTACATCACAGTCTCTTGGGTTTTCCATTGTGTGCAGCTGAGCCAAATTCTTAATGGATGCAATAGCCTTGTCTAAGGATCTCCCCACTACAATCACCATTCTATACCATGGGGCTTTGCACATAACAGGACACATGTGGATATTTGTGAAAGAAAGTGGAAAGGAGAGAGGAGAGGTTGATTTCCTTCTGATTCCTTCTCCCTCCTCCCCTGTTCCCTGGCCATGGTGGAGGGCCTTGAGGGATGCTGGATGCTGAACAGAAGTGTTGGTTGGGCTGGGCACCCACCTTGGCATGTTCACCTTCATCCCCCTGGGGTATGCGTTTCAGAAGCTCTGATGAGGGCACCTGAGGCCATTTTGATACAAAGGATTTACTTTGACTTTAAGGCTAACCGGTAAGAAATTGAGCATAGAGTGTGGCCAAGGGCCCTTTGTGATGTCCTTCCCTAAACCCTTCCCTTCACCCTGATTACTCCTCCATCAGTGTTATTTGGGACTAGAAACTTTTACTTTTGTGTTAGAGCATTGTGGAGACATACTAAGTAATAACTGTGAACTTGAAGCTATTCTATCAGCAATTTGGGAGTCATTTAGTAAGGTGTGGAGAGAGTGAGGCATGTGACAAGCAGTTTGGATGAAAAAGAGAAACTCAGAAGCAAAGGGCCAGATGGAGAAAAAGGCACAGAGAACCAGACCACACAGGATTTGGAGGATCAGGGCAGCATGGGGACGGGAGGCCTGGAGAGTAAGGGATACGGCAATTCAACTCAGCCCAATAAACAGTCACGAGCACCTCCTTGTTCCAGGGAAATATACAAGGACTGGGGGGACTGTGACTGGAGGAGTTCATAATCTAGAGTCGAGGGTGTTTATGGTCAAAGGATGTTTATACAAACATAAAAGATATAATTTTGCATGTCCAAAAAGAAGAACAAATCAAGGCCTATGAGACAGAAAATGAATTCTGCCTGAGGATAAGAAGGCTTCCCAGAGAAAGAGGCTTAGGGTTGGGCCAGGCAAGCCGAGGAGACCTCTGGCAAGCAAGGACATGGGCACTGGCAGGAGTGGTCGATGGGAGCAGTGGGGCCATGCACGGATGTGCTAAGAGAGGAAGCTGTCTCTAACTTCAAAATTGTGTCGATGAAATGGATGAACGTTTTTTGGACACTAGCCTCCTCAGAGAATACCCACAGCTCTATCGCCCAGGAAATGGTTATTCCCCTAACACCCATAAAGATGGACTTATAGCCCTAACTGAAGTACATGGCATTTCCTGGGAGTGAGTCCAGCAGTGGAAATAGTTTTGCTGAAACTCAGGTTGCCAGTGAGGTCAGCATGCCCGTGTGCAGCTGCACTCTGGACTGTCCCCAGATGCCACACCTGTGGGATCCAGTTTGCATCGAAATATCTCTGGACATTCTAGAAACATAGGCTAGATACCAGATGGTTTAATGACCTTGGCATCTAAGCCAGTACCTGGTAAAGAACCCTGAGGACATGAGAACGACCATGTACTTTTCTTGAAGCATTACACAGCCCTAGGAGCCTGCCGGTACATGGCTCCTAAAGTGACACAGTCGTGTTAGCCTCAGGCCAGCCTCTTCAAGCTCACAGCACAGTTACAAAGGCAGGAATCACATATAGGAAATAGCAAGAGAATACCCTCAGAGGGTAACAGAAAGAGAGTGCCATGGAATCGGTGAGACCAGTTCTAGGCAAGGTCAATCTGGGAGTACTTCCTGAAAGAAGCAATCCGGGGTCCTAAAGTACTGGGAAAATGGAGACTCCTTCTCTGATGGTTCTATAAGTCGTCTACTGCTGTTAATGCTGTAGAACGCACCATCCCAAAAGTCAGTGGCTCAAAGCAATAATCTGTCACTCTCTCCCATGTTACTTCAGGGCATTGACCTAGACTCAGCTTTGCCGGGCTTAGCTCCAGGTCAGGTCCACATGTGCATGTAACTTTTTATGGTCCTTGCAGGAAGGAGCAGGCCAGTTGGGGTGTGTTCTTCTCAGCAGAAGGACAAGAGGGCATGTTGACGTCATATCCGCTAACATCCCATTGATCAAAGCAAGTGACATGGCCGAACCCTTCATCAATGAGGTGAAGTACACACTGTCTACTTTGACACAGCTAAGCCCAACTTCAATAGAGCAGGGCAGCGTGTGTGTGTGTGTGTGTGTGTGTGTGTGTGTGTGTGTGTGTATGCACATGCATGTAGGAGGCAGGAGTGGGTGGAAAGGAAGGGAATTGTTTTTAAAATCTACTATAGTGGTGGAGAAAAGAGGAAAGCTATTCCATGCAGATGGATTATATAAGCCAAGGCCTCACGGTGAGTATGGATCTGGTGTGGAGGGACAGCCAGGAGGGTACGTGTGAGCCAAATCAAAGTGGCAGAGGAAGAGGAAGAGACTGGAGATCCACCTATCTCGGGCCACAAGGCTGGAAGTGTAAGTGGCTGGCAAGCTAGCTAACAATCTCTTCCTTGGAGAATCCCTTGGAGAATTAAGAAATTATGAACCAAAAGCAAAAAAAAAAATCACTCCTTTGGGAACTTCTCCCTGGAAAAATATTACAACTCACCAAGCTGCCGCCTCCTCCTGAAGCATTCCAGGATTGGCCCAGCCCTGGGCTCTCACCCTCATCTGAGCAAAGGGCATGCATATATGGACAGCACCGCTCCGGCCCTCAGAAAGCACCTGTCTTGATTTCCCAACTAGACTCTCAGCCACTGGGACCAGAGACAATATTTTACACTTTTTTTCCCAATCTCTAAACAGCAGGAGCTCCATCACCGCGTATGGAATAAATGGCTGAATAGCAGACAGTGCTAAGAGAACCAGGCAGCACCGTTTCTGGAATAAAAGAACTAGGGAAAGTAGGTCAGCTGGACCCGTCGCAATCAAGACAGTCCTATTAATAGGAAATGCAAACATTATTTAGGGACAGGAGCGTGAAATGAGAAAGGGGAAGGACACTTGAAGGTGGATGGAAACTCAGTGTGGTGTGAAAACACAAACTGGAGCAGAAATGAAATTGCCAGGGAGGTTGTCTATTCCTGAAGAAATGTAGTCACAGGTAACAGCCCCAGGGAAAGCTTCCATGGCAAATCAGCCCACCAGCCACCTCCTGCAGAGCCCAGAAGGGTGTTGCTAGGAACACAGGCTCTTGAGAAATGCTTGTGGCAAGCTTTGTCAGCCACATGAGAAGAGTGGACAGCAATAGAATTTACTCTGCTTACACTGGAGCTCTTCCCACTAGAAGGAATACCTTCCTCCTTGCCTCCTCCAGGAAGCCTTCCAGGATAGATAACACTGAAACACTGACTTAATCCCAAATAAAGCACACGATTTCCCCTATAATCAACTTAATATATTCTACTTAACTTGTGATTACAGAGTTTAAAAATTGTCTATTGTGTTTTGTACATTAATTATAGTAGAAGCCATGGCTTTTCTTTCCTGTGAACCCCTCCTTCAGGCTGGGCACTCTCCTGGCTCTTAGAAAATTCCCTTCAACAGAGTGTGGCATCAGTATGTGAGGACACTGATGCAATCAAAAATACACAGGAATTCAGGACCCTCGGGTTGAAGCATGAGACTTGACTTGAAAGTTGCCATCTTAATTGGGGTCATGTTGGGGAAGGATAAGCGTGTCATCCATGAGAGCCCCACCCTCTCAGCACTCCCTACCCCTCCCCTACATGGCAGGGCGCCTGGGCACAGGAGGGGAAAGGAACAGAGCTTGCGGTGGGCCACGAGGGATTCTTCACTGCTCCCACATTACACCACTGCTCAGTTTCTTTCTGGCCCATCCCAAACCCTGGAAACCCACCTAAGGTACGACAGAGGCCGCTCATCTCCCTCCTCTAGAACAGGGATGAGAACCACTGTCTTCTGATGTTCTGTGTTTTCCTTCAATTCTCAGCAATGTTCTTAGTCTCCCAGCCTTCTCACAGCTCAGTCATGGTAGAGCGGTCACAGGGAGGGTCCCTGGAGGGCCCACAGGGAGGACTGGGCAGCCAGGTCATGATGGGGCATCTCTTGCTGGTCTTCTCTCTTTCATCACTCAGCCTTCCAAGGCCCTGCTCAAACCCACGTCCTCCAGGAAGCGGTCCCTGACCCCAGTCCCTTGTCGATGCCTCCAGAATGCTGCACATAGCTGGTTCTATGCTGTGGAGGGTTTGGGGAGTCAGTTCCTGATGGGCTCCCTCCTGGGGACCTGGCCTGGTCCTTGACACAGGTGGCAGTCTCCATGTGGACAGAAAGGGCACTGGCTGTGTCCATCATGGGGTCTGTGCCCACGCACCACCCAGGTGAGGGGGGCCAGGGGGCTGACCCGGCCCTGCCCTTTGAATGAGGGAAGAGACGGGAATGTCCGCTGTGTCTCCAGACATCGCCAAATGTCCCTGCGGGAGGGGACGAAACTGATGCTCTTGAGACCATTGTTGTACATCAAACCTTAAAGCACAATGCCCCTGTTGGTTGATGTCTGGTTGGTTGGTTGGTTGAGTTTTTTGACAAATGACCTCATTTGGAGATTGAGGAAGTCATAGGCCAGTGGAGGCCAAGGTGTCAGGGGTCCCGATGGAGGAGAAGCTGCCAATGGCCTCCGTTTATTCCAGTGCCCTTGAGGCTCTTCCTCTTTTTGGAAGGTTGATTCTGAGACCACGAATTATTCTATTGGGGATTAATGAGAGGAGGCTGGAACCGGACCCATCCCACCCAGAAATCTTCCCCCGATGAACACAGAGCTTCCCACTGTCGATCTGGTGCAAGGGTTTCTAATGCATCTGGGAGAAGTGGTTATACACACTCATGCCCAGACACACACAGTCTCACACCCGCACACTCACACACACACTCTCATTCACTCACACACATGCACATTCCCTGCCCTTTGCCTGGACATAAAGTGGACACGAGGGTTGCTGTTGAAAGACGCTGTTCGTTGGTATCATACTTTGGGCTTTGCAAAGGATTCCCGTAGCTAGTATTTTTGAACCGTCCATGTAGCTTGTTGTGAACACCTCTCTGAAGTAGGCAGACAGCTACTGTCATCATCAGCTGAAGAAACCGAAGCCCAGAAAGATGAGCAGCTCATTTCAGGCAGAAAACACACATGGCCAGCGGAGAGCAGTGCCTAGACCAAGCCTCCTACAGTGTCCTGGGCAGCGCCCAGCGGAGGGTGACCTAGGCCCTCCCCACAATCACGCTGAGGCTGAGAAAGCCCACAGCACAGTCAACAAGCAGTCGGGAAGCCAGGCTCTCAGCCTCCTGTCTTGCCCCAAGTTGCTGTGGGGCAGAGGCCCAGCGACCTCACTCCTCTGGGGTTTGGATGCCAGGCAGTCTGGGCTCTCTGGTGGCCCTGATGTAGGGACGGCGCCGGCTCCCCCACTTGTCATGAGGGCTGCTACTGCCTCCCAGGTAGCCACGCCCTCTGATCACAGGCACCCCGCCCCTGGCACAAGTCAAATGGTCCAAGGATGAGCAGGTGACCCAGCAGGCAGAGAACTTGCTGGAAGCTTTCCATTCGGAACCGGGACAAACGACCTCTCTCCAGAGGCCAACCTGCGACGGGTGATTGCAGGAGCGGCGGGGGCCATGTTTTGGTTGATTAGAGGAAGAAGGCCATCCAAGAGACAAAAGCCAACCTGCGGAGAAGGCAAGCAGCGCCTCATAGGGCTGGAGCACCAGCCCTAGCAATCCCAGAGGCCCACCCACTCCCGGGCTTCCCTGACATTTGAGGACAGGAGACAACTAATTTCCCTTTGGCCTGTCTTAGTCTAAACTAGGTTTCCATCACTTGGAACCAACACGCTACTCCTAACCTCCCAGTGTTTTCCCTCCTCAGCCTCCCAAGCAGCGAGCAGTCATGAGACCCAGTCCTGGACCATGAGACATAAGCAGACACCTGCTGGGGACCTCTGTTTCTTCTTACTTTGGATGGTTTGTGCTCTGGCCAGAGCCACTGACTGATTCCAGCCGCCACTCTATTTCTTATTTGGGGGAAACAAAACCCAACTGTCTTCATTTAAGACACTGTCATGGAGTTGCTGCTTCATTCAGCCACACAGACCCCCATTATGCTGGTCAGAGTCTCCTCTAACAGGAAGGGAGGGGCTCAGTGGCTGCTCATGCAGGACCCTTCAACCCCGGAACTGCCCTCCCCCTCTGTCAGCCCCCCCCTCCCCCGCTTGCCCAAATCCTGACCTCAAAGCTAGTGATGGGAGAACAATGTGGCTATGGCACTGCTTCATGTGGGAGAGAGCCTGGCTGGCCCCAGTCCTCAGGCCAAGGGGGGCTAGTGAAGGCAAGTGTCGCAGCATAACCTGGACAGGTGGATAATCCTCGTAAGTCAGAGAAGAAAATAATGAGTGTGATGAGTGATCCCAGGGTCCCTGAGGCCTGGGGAGCACCTGGAACAGGCGGGGTCTCTGCAGAGTAGACAGGATTCGGAGGTCAGGAGCTCAGGCCAGAAATCACTTGGAAGGGCCAGGGCCTCTTCTGACTGGTTCTCTTGCCCCACTCAGAGCTAACTGTGCTGACTGGGGCCCCAGTCCCTGTGGGCCTCGCAGGCAGCCTGAGGAAGAGGCACTCAGGAGACTTGTCCCAGCACACCCACTCAGTCATGAAATTTAGCTCCTGCCGATCTGCAAACCCGGGGTCTGTCAGAAAACATTTTCACAAATCTTCACCAAATGGTAAAGCTGGAAATCACCACAGAGATTTGTCTAGGTCAACCTCTCATCCAAAATAGAGACTGGGACCCAGAGAGGGAAAGAGTCGTGACCACACCAGGACTCTACATCTCCTGGCTCCTTCCTTCGGCTGTCTGTCACCACAACCCCCTCCCTCTCATTTATGGAATTATCTCTTAGGTCCAAAAACCCGTGTTAGAATAGTAATGGGCCTCCTAGTCAAGGGAGAACATGGAAATATATCAGTTATCTACCAGTGTGTGATAAACTAACCCACAACTTAGTGGTTTAAAAAGACCAGCACTTCTTATCTCAAGGATTTGGTAGATCAGGACTCAGACCTGCTGAGCTGGGGGGCCTGGTGCAGGGTCTCCCCTGAGTCTGCAGTCAAGATGCAGACTAAAGCCAGGGGACAGGACGGTGGTAGGGAAGGGAGTGTTCCTGGCACAGAGAGGACAGGGAAGAGCAGAGAATCCTGGTGACTCTGGGATTGCAGAGATGAGCGAGGCTAAGGTGAAGCATGAAGGGTGGCCAGAGAAACTTCAGTCTCCATGAACACTTCTTTCCAGAGCCTTCCGCAACTCTGCAAAACTCTCAGCCAATACCCTGGCTCCCTATGTGTGTCCTACTGCACGATCATAATTGTCTCTTAGCCTCTCTCTTACTTTGGTGTGCTATAAACACAACAATATAAAATAATAATAAGGGCGCCTGGGTGGCTCAGTGGGTTAAAGCCTCTGCCTTCAGCTCAGGTCAAGATCTCAGGGTCCTGGGATCGAGGCCCGCGTCGGGCTCTCTGCTCAGCAGGGAGCCTGCTTCCTCCTCTCTCTCTGCCTATCTCTCTGCCTACTTGTGATCTCTCTCTCTATCAAATAAATAAATAAATCTTAAAAAAAATAATAAGAAGAAGAAGAACAATATACTAGTAACGGCTAACAATGACTGCGTTCTTACCAAATAAATGCCAGGACCTGGGCTAAGCAATTGGCATGAGCTGAAGGATAATGTTTTGAGAAAATAAGTGGCTTTTACTTTTCGCCTTTGGTCTTTCTCACCCCTGGGTATCTCCAGTCTTGGAAATCAGGGGGGACAAAACCAGCTTAGAGCAAAGACATCAATGGAGATGCTGAATGAATTTTTCTTTAACTCATTGAAGGAATACTTGAATATATTTTATTTTAAGGAATTAGAGGCTTAATCAAGACATAAGGCTTTTTAGGCCAAAAACCTGACCTGGGGGTCTGAATTCTCTAAGGAGCTAGAGGACTTGCTACCCAAAGGGGACTCAAGGAACTCGGCAGGGGGAGAACGCCACTCAGAGCAGTACTCAGTCACAGTTAGAAAGCCGAGCTGCGGGCAGAAGGAGGAAACGGGGAGCCTGACAACAGCTTGAAGCCCCTAAGAAGGAGCCCAGCACCCACAGGCACTAAATGTGGGCAGCAGGCTGGATGGTAGAGACCGTGAAAGGCTGAGCTCCCTGGCGTCCTGCAGTGTGGGCCAGGGGCCCTTCAGTCTCTGTGCACCTCACCTGCTGCCTCCGTGTGCGGGTAGCAAAGCTTGGCGGGGTCCCCGGGCTGCTGGACCTGAGCGCACCCCACAGCAGCATGTGTGGGGGAGGGGCTTATATGCACTTGTGTGCTGAGCTCCCCCAAACCAATGTGCAAGGCTGATGGAAGGTCAGGGGACCCCAAGTGATGAGGGAGACACAGCTTAGCGTGCCTGGCCCTGGTGACCACAGGCCACGGGGGTCCTCGGGCCCTTGTAGCAGTTGCTGTGGGGATGAAGATAAAGACCAACGATTCCATGACACAGACCACACTTCAGCCAAGGACAAGGCCAGACCTGTTCCGATCTGTCCCTTTCCCAGTGCCAAGACAAACCACACACATGCACACACACATGCGTACACGCATACATACACGTGCACACACATGCACACACACATGCACGCACGTGCACACACATACACACATGCGCGCACACACGTACACACATGCACACGCATGCACATGCACACATGTACACATGCATGTACACATGTACACGCACACACATGCACACGCATACATGCATCCATAAACGCGTGCGCACGTGCACACACACACTGCCACCACTTTCCCACTCAAGGAAAAGGGGAGGAAGAGGAGAAAGGGAAGAATCATGAATCTACTAGTTTTTACCCTAAAGTGACTACATTTAAAACCAGGAGAGACTACACTAAGTGGGCAGAATTGAATTTCTGCTGCCATATTGATAGAATGCTCATGGATCGGGTTATGTTTCACAAAATGAAGTTAGTTTTGCCTCTCTTGGTATCTCCCCATCTCACCCCCAGCAGACCCCATCATCCCCCTCCCTGCAAAGCAGCCTCGAATTCTCCTGCTGCCCTCTCATTGTGCCTCTTCCTCAGGCCACCTCCTCTGGTGCCCCTGCCCTCCTTCTCTGGCTGGCCTGCTTTCTCCCAAACCTGCATACTCCCATCACACCTCCCTGATATCCACAAGCGAGCGGAATGGTGGAGAACACTCTGGATAACGAGGAACAGCTGGGTTCCAGACGGTTCCAGCACTGATAGACCGTGAGACCATAAGCCAGTGAGCACACCTCTCAGTCTTGGTCTCTATATCCTAAAAATGGGGATGTTGGTGATGAAAGATTCTCACACAGTTGCTGTGAGGCTCGCGTGGCATAGAAGAGGTACCAGAGCTAACCGTCTCCCAGGCTCACCACCTAAGAGCCAGATACTGTTTTAAGCATCTTCCATAAATTGGCTCATTCTGTCTATTCCACAGATGGGGTAACTGAGGCCCAGAGAGTGTCTAGTGCCTTGCCTCAGGCCACATAGCATCGGTGATCTGCCAAGTCACAGTCGGAACCTACTCGGTCAGCTGCAGGCCCTGACCCACCAGCCCCTCTCCGGGGAGCTCAGGTCTCCGGTCTTCTCAGATCCTGAAGACCCTGCTCACCTCCACCAGCAGCCCCCAATCCTCCCAGTGGTTTGGTAGCAGTAAATAAGCACCTTGCACTTTCTACCCTCAGGGAAGGGCAGCCAGTAGAACTCAGAGGTGCAGATGATGCTCTCTGACTTCCCCACATACACCTGCCCACTGCCGTAGACAGGGTAGGACACTGACCTATCCAGACCAAAGCTGGCCTAACATAGCAGCAGGGGCCCTGAACAGTCCCCTGTCCCGGAGTGTGCCAGGGGTAAACCCTTTGGGGATTGGGTTGTGAGGAGATGGGGGATGAAGAAGTTTCAGGTAGAAGAGGGACCAGAGCTATAGACAGGGTACTCCAGGGGTTTGGACCTCCCATAGTCTGAACGTTCATGTCCCCCCACCACCACCACCAAAATCCCACCCAAGATGAATGGTATTAGGAAGTCAGGCCTTTAGGAGGGGATTAGGTCATAAGAGTGGAGCCCTTCTGAATGGGACTAGTGCCCTGATGCAAGATGTCCTGGAGAGATCCCTCAGCCCTTCCACAGTGCGAGGATAGAGCAGAAAGGTGCCAGCTATGATGCAGGAAGAAGGCCCTCACCCAGCCTGCTCCTTTTCCCATCTCCATCAGTCCTCCTCAACCGGGCCACTCTGAGAAAAGGTGATTAAAATGTAGATGGCATCTCTTCCCTAGTCATCAGCTCTCCTCTGTCCTCAGCTGCCCCCCCCCCCGCCCTATCTTACCCAAGACCTCCCAGACCAAAACATAATTACCCAGCAGTGAGGTTAGCCTCGGGATACAGCCCAGCCCTGGACTCACCCTCCCTGGATCCCAGACTTCAGGACCTAGCCTCCTCCCAGGGGTATGCTAGAAAATGACCCCTGGGACGTGACCTAGAGTACTACTGATTGATGGTGGTGGGAATATGGCCAACTTCACACTACCTGTGGTTAAAAGACTGTCTCACAAAATTTCTGAAATATTTAACAATCAGCTTTAGTGAGCTGGTATGAGCGGGTTCCAGGACACTCCACCCCCCAACCTGCTCCCAGGCTTCATGCCTGGATGGAGCAGTGGGAGGTTTCTAGGACAGAACACCTGTCCCACCACTGGTCAAGGTCGGATGAGGCCTCCCTACTCCCTCCACCCACCTCCAGACCAGGGAACCCTGAAGTTAACACAACTGAGAATCTTTAACCCTTTTCCTTATACCCGGAGATGGGAAGGACCAGTTGCCACCAATAGCGCATGGTGTAGATATAGATATTTCGAATACAGAGACATAGAGGTATAGGGATATAGATATATATTTCCTCTGTGTCTCATATATTTTGCAACTTGGAATAAAAAATGGGTCTATAATAATAATTATGAATGTTATCACATGAGATGAAAGACTATCTAGTCCTGGTAGAGCATTTAGTTCACACTCCCCTGCTGGAATCAGCATCTGCACAAAGAGTGCGTGGTTTTTCTCTCCCTTTCAGGGGCTCCCTTTCCACAGACCCTTTAGCAGGCGGGGAGCTCTCAAGCAGCCGCCTACACATACAAACACTGGCCAGCGGGCCGACCATTTGTTTGCTTTTCAGCAGTGTGAAGGTTGAGTTGAGTCATTTTGCACCCAATTACTTTGCAGTAAATTTGCCGGATGGTTCTTGTCCTGCAGTATTGATCCAGCATCTCACCTTGAGCTTGTTTATTGACACATCAAATTCAGAAGTCAGGTCTGCTCGATTGACCACTTCCCAATTAGGGCATTTATATGATGTCACCAAGGCTCCTTGTCATGTTCTGACGAGAACCATTTGTCCCCCCAACCTCCACCGCCACCCAATCGCCTGCAACCAATCTGCCATTTTTCTCTGACCTTTCCGGAGACAGATAGCAGTCCATAAAATACATCATTAGCAACATGTCATTTTATCTTGCCACCGTTTCTTCACGTGAAAGGCGCTTCTTTCAACAAAAGATTCTGCAACTCCGTTCTCCCTAGAGAGAGGCTTACGACTGCTTCTTTGCTGGAACAGCGGATGATGAAAACAAATGCTTCCTTTCTCATCTGAGGGGTACCCTTGGCCCTACTGGGAAAATTCGGACAGTGACACAGAGCAGACGACCAGGAGGGGACGAGCTGAGGTGACGCAGGAGTGTCAGGAACACAACCAGAGGTCCACAAGAAAGCAAGCGCCTAGTGACGTGGTGATTCACTCACACCCAGCCCACCTCCTCAGTGAGGTTTCCTCTTGACGATTTCACACTGCTGTCTCATAGCCTGCCTGTGAGTGTGGTGGGGGTGGGACGATGGAGACAGACACATCATGGCACGGGCAAAGTGAGGGAGTGCTGGCCCTTCACACAGCGAGTTTGCGCGGTTCCCCCATTTCAGGGGCAAGTTCACAGAGGAGGGGCAATGGGGGGAATGCAGGTCTCCCACCTTCTGATACAAGGCTAGAGAGAGATAGACGGTGGGCTCCATGAAGTCAAGCATCAAGACTGGAGTTTTGCCAACCACTGCATCCCGGGGACTGTCGCATCTGTCCCAGAGAAGATCCTCCCAAAAGTGCTTGTTGAATAGTGGCTGAGAGAGATGCAACTCAGTATAGAAGTTCATGTCACATTTTAAACAGAAACACTAAGTATATATTCTTACCAGCAGCATCAGGAATTTGCATGGATTTTTGGAGGCCATTCACATAATATGAACGAGAAATATGATGGTCCAAGACACTCTTGCTAGTGGGGGTGCTGAGCCAGGACTGGGACCCTGGTCTCTGGACTCCAGGTAGAGCACAGTTGGCTGCACTGTGCTTGGGGTCATATGAGTGTGGTACAAGACAGAGCCTTCTAGGCTTTTTCAGGCAGACAGAACAGGAGACAATTTGTGAAGCAGGCCGAAGTAAATGGAGTGGGCGGGCAGTCGTAGAGGCCAGAGGTTTGCAATCTGGGGATCCCGGCTGCCCAGGGGGCTGAAGCGATCAATAGCTCAGCAACCCGTAACCAATTCAGGACACTCAGACCAGGAAGTCTGTTGTATGATTGGAAACATGGCAATGGGAGAGATTAAATCCATTCCAGTCATTCACTGCGGCTGTGCAAGAGTGAACAGTGGTCAGAGCTGGCCCTGGGGGGAGTCCCTTGCCCTCCCACGGGCCACCCCCATTCCTCTCTGTGCCCTCACAAGAAGACACCAAATCCTGCCTTAGAACAGGGTCTGAAGAGGCTATTCACACCATGTTAGGTCCTGATATTCAGCCCTCCTCCCTTAAATTTTTTTTAATTATTTAAAAAAATTTTTAAAGATTTTATTTATTTATTTATTTGTTTGTTTATTTATTTATTTGTTTGTTTGTTTATTTGACAGAGAGAAACACAACCAGAGAGGGAACACAAGCAGGGGGAGTGAGAGAGGGAGAAGCAGGCTTCCTGCTGAGTAGGGAGCTCGATGTGGGGCTCGAACCTGGGACTCCGGGATCATGACCTGAGCTAAAGGAAGACTCTTAATGACTGAGCCACCCAGGCGCCCCCTCCTCTTAATCTCAAAGATTACAACAATATCTTCCACTCTCAAACCCTCAGACAAATCCCCAAATGTCAGGGTCCATTGTTTGTCTTACTCTGAACTCTCTTACTGAAATTAGAGTCTGATGCAACTTGGCAAATTCTCATCCTCAGCAGAATGGGGAAATGGACAAGCAGGGCCTTGATTGACCATAGGCAACCAGGAATTATGGGGAGAAGATAAGATTTTAACATAAGGTTGCAAGCCCCTCACTAGAAAGGCCATTTTCTTTGAAACATGGCATGAGACACTTCTAATTCAGCACAAGTTTGTTTCCTTTTAGCCCATGCTTGTTAAAAGAGACACAGAAAAAGATAGGGCATGATACCTGTCCAGAAAGGGCCTAGATCTACTTAGGAAGGTGAGGAACTTCCAGGAAGGAAAGAGAGCAATACAGGCAACAAACAATATAATGTATCACAGAGTCTCAGAAGATGGTGCAGATGTGCCATCAGTTGTCAGTACTGGTGAGGAGGGACTGGACTATGGAGGAGGTATCGTGAGGCAAGACCTGATGGATGGTAAGGATCAGGTTAGTTGCACTTATCTTTGTGCCTGGGCAAGACCTGAAGCTGGACGTCCAAAGTCTGCTAAGCATGTGGACAACTGGCCAGTTCTTCAAACTACAAGGTGTGACCCACTAGAGATGATGAGATCGGTTTAATACATTATCATCAGAATGTTTTTAAATGAAAGAGAATGAAAGAATAGAATAGAATAGAATAGAATAGAATAGAATAGAATAGAATAGAATAGAATAGAACAGAACTATAACAGAGTGCACCTGCTCTGGAGGGAGGGAGACCATCCGCATTACCATCCCTTGGTTTCACAAACATATGGAGGCTAGGGAGGATGAAGGATACTGGGTCTCAATGTCTCTGTGAATCATAGTCAAAATTATCTGAAAGAGATGATAATGGGACATCATTATCTTCCTTTTTCTTTTACCAGAAGAGCTAACCATCTATCTGAATCCTTGGCCAGTCCAATGCAACTCAATCCAAACAATTTCTTTCTAGGCACCTATGTGCAGGGCTATGAGGAATATGAAGCAGCCAGGCACTGTGCTTGCCCCATGCACCACATTAAGGAACTAGTCCAGACTCGGCACTCAACCTGTACTGTGTGCCATGCACTGTGTCGTGTGCTGGGCCCATATCCTTGAACAGAAAAGCCACAAGTCAGTGCCCAGGGAGCCCAGGGTCTAGTGGGGGTACCAGCAATGGGGCCAGTATGCTAGCCGAGGTGGGGTGTACAGGGCTAGGGAAATGGCTAGTGACAAGGCCCGAGAAAGGAGGGTAGCTAGGACTGACCTGCCTTAGCTGTGACCTGAAGGGTGAGAAGGTAGTAACTAAGCAAAGGAGAGCAGTTCCAGACAGAGAGAGCCCCAGAGGTGGGGTGAACGATTTGCCCTGACTTGCCCAGGATTTCCCTCATTTGGGCGCTGAAAGTTCCACATTCCCGTGAAGGCCCTCAGTTAGGCAATCCAGAAGGATCGGTCATCCTAGAGTTAAGAGAAAGGGTGGAATGTTCTGGAAACTAAAATTGGTTCAACTTTCAGACAAGTTTTGTAAGAAAGCTATCTTATGCTTTGTCTAAAATCTAAAAGTTGAGGGCGTCTGGGTGGCTCAGTTGTTTTAATTTTTTAAGAGAGGTTATTTTCATTTTTCTTTAAGTAGTGTTTACCTCTAACTCTAGAGGAGGCCTAAAGCTTAAACCAGGCATTTGGGGAAGCAGACGGGTAATGTCAATAAGAGACCGCCAGCCAGATGAGGACGGCAGCGAAGAGGGCTGCATGCCATGCCCACAGCAAACAACCTCTCCCCAGTCTCAGCTGGCTGTGGGCCTGAGGACATGCTGCCAAATGGAAAAACCCCAAATCGGGACTTTTACGTGAGGTCTCTTACGTTTAAAATATTGGTGACAAAATCAAGATTTAAAAAGAAAAAAGCGCAGTGCCAGAAGACACACTCTGTGACTGCTAGTTTTCACCTCTACCATTACCATTCCTAGCACCTGGGCAATGGAACTACCGCCCCCTTATGGCAGCATAGCCAAATTGCAGGATATTCTCCCTGAAGGGTAACCCACCTTTTTTGTTAGAAAACCGGAGGGTAAAATAGTCGTTGGTGAACCTGGAAGAAAGTTGCCCTGGGGAGCAGGAGTGGAGAAAAAAAAAAAAGGAGGGTAGCTAGGACTGACCTGCCTTAGCTATGACCTGAAGGGTGAGTAGGCTGACGGGGCTGAGTAGAAAACATCAAATTCCAAACTTTGCCAGCATCCCAGACTAGGTCAGGCCAACCCAAGCTCCATGACTGAGAATCAAAGTCAGCCAGCAATTGATCTCGGGTTGGGCCTTGAATCTGACATCTCAGCACGGAAATGGCTGTCTTGCAGGCTGATTTATAAAACCCCCAGAAGAGTCCCCAGAGCAGAATCCTGGGCCCACCCTTCTCCCATCAGCATTCCATCAGCAGCAAGCACAGGCCCCTGAGGAAGCAGCCGTATTGTTCTCTGCACCTGTAGATCTAAGCCCATCCTGATGCCATTGCAGCCAAGGGGAAGGTAAGCAGCCCCAGGTGCTTGTCCCTGCCTCAGGCACTAAATTTTTGTGCTAGACCTGGCGGATCTGTGCCTGGGTTCCTACACCTCCTGTCAACAGATTTCCCCAACAGGCTGTACTGACTCCACTTGCCTCCAGATCTCTTCTTCATCTTGACTTGAGCTGTTGGTCTGCCTTTTCTTAATGTCAAGAGACAAGTTCACCCCAATCTCTGCTTAAGTAAGAAAGGCATCTACCCACATGCTAAGATTTCAGGGCTACTTCTCATGCCCCCAGTTGGTCTCCATGTATTTTCCGAAGTGTATTCCTTAGTAGGAGAAAAGTGCAAACAGCAAATATGTGCGCACACACGTGCATGTGTGTGCACACACCAGGTACATACGTGCATATGAACACACACACATCCGACCAGGAGTTATCACTTCCAGCCTGCCTTCCCAACCTGTCACTGACTTCTGTATAAAGTTAGGGGATATACTTCTTTCTGGTCTGTTTCCTTCTCTATAAAATGAGGGGGTGGGAGTAAATTACATGACCTCAGTCACTCCTCCATGACTTTCTAGAAAGTCATGCTAGGAAGCAAACCAGTGGGTAGAGGATGCTTTCTTGAATCAGGGTTTCATAAAGCAGAAACGGTACACAGGGCTGTGACCAGCTGAAAGGAGAGTGGGGGGTCCACTGAGCAGGGAATGGACCAGGATGGGTGCAGGAGGCCAAAGGTCCCAGAAACCACGTTCCCTTCCACTCAAGGCTGACACTGGCTGTGAGCTGTCTGTCACATTCATCTCCTAGGGAAGTGCCACCTCTGCTCCCTGCCAACCCCCATGTGCAAACCACAGGCTGGGAGCCGGGCAAGGCTGTCTTTGCCTTGAGTCTTCCTGCTGCTTTGCAGTCTTCCCCCCAACCCCTCAGGGAGAGACTGAGACTCTAGGAAGCTGGTGTCAGATTCAGAGCAGGAGAGAATATTCTACCAGAGAGGTAGGATGGCACAGCGGTCAAGAGCAAGGACTTTGATGCCATGCAGTCCCAGGTAAAAGCCTCAGCTCTGTTCCTGCGCTGCGCACATTACTTAATCACTCTAGGCCTCAGTTATCCCACCTGTAAAATGGGAATAATAATAGTATCTGTCCCATGGGCTTAGGAGCAATGAATAAAATAATTCAGGCATGGCAGACTGACAGTACCACCTAATATCTAGTTTCTCCTTCCTTTCTAACAGAATTCCCATTCTGGAGGAGGCTCATTAAGCCTAGCTAAATAAGCCACATTTCCCAGCTTCTCCATAGCCAAGGATGACTGGAGAATACAATTCTACTCAATGACATATGAGTGAAGTTCTCATGGGGAATTCTGGGACATGTTTGCTTGCCTAATAAAGATCTTGTTTCCTTTCTTCTTCTTCTTCTTTTTTTTAAGGTTTCATTTATTTGAGAGAGAGAGAGTATGCGCAGGGGAAGGAGTAGAGGGAGAAGGAGAAGCAGACTCCCTGCTGAGCAGGGAGCCTGATATGGGGCTCGATCCCTGGACTCCGGGATCATGACCTGAGCCGAAAGCAGACCCTTAACCGATTGAACCACCCAGAAGCCTCATGCGTTCTTTCTTCTCCCTTTGTCCTTCCCCCTGCTGAGAACATGGGCGATGGCTGCAACTGCAAACCTATTGCGGGCATGAGGGTAATGCCAAGGAGATCGAAGAGACCCTGACTGTAACTCACACCACCAATCAGCTGCACCCAAACGTCCTGTTTATAACAACTATTGCGTTTCTGTTCCCCTTGTCTGGGTTTTCTACTCCATGCATCTGAGCCTAATGCCCAGCTAGTTCAATGCCCAGCTCAGTGCCATGCACACGGTCAGCACTAAATACTGCTTATCCACTCTATGGGGCGATCTCTGTCGGGTGCCTTGTGGAGCTAGGGATATCAGATAGGACTCCCGCCTGACGTCGTGACCCCAGACTCTGCCTCTCTTGAGCTGAGCACTTCAGTGAGTCCTCTCAAGCCTTCAGTCTCCTGTGGAAGAGTTGGACCAGAAGCTGCATGAAGTTCCTTCCGACGCTGACCTTCCACGGATCCACGGCCGTCTCTGAAGTACATGCAGGTCCACCATCAGGCCTCTCACGCTCTACGCTCCCAGACCTCCTCTGATGCCTCCTCCCCCACCCCAGCCCCCTTCGAGGTTTCCAGAGATCCTGACAAGGTTCCAGAGAAGGGAATTGTTTAAATAAAAGGCCATGCCGCCTTAGTTAACTTTGCCACCTGGTTTAAATAAGAAAAAATACCAAGAGTACCATAAAACCTAGCAGAATCAATAAGTCAGTAAATAATTTTGGTAACATTTCCCATTAAGATAGCATGAATACTTTATTAAGAGCTGATAAGTAAATTTCCCTTTTTCTTAAATTACGCTAGGATGTGCGGAAGCATAAATAATTGTTTGAGCTGCTGCTCTGAGCTGCTCCCTCGAAAGTTGTAATATCGTCGATTAACTAGTTGCAATCGTTCTGAAGGCTCTCTGTGCATCTTGGAATAATTTTCTTTGCAAGCAACTTTGATGAATCATTTATTCATCATTATTGAAGTATTTATAACTCCTGCTTTAATTTAGCCCTTTGTTTCCTCTGCTTCCTTGCAGCATATTGGCCAAAAATAAGAATGCTTAGGGCTGTACTTCCCCTTTGTTCCGTGGTTGCATTTTAACCAAAAGAGCACTGTTGGAAGGAATGGCCTCTAAACCCACTTTACAGCCCCATCCCCCATGCTCCCCTAGCCTGAGCTTCAGGGAGTCTCCCCTTGCCTACCGGGCCTGTGTAATTTGGCTAAGAGGAGAGGCGCTCCCCACTCCACACACCTGGGACGGATGAAAAGAAGTAATATTTTATTGAAGATCCGCCCTGTGTTCCAGCTGCCCTAGCAAATATTTATTGAGTGTATGTATAAGACAGCTTTCTAGTGACTTCCTCTGGATCATTCCACTGCATTTTCTCCGCAGTAATTCCCATCACATAGCACTTGTACCTTGCCAGGCCATGTTCTAAGTGCTTTGTGTATATTAATTCACTTAACCCTTGCAACAGAGATTGACTCTACTATGAGTGGTCGTACAGATTGGTATTTAATGATTCCATTCTAAAGATGTCAGAACTGAGGCACGGAGAGGTTGAATGACTCGCCCAAGGTCACACAGGTGGGAAAGGACAGAGCTGAAATTCACACCCAAGTGGTCTCATTTCAGAGGCCACACCCTTCACCGCCATCCTACCCATTGATAATCAGATGAGGTAAGTGCCCTTTTCAGCCTGTTTTTCGGATGAGGAAACTGACATACAGAGAAGTGATTCTTCCACAGACTCAAAGCCAGTGCCGACCAGAACAAGGATTCGCACTCATGTGATCTGACCTGACGGTGCTCTTGGCAACACCTACAGTGCTTGATATATAATCTGGCCATTCTCCAAACATCAGATGTTGCCATTCCCATGTCACAGATGAGGAAACTGAGCACGACAGCTTGGGTAATCTGCCAAAAGACTGCATGGTTATCAAGTACCAGATCTGAGATTCAAAACCCAGTCTGCCTGGGTCTTTGAATCAGAGCATGAGAGGAAGAGAGAGGCATGCGTTGAATTTCAGGAAGCTTTGGTTGGGGCCTGTGTTCCATTTGCTCCACTCTATCCCTCCAGGCTCAGGTGGCTGCTTAAGTGCCCAGAGCTCTGCCAGCTTTTTACATCTCTGTCCTGACAGAAGGGAGCAAGGCCAGGGAGGCTTCTGGGACATTGTGGAGAGGATGAAATGGACACCGGGGACACTCACTCAAGAACTTCTTCCGGTGGCCCTCTTGATGCATGTCCACTATACCCAAGTGTCTATAACAGTCATCACGTTCTCCAGGGCCTTGGTTAAACACACCAGGGAAGGAAGAGAAGCAAACTCTTCAGATGTACTGAGAAAGCCTTTGGACTGAATTTTCAGCTGGAAAATAAGTAACTATAAAATCAAATTAATACTCAGACCAACAGGAATCTGAAGCCATGAAGACAGAAGACTGAAGAATCTTCTCAGGGAAACTTAAGGCCTTCAGGTGATTTAATAAAGTCTTACACTGAAGCAGGAGAATGCACTAAGAATGTTTTTAAGACTGCTCTTCCTCTTCATGTTTCAAAGAGAGCTGGCTTTAAGAAGGAGTTGTTCCCCCAAATGCTAAAATTCAGTCCCAAAGGAAGCACGCTTTCAAGAGCAAGAGTGTGTAACGAACATTTTCAAGACGAGCAGAGTGGACCTTTGAAATGTGAGAAGTGTTTTCTGAGAAGTGACTTTCTGGTACACTCTGACTGCACAGGAGAGAAGAGGAAAGGGGAAGAGAAGATCTTAGGAACCTTTCTTCAGAACTGGACTATTCCTTACAAAACGTCACTAATGCAGAGAACAAAACACTAGGCCTAATATAAAACCCAGAGTGGATTAGCAGTCCTCAGAATCCAAAACAAGATGCTTTTATGAGTTATTGTAAAGTACAGAGGCACCAGTGAAATGGAGACTTTTGATATGCACAAGGTGTGGATCTAATGGTGGAGGTTCAAAATGTCCAGGAGTTCACAAATGAAATGTGTGGATATGGGAAAATTTTTTAGGGTTTCTCAAATAATCAAGTCATTACTGAGTTTAAATGGCTGCTTGATCCCACATAGACTGAAGATATCGGCCCCGTGCAACAGGCCAGTGCAGGCAAAGACCTACCCTCAATCCAACGTATCCATTTAACAAACCTGACCTAGAAGAACACCAAGGTCTCATGCTGAGTCTAAAGGCATGAACAAGACAGGCGCTGTCCCCAAGGAGCTGCGGCTTAGTAAGGGAGACAGTTGACTTTACATACATGGAAATCGGGAATACTTGTTCTTGTAGCCCAGAAACCTGCCCACTGATCCCCTGAAGGAAGGATTATTTGTGGGAGCTAGAGAGATGCCCCGGCTCAAAGCCCACATCTTGCAGGTGTCATTTGGACAGAGGACACTTGATGCCCCCAATCAGGCAATGGCTCCTAATCCTGCATCCCGGCTTCTAGGGTCCCCGGGTCCAGCCCTCAAGGCCCCTAGACTGAATGGCTGAAAGAAAGGGAGAAAGGGCCTGTCACTTTCTCATAGAGCATCATTTCCTGCCTCCACACAAATAAAAGTGGACAGCAAGCCAGTGCCATCTGGTTTTCTGCTATTGGATTTATGGCATGTCAAGTTTAAATAGCACGTGTAAGGCTTACAATGGAGGCAACACAGAAATTCATTTTTCAAGCCCATCAAGGCTCTGAGCCCCCCAGCCCCTCCCTGCTGGGGCCAGGAGAACAATTTCATGACATCCCAATGCCGGGAAAAGACCTCCCTGGATCTCTACATTCAAATCTGCTTCTGTATCTCTTTTCCCTTTTCCTCAAGTCCCCCCAAATACCAAAATAGCATAAATGCCACTTACCAGACCCAATAAATACCAATTAACCTTTATGCAAGTCTGCTGAAACCCTAACCTGATTCTTGGGGCTGAATTATGAATCCCTTACAAGCAAACCACCGGCAGGCCACACCCCCAGTAGCTGGCTTTAATCTAGGCCCTGCTCCACCCAGTTTTTGTGCTATTCTTTATTGGGATGTGAGAACCGTTTTTCTCTAGCTTCCCTTCCCCCTCATCAGCAAATTAAACTGCTCAGTTGCCCCCAGCCTTTCCCAATAATAGAGGCAGCTTGGACTTGACCCATTAAAGGAGAGAGCCCAGAAAAGACTGGCTACAAGACCCAGCAAGTCTCATTTTGATAATTGATTGGTAAGACAAGCATTTGGGTTGCAAAGTAGCTTTGGTCAGGTTTCCATTTTGTAGCAAACCCCCAAATTAAAAATCACCTCCAGGGGATAATTCTTTTGCAAATAGTATGAGCCGGGCTATTTCTGTTTTTGTCAGGCACACTGTCACTCCAGGCTGGTGTCTCATATGTTATTCTGGCTGCATGAGAAAGGCCTATAATAATAGCATTGGCAACTGAAATGACGGCAAGAATGGGAATGTCAATTTACAATCCTGCAACAAGGTGAAAACCACACTCCTCAACAAAAGTTAAAGCCCACTTTAAACTAGAGAAAACAACAAAGTAGAGTCCCTAAAGCCAGTTGGTTTACTTCACACAAGGCAGGAAGTATTGGGGGTGCTGTGATCAAACCTGAGTTAGTCTAGAATTTCCTAGGAAAGCAGAGGCACTGACCTCTTAAATATGAACAAATGTGATCCAGCCATCTAATTATTCTGTGCTTGAGTCACGGTGAATCATGGCCAGATATTCTAGATCTCTGCCCATGATGCCACTTTCGATTATCACCCCCCTCTCCACCTTGGCCAAATGGATCACTCCTCCTCCCACTTAAAGATTCAGCTCAAATGTCTCCCCTTCTGGGAAGCCTTCCTGATTTGGGGCCAGATTTTATCTGCCTCCTATCTCCCATTATATAATGTTTAAATAGCACAGGCATAAGCTGAGTTGACTTTTCAGTCTCTCCCACTGCAGTTCAAGATCTTTGATCCTCTTTTAATCTTTAAATCTCCAGCAGCTAGCTTATAATAGGTGCTCAAAAACGTTTGTTGAATGAATAGGTATGTCAAAATATAAAAATATAGGAGATGAAACAGAGAGCTGAATTTAAAAGGACTAATTATGCTGGAATCAATCTGTGGAATCCAGTGATTTCTTTATTTGAACATCGTCTTCCTAAGCACCTACCTGTGTTAAATGCATAAAGGTGATAGGAGGAAAGGAGCGTTTCCCTCTTCCAAGAAACTTACCATCAGATTTGTACATTGCCATATGAGAACAATAGAAAGTAGTCTGTGCAGGATTGACGTTGCACAGTAGAATGGTTGTGCTGGCATGCCAGGTGGAGACTTCAAACTGACTCCTTATCCTAATCCCACCATTATGTGACCTTGGGCAAGGCCCCTCATATCTCCAGACCTCCATTCTGTCATATGTAACAAAACTTGTTGAAATGATACTGGGACAATTGCTACTCGTATGGAAGAAAATAAAGTAAAATTTCAGCCTTGTGTCATATAGAAAAAAAGAATTCCATGTGGACTAATGATCTTAATGTAAAACATCAAAATTCAAAAACTGTCTCCCCCAAACTACAAAAGTATATCCGCATAGCATCAGTTTGGGAAGAATTTTCTCAACAAGAAAAAGGCAAAAATCACAAAGAAATCTCTGACAAATGGGAGTCCCTGAAAACAAACACATACCCTAATCAAAGTGAAAAATGAAGCTACAACCTGGAAGAAGTCATCGACAACCATCACAATGAAAAATATGGGAGTAATCAGAAGAGCTAAAGAACTCGTACAAATCTATTAGAAAAAGACAACTTAGAAGAAAGAGGGTCCAAATATATGAAATGCAATTCACAAAAGAGGAGAATGACTGCTAACCTTAGGAGATGTTCAATCTAACTAGAAATCAGAAAAAATGTCAATTAAAAATGGCAGTGAGTTACCGAGTCATACCCATCAGATTGAAAAAAAAAAAAATTGAAAATCCTGATAATACCTAGTCTTGTCAGAGATATGTCGCCACGGGTGCTCACATGCTGCAGGGAGGAATATAATCGGTACAGCTATCATGGAGGACAATTTGGCAATAATTAGTAAAAACGAAGCTACTTTTGGGTGGTTCAGTCAGGTGACCGTCTGATTCCTTATTTGGGCTCAGGTCATGAGCCCCACACCAGGCTCCATGCTCAGCACAGATCTGCTGGTCCCTCTCCTTCTGCTCCTCCCCTATCTCTCCCTCTACAAATAAATAAATAAAATCTTTTTCAAAAATTTGTCATGCCTCGGTAGTGGATGAATGAGCATCAGCTATATTATTCCCTGTACTTTCTTTACATGACACATTTAGTTATCTTAAAGGTGGAAAGAATATAGACCAAGATACTCATCATAATTATCTCTAAGAAAGGAAAGATCATGAATAATTGCTTTTTTTTTTTAAGATTTTATTTATTTATTTGACAGAGAGAAACACAGCTAGAGAGGGAACACAAGCAGAGGGACTGAGAGAGGGAGAAGCAGGCTTCCCGCCGAGCAGGAAGCCTGATGTGGGGCTCAATCCCGGGTCTCCAGGATCAGACCTGAGCTGAAAGCAGTCGCTTAACCAACTGAGCCACCCAGGCGCCCCGAATAATTGTTTTTTTAACTGAAGTATATCCGCTTATCCACTGAAGTATAAAAAATAATATTTTTTAACTGAAGTATAACTGAAGAATATATGACATATTATATAGTGTTAGGTGTTCAACAGAGTGACTCAACAACTACATGCACTTTGAAATGCTCATTGTGATAAATGTAGTTACCATTTGTCACCAAAGTCATTACAATATTATTGACTATACTCCCTATGCTCTACTTTCCATCCTGTGACTTCCTTATTTTATAACTGGAAGTTTGTCTTTGTTTTCACTTGCCTATGTTTTCTAAGATTTCCTTAATGTGCATTAGCACTTTTGAAGAAAAATATAACAAAAATTACTTATTTTAAAAAATGAATGGTTTTTGGAGTTGATTGGTTAATGTCCCTTCTGATTCCTGAGGTCCTTAACCAGGACCACCTAAGGACAAATAGGGGCCAACAATTGTTCTAGGTCCGTGTGAGAAACTAGCAGAGCACCACCAGCAAGTATCTAATCACATCCAAGTGGATTTTGGCGTCAGTGCTCCAACGGCAGAAGAGGGAAGAACAGTGCTATGGGAGTGTCTGCAAGGCTTCGAGAAAAAAGTGGCTCGTGAGTGGGCTGCAGTACCGTCTTGGGCTGGGCTCCCAGCTGCTCCCAGCAAGAACCTTTGTTGTACCACCTGCTAACAGCCATGCACAGCATGACATTAGGCAAGTTACTTTAAACTGCTTATGCCTTGATTTTTACATTTGCAAATTAAGAATAACAACTGCATTTCCTTGTAGGGCCACTGGAGAATTAGCTATAAATAATCCATATGAAGTGTCCATACCAGGACCGGTGGTGAGTGTCAGGGACAGGAGATGGCCCAGCTTATGCCAAGGTGAGTCAGAGGCTAGAGGTAGAGGGTGACCTATAGGGTGGGCACTCTGGGGAAGCTGGGAGGTCTCATCAGGAAGGAAGGCAAAGAGCCTGCACTATGGGGGTTCTGCCAGGGTGTGGCTCAAGAAGGAGCCAAATGGTATCCTAGAAAGAGTATGAGACTTATAGGAATAAGATCTTGGTTCTGACCAGCCCTGCCTCGAACTGTGGGCCTTCAGGAAAGTCCTACCTTCCCAGGCCCAGTTTCCTCTCTGTAAAATGACCAGTGTGGGATGAGGTTCTCCAAGGGCCTCTCAAGCTCCGGGTAGGTCACATGCACTCGCACGGCTGCTGGCGCTGAACTGAACCCAGACGAGGTAGGGAAAACCGAGCCACCTGGCATATTAGCATCCCATACCAAGATTTACATTTTGTGGGGGCGTCTGGGTGGCTTGGTCCTTATGGTGTCTGCCTTGGGCTCGGGTCATGATCCTGGAATCCTGGGACCGAGCCCCTCATGGGGCTCCCTGGTCGGCGAGAAGCCTGCTTCTCCCTCTCTCACTCCCCCTGCTTGTGTTCCCTCTCTCACTGTGTCTCTCTCTGTCAAATAAGTAAATAAAATCTTTTTTAAAAAATCACATTTTGTTTTTTACAAGCAGCCACATGCATCTGAGCAGTACCACTCCTCCGGCGTGGCTGCCTACAAGGGAAGGCCTGGGCCAGGTCCCCACTGGAAAAGCACAGCCATCCCCAACCCTGACCGCCACGATGCCTGAGGGGTCACCACCATATGCTGTTCCGTTAGGCCTCGAAGATGTCCGTTGAAAATGCCACATGCAAAGCAAGGCTAAGCCTGGGGGCATCACATCTTCAGCTTGGTCCCCTAATGTCACTACTGGCTGTCAGCAAAATCCTGAGAGGATAGGCTGCAGATGGGGCTGGGCTGGGACAATTGTGGGAAAGAATGAGTGTCTCGAAAGCAAACTACCTCCTCACATGGGCCGGTGAGAGCCCACTGCCCCTCATCTCCTGCCCACTCTTTCTGTACTACCGCCTCTGTGACTGGCCTCATGGGAAGGAGTCACTGTCCCCTTCTATGGTGATAGCCCAGAGGTTCCATTTGCTTATGCAGCCTAATGATTAGGACCTTGAGATGTAGAGAGATGAGCTGCCCTTGCCCAAGGTCCCGGGGCAGGCTAAGGGCAGGGCTTCAACCAGGATAAAAATGGTGACAGCAGCTGCTCTAAATCCCTACAAAAGCCAAATCATTGCACTCTCACCACACCTATCAAGCAAGGACTATCAATATTCTCATCTTCCAGATGAGGAAACTGAGGCACAGAGGGGTGAAGTGTCCCAGCTTCTGGGACATGGGGGCTCTGGCCTCCTGGCCCCAGGTGCTGCCTCTATGGTGATCTGTCTAAGGCCAGCCAAGCTCTCTGGTCCCAGATCTGGGCCTCGTCTCCCCTGCACCAAGCCCTCAGATCTGGCAGGCTCTGGGGGCTGTGCTTCTCCACTCCTCACCTTTTCTCACCTTCTACCCCGAGAAAGGGAGACATTGCCACAGAAAATGGTGTCAGAGAGAGTGACTGATGGAGGCTGACCCCAGGTCGGCGCAGATGACCTCTGACGGCCCGGCCCCAGCGAATCAGCCGCCTCCCTCCTACTGACCTGATAGCTCACAGCCCCGGGCCGGAGCCATGCTCAGGCTGCATCTCTTTGCCCCCTCACCACCACCACACACTAGGTGAACTGGACAGAGCCTGCCCTGCCCCACCTCCAGGGCACAGTCCCCACTCCTGCCAGAGCCCCTCAGCTGGCCAAGCCGTCCTTCAGACCCAGATGACACACGCTCCCCGCTTCCCGGGTGCCAGTGACAGGCGTCAGCTGGAAAAGTGATGGGCTGCGTGGTAGGGGCAAAGTGCGGGTTTTCCTTCATCAAAACGGGCAGCCGAGCTAATGCTAGAGCCGCAGCGGGAGCGCAGCCTTGTGCAGGCGTGCGTGCACACACACTTGTGCCTACCTGCTCTCTCTCTCTCTCACACACACACACACAGATACACAATTGCTGGCACACCCACTGCATCCAGGCCATGTAGATGGGACTCAAGAAGATGAAGGTCGGTATCAGCTCTCAGGGAGAGGTGCCACCTGCCACTGCCTCTCTCTCTGGAAAATGTGCGGAAATGACAGCAAAGGCTTCTCCATGGATCACACCCTACACTTTGCAAAGTATTGTATATCCATAAGCAAGGATTAAAGACTAGAGCTAGAGAATCGCTTTCAGGCTGGGTGACAACAGGCAAGCTACTTAACCTCTCTGTGCCTCTGTGTTCCCATCTGTAAAACAAGACTAGTAACGGCGCCTGATGAAAACCTTGGTCATCAAGGAATGAGGACACTCCACTGCAAGCCCAGAAGAGACCGTTCAGCTCTGCATCCCGCCACCACCACTTCGGCTGCTGATGGCTACAGCTTTCCGGTGGCCCAGGACTATAAACACCACCTTCCACAATAAGCACCCCTCTATGCACCTGGGTGAATTCCCGGGCAAAGTGACCCAGCCTGAGAGGGAGAGACCATGACAAGCCAGGGGCCATACATGCATACACCACACGAGCATGACCAGTGTTCTCTGCAGCGGGCTCAGTTCTGGGCTGAACCTCCAGCCCTCCACAAAGACTCCTCTGCTGAGACTGGAAACGAGGCCAAGAAACAAACCCACAATTCTCTCAAGACAGCCAATGAGAGCTTCTAGTGCAAATGTCAGCATGGAGTGCTCAGCACATGCCCATTCATCCCAATGTTCATTCAGCAGATTCAGTTAACAACTCCTGAAAGCCCTGGCAGCTCTGGGATGCATAGTGCAGGGTGGGCGGGAGCTGGGGAGGGCACTGCTCAGTTAGACCCCAGACCTAGACAGAGGAGACAGAGATGTTCCCCAGTGCCCACCACAAAGCCTGAATTCCACCATCAGGAAAAGCCATTGTGTTCATGGCTGTTGGTATTTTTTTTTAAGATTTAATTTATTTATTTGAGAGAGAGAGAGCATGAGCAGGGGTGGAGGGATGGGGAAGGAGAAGCAGGTTTCCCAGCGAGGAGGGACCCCGATATGGGGCTCGATCCCAGGACCCTGGAATCATGGGAGCCGAAGTCAGAGGCTTAACCAACTGAGCCACTCAGGCATCCACGTTCATGTTTCTCTCTGGGTACATCAATGGAAAAATCCTCCTCCTCTTTATGGAATTGTGTCCTTTTTAAACCGGTTGTCTACAGCGACAAAGTCTCACTCTGTCAGAATTGAATGGGACTTTGGAGAGCATCTAATCTTTCTATCCTCAAACAAATTCAAGTCAATGTGTAACACATGCAAAAGTGAAACAGACACCATCGGGCTGGGACAGGCGGGAGTAAGAAGGGCTAAGCCCAGCATCCTTGGACCACTCCCCCAACTCATGGTGCCCGGCTGAATTTCCTTGAAGAGTTTGAAAAGGCCCTCTTAAGTTGTATCCCTTGAAGTAGGTTCAACTCCATGTCACAAAAACTCCAAAAATAATAGCTTAAACAGGATAGTGGTGTTCTTTTCTCTGACACAAAAGTCAGGTGAAGCAGCACAGAGCTGATGTGAGGTATCATAGTCATCTGTTTGCGGACCACTGCGAGGCCTCTGCTCCCCATCTTCATGGTTCAAGAGGGAGGCCTTTGATTCCAGACATGGAAGTGACGAGAAGAAAGGCTCCCAGAAGGTGCTGAAGAAGTTTCACTTACATCCCAGTGGCTATGATTTAATCACATAGTCACACATAGCTGCATTGGCTACTGGGAAATGTAGTTTTACTCCTCAGTGGCCATGAGATCAGCTAAAAGGTCTAGCACTATGAGATAAGGGGAGAAGGGATATCAGGGGAAGCAGTTAGTGGTCACTATGCTGCTAGACAAGTTTCCCATTTTATAAGTGAACCAAATGAGGTGCTAATGAGACTAAGATTGATTAAAGCCCTAATACCAAAGAAATCTTCCCCCAACACACACCATGGGACCTGAGTTAGACAAAAATGAAAGATAAGCCCTGCCTCCCCTATGTGGAGGCAGATGTGCCAGCCAACATCGATGGCAATGACAAATAATGTCACAAAGCTCAGTACAAAATAGAGTGGGGGCAATCACACAAGAGCACCCAAGCTGTCAGTGACGGTCAAGGAAGGGGCCACCCAAAGAGAAAACTTCCCAGCTGGGACTGGATTGGTTAGAAGGTGTCTGCTGAGTAGACGAGAGTGGTGGAGGGGAAAGCTGACAGAGGGAAAAGCAGTGCAAAGGCCCAGAGGCAGGGCCAGATGCCAAGTTCAGAAACGAAACAAGGGGCAGTGTTGCCAGAGCATGAAAGGCAAGGGGGTGGGGATGTGATGACTAATTTCATGTGTCAGCTGGGAAGGTGTTTGGGGATGGGATTCATACTCACACGAGTAAACTTGGAGTGGAACAGATTGCCCTGACAGCAGTGGGCCTCATCCAACCAACTGAAGGCCTGAACGGAATAAGAACATTGACCTCCCCAAGTCAGAAGGAGCTCTGTAACGGCTGCCTCCAGACTTCATGTGCATGGGCTCTCCTGGGTCCCGCGGCCTTCAGGCTGCAGCCGCACCCCTACTACGGATTCGGGACCCACGAGCTTCCACTACCATATGCGGCAATGCCAGGCACACACATGCACGCGCACTATTGCTTTGGATTCCAGAAGGACCCTCGAAAATTCAGACACGGGGTGAGAGGAATATAAAAGATGAGGTTGGACAGATTGACAGGGACCAAATCGTGAAAAGGCTGTGTAGCATTCAAAGCCATTCCAAGTTTATTCTGTAGAAAATGGGGAGTCACCAGAGACTTCAGAGCAAGAGAGGGATCCTACCTATGTGATAAATCACATTTCGGGGCACAGTGTGGAGGTACCAGGGGCCTTCCACACATATGGGTCCTGTCCTCAGGGCTCTGGGTGAGAGGGTCCAGGCCAGTGGCAGGGGGACCAGACACGTGACTGGATGTGTTGGAGCTGGGAAGGGAGAAGGGCCAGTGTGGCCTGAAGGTCAGTCCCTGGCCTCTGTAAGGCCAGGAACTCATTCTCTTTCTACCCTCGCACCTAGCCCCTGCCTCTGGCCGCTGTGTCTGCATATACTTGTGGAACGAAGAGTACAGAGAGATGCAGACCCCAACAAAATAGGACTGGGGGTCCAGCACAGCATTGTAAGCAGACAGGCCCTTCTTTTGTTTTAAGATTTTATTTCTTTATTTGAGAAGGACAGAGAGAACACATGCAAGCACATGAGCAGAAGGAGGGGCAGAAGGAGAAGGAGAAGCAGACTCCCCACTGAGCAGGCAGCCCGATGCGGGACTCGATCCCAGGCGCCCAGATCATGACCTGAGCCAAAGGCAGACGCTTACCCGACTGAGTCACCCAGGCGTCCCAGATGGGCCCTTAATTCAGTTGAAAGACTTGTTATGGTGACTAACATGACATAATGAAATAAATGAATTTAGCAAAATTAAAATTAAATTAAATTAAATTAAATTAAATTAAATTAAATTAAATTAAATTAAATTAAATAACAAAGACTTGTGGACTGACTGGCTGTTGAGTGGTGCCGGGATGTTAGAGGCAGCCCCACTGGCCTTGGCCCCGAGGCTCCCAGTCCCAACAAAGCTCGGCCAGTGACGCAGAAGGGGTCTAGGGCATGTTCAGATTTCGCGAATGTTGCCTTCCCACCCTCCCTCCCTCAGCTGAATGCATGAAATACTACCCTTCAGGGTTCCACATCCTTAAGGCTTCATTTCAGCTGGTGGCCTGAGAGCAGGAAGGGGTGAGGCCAAAGAGCGGGAAGGGGTGAGGAGAGGAAAGGTAGGCCCTCACATGTCTGAGGGGAGAGCCGGGGTGCGGCAGGGAGGCTGAGCACCGCAGACCCACCTCACCCCTCGCAGTCATGTCGAGGACGGGTCTCGGAAGAGGAAAAGACCGGAACAGAGAGAGGGAGGCCGCGGCCCAAACCCATGCGGCCCCATCGAGGGGCCCCGAGCTCTAAGAACGGGAAGATTAAATCCAGTGACTAAACTTGGTGACAGGCCCTTACTGTTGACACACGGGGCCGTTTTCATACCACGTTTTAAATATATTTCTGCCCAGGGAGGCGGTTGACAGGCCCGGAAAGCCCTAATGGGAAAGAGCAGCTCATCGTGCAAGTCAGCAAAGCTTGTCAGCCCGGGCGCCATCATCCCTCACCTCCTCTTTCATTTTTATAGAAACGGCTCAGAAAGAGAGAAGAGAAATTTCCAAAGCCAAACAAAAAAATCAATACTGTGGGAGATAAGCCAGCATTAATACAAAAACCAGAGAGGGCTGCTTTGTCTCCCGCCTTGGCGGCACTATCAATCACAGGGTGGCTGGATTCGGGAGCCACCTGGGCTCCCAACCATCATGCTGGAAATGCCGGGGGAGAGCGGGCTGGGGCTGCAGGAGAGCCCAAGCCAGGGGAGGGGGTGAGAAGGCCCCGTCCCCAGCCCCCAGGCTGCCTCCCTGGTCCTTAGGGAGGGCAGAGGGGGGTGACACTCCACCACCAGGCCGAGGCCCAGCCCCCAGGTGGAAGGTGGGGATAGAAATGGAGAGCTGGGAGTGATGAGCTAGGCCTCCAGCAAAGGAGAAGCAGGAAGGCCTCCGAGATTGACATGAGCTCTTTAGACAAACATCCCCACTCCATGCCTATGCCACAACATGTGTTCAGACACCCTCAGTTCCGAGACCAGTGAGGAGCGAACTCAGGCCACCTGCCCTCAGAGCCCTGAGGAGGGACCAGAGCAGGCCTGGCTGGGTGCAAACCCACCCTTCCCTCCACACCCCTCACCTCGTGTTCTCAGGATAGGACTGAGCTTAATGGTGGGGACCCCTCCTCACTCTTCCTCTTCTCTGAGCTTTGCAGCCTCTTCTCCAACCCCCAGTCTAAATCAGGGCCTCTGCTGGAAGGCTCTCTGTTTTTCCCTCCAAGCCCTCCCCTTTAAGCACGGTGATACGCTGGCTGATAGGGTTATTTGTCTTTGCCAACAGCCAGGAGTTCACAGTTGTGTGCTGGCCCCAACCCAGGTAGAAACTTGTCCCGACAGCAGCCTAGCTGCCTGGGCTTCTTCCCTGCCCTTCGTGCCCCTGACTCCCCTGACAGCAGCTTCTCTCTCCTGGTCGTGCCATTAAACCTGCTGCCCACCTCCAGGAAAACCCCTTGACTCTCCCTTCTGTATCATCTGCCTCTTCTCTAGTCTTCTAGAGGTAATTAGTCAACCTAGGAGTCCTGCGGGCACAGCCCGAGGGTCACATAGCCACAGGAGCTTCAGCTGGGAGAAACTTGGAGAGTCATCTCAGGATCTCCTAGGGAGTTTTATTTATTTATTTATTTTTGAAGATTTTTTTTTTAATTTATTTATTTCTTGAGAGAGAGAGTGGGAGCAAGCGTGTGAGCAGGGGAGGGCCAGAGGGAGAAGCCGACTCCCCGCTGAGCAGGGAACCGGACTGGGGCTCCATCCCAAGACCCTGATATCATGACCTGAGGTGAGGGAGGACGCTTAACCAACTAAGCCACCCAGGAGTCCTAGGGAGCTCTGAAGAACATGCCAAAGCCCAGTGCCATCCTGCAACTATATCAGATCATTGAGCAGGAGACTCACAAATTAGTATTTTTTTAAAAACTCACCAGATATCCTAAGATGACAGAGTTGAGAACCACTGTCTCAAAGCCAACCAGCTCGGGAGTTGTGCGAACGTGTGGGCAGGTTGTGCACTGCACCAGCGACCCGGAGTCCGTGCCGGTGGCACCCGTGGAGGACTTGTCCAGGTTAGTGACCGCCTTTTGAAACCCACACCTGCCCACTCCTCTTTCAGGGCAATTCTCCCCTTGGCCACTCAGAGTGCGGTTCATGCTACAGGTTGTGAGCCATGAAGAGTCTCAGGTTCCACCTCAGACTTCCTGAATCAGAATCTGCCTTTTACCGAGGTCTCCAAACAATTCAGGGCACGTTAAATGTGCCCTGCTCACCACACTGCATTCACAGGAAAGCTTCATGGAGTCTGGGCCACACTCGCCACCTGCTCCTCCGCCTGATCTGTCTTTGAATGTAGTAGGCGATCAATGCATTTCTGTGATTGACTGATTGACAAATCTGTGGTTTGCCTTAGACGCAGGCCCCTGGGTGTTGCTAGATTGGAAATGACCGACTTTTCAAGTTCCGGTAATCGGGGATTACTGAAACAGGGAATCCCCTCCTCACCACACCGGAGGCATCCCTTTGCGATCATAAAAACAGTGACACCGATAACAAAATAATGTCCTGCTAAGCACACCAGGGTCCGCGGCATGATTTCATCTGCCCCTTGCCCCCTTCTGTAAATAACATCTAATCACCTTACCCGGCCTCATTTGGATAATGGCTCCTTTTTTCATCTGCACAAAGAAAAAATTAATCCAAAAACAAATAAATAAAGAGAAAGCAGAGAGTTCTTCAGGGCTTAGGGCGTCTTTTGATTAGAATTTATTTACTGACTCCTATTAATCAACCTGATTAAAGGCAACATGGCTCAGGAGGACATTGCTTTTCAGTGCCTCTATCTCCCTCCTGCCCCCCCTGCTTCCTGCTCTGGGTGAGGTGCTGAGGCCACAACGCCAGTGACCGGGATGGCTGCTCATGTGTCTGACCCCCGGTGCTTTTTTCTGTTTCCTTTTTCTTTTCTTTTTTTTTTTATTAAAGTATAGTTGAAACACAACATTATATTAGTTTCAGGTGTACAACACAGTGATTCAACATTTATCTACCTTGCAAAATGATCACCACTATAAGTCTAGCTACCATCTGCCACCATACGACGTTGTTACATATGATTGCTCTAGTCCCTATGCTTTACGTTGTATCCTTTGTCTTGTTTATAACTTGAAGTTTTTACCTTTTAATCCCTTTCCCCCTAATTTGACCATCACCCCAACCACCCTCTCCCCCTGCCCTTGCCCTCTAGTAACTACCTGACTGTTCTCTGTCTCTATGAATTTGTTTCTGTTTGGGGGTTTTTGGTTCATTTGTTTTGAAAAATACGCAAGACTTCGTGAATTTGTGTGGCACCTGTCACTATTAATTGGGCGTTGCTCTTCCAAGTATTTGTTCTACAGACGCTTGGTCATGCACTAGCTCTGGTCTTTGGTTCAAGCGTGCGTGCTCCTTCGGCAGCTTCACTTCCACTGGAACACATTAACGCCTGCTTGAGTCCATTGACCACCTCACCTGCAGCAGCAAATATCCGATTCCATGTACTCATCTCATAGTACATGGAATCCTGGCCAAATAATCCAGATCAAGCGTGATGGGTAAGAAATAATCCACAGGATTATAATCTAGCTAGTTCTCTAATCTAGTGGTTCTGAACCTTTAGGGGAAAACTCAATGGGTTTTCACCCTAGAAAAATGTGGATAAACACACATTGAAAATTGTGCATACATTGTTAGGGTTTCATAGACTTCATAAAAGCCAGTTTAAAGACCCTCTATCAAATATTCCATGATATTCATCTAGACGGAGCAGAATCATCAGACATCTAGGCACACCGACCAATGTTTTGATGTCGTTATGGAAACATTCTTATGAGAATGAACTGTGGTATTGGTCCTCAGTTCTCATTTGGAGCCATTCCAAGGTCGGTCCTCATGGTTTTAGGGAATAGCTGTAGCTAAGATTCTTCTTTAAGAGAACCCACAGAAGTTCCTTTCTAGTCCTAGTGCCAGGAAACCTTGTTCTTCTTCAATGCAACTGGGTTGCTTTCACTTGAAGGACATGGTCAGTGCTGTAATCCATCAGATTTCCTTCTTTGCATGGCCTCCCTGGTACCTCAGAGCCTAAACATGGCTCCAGGGTACATGTCTTTTTGAGTATTCACCTAATTTGGAGTAGGAACCTTACCCAGAAACTGAATTTTCTCATTTACTGATTTTTTTGTACTGTATTTCTTTTTCTTAAATTCTTTTTAAAACAAGGCAGGGTAGAAATAAAACAATGACATAATTGTTTCAATTTTTACTGTTCCTGCCCTCAAGGATCAATAGGAAAGACAGACATGTAAACAGATAAAATACATTGCAAAGAAGCCAGATCTATATTTGCAGTGTGAAGAAGACAGGTTTAGAGTCATGAAGATGGAGAGGCTAATAATTACATTAAGGAGAGGAGCAGTCAAGGAAGGCTTCCTGGAGGAAAAGACACTGAACTAAGCATTGCATCCTGAGGAGGAGCGTTTCAATCAAGAACAAGTTTGCTATTTCACCACCATCTAGCAGACACAGGCTTTGAGTCATTTTCCCAATAACTAGAGATATATCGAAAGAAGCATGGGACAGAGGTGGGGGTGCGACTAGGATTTAAAAGAACTTGTTCCTTGTCTGTGGCAAGTTGCTTAACTGGCTTGTTCCTTAATGACTTCAACTGTTACACAAAGATGGACCAGCTGCCCTGCCTCAGAAAGGTTGATTTGGGGTCACAGGGTTCAGTAGCAGAGACAGCGCTTAAAACTGGGGGTCTAGGTGTGGATCCCAGGAAGCACAGTCTTCAAAGGATTGTTTGCTTTCTGTTTATGGAGACAGTCAATTATGTTCATCTCACCACTGTGTGAGGGTGAACTGGCTCTCCAAAGACTTAACAAAAAAAAGGAAGAAGAAGCCCTCCGATTTACAGGATCTGCTGATTTGGGTGGGGTAAATACACAATATTCTTGACTGTTGAGCAGCAGTCTCACTGTCCAGCACAGGGCTAGCTCTGCCTCCCCCTCTCATCAATGAGATCTTAAAAGAAAGGCCTCTGTCTCCTTCTTCTTTGCATCCCGATAAACAGTACTGTGCTTGGTAAACAGCAGGGCTCAGTAGGATTTGGGAAGGAAGGAAGGAAGGAAGGAAGGAAGGAAGGAAGGAAGGAAGGAAAGAAGGAAGGGAGGAAGGAATGCAGATAGGGGTTAGTTTTAGCCCTCTGACAGTGAGAACTCCTGAGAGTTATCTCTTAACAACTTCTAGATCAAGATTCACCTCTTACCATCCCCAGCTCTGCAGCCGGGACACACCCTTCTTCACATGTTCCCAGTGCCAAAGGTTTCAGGGCACTGCGTAGACACACAGGCACTAAAGACAGAAGCCGAATCACTCCTGAAATTGCCATTGAGGAGAGCAGGATGTAGATCATTCAGGTGCTGCTATAAAGCAAGTTTTCCCATAGTTAAAGCTAGAGGCATCTGCAGGAGCTGTTACCTTGCTGCGATGAGCCCCTTCAGGTGGAGGTGCGGAAGTCATTATGCCTGTTAGGGTGGTTTATAACCTGTGGGCCGTATGTAATGCTCGCTACTGGAGAACCGGAATTACCCTCAGGGCTGGCTGGGAGCTCCCTGCCTTATTAATTTTCTCTTGTTATGGGGAAGCATTCCCCAGGGCCAGCTTGATGCAAAGGGTGATCCTGGGGTTTCCTGCAAAGCCAGCCAGAAAGTAATTTGAAAGTCCTTCCAAGGACAAAGGTTATGGGCAAATCACCTTTTGTGCCACCAGCTCTTGTGCCGTCTTTCTCAGTCCCCCAATCCCCACCCCAAACCCCACTCTCAGGCCGAGCTCATCAACTGGCATTCACGCCTATGGCCTGGGACACATGGATCTGCTAAACCGCAGTGATTTTGGACGTGGCCGGCCTTCTACGAGAGGGTCATGTCTTATCAATAGTTTTATCCCCTTCCAGAACCTAGAAGACACCTGCGAATCAAAGTGATACTAAATATAAATTGAATAGATAAATAAATGTGTGGATATATCCTGCCCTGGATTTATTGCATGTCTGAATTCTAAAAGGTTTTTCAAATGTAATTGAAAACAATCACATCTCAAAGGAATCATGGCAAGTGACAAAGGAGTCAGAAAACTGAGCTTAGGCAAATGTTCCTCTTCTCAGGTGCAGGGAAAGAACGGATTCTGGAAAACACAAGGCAGGAAACCTTTAGGCTTCCCCTCAGCTAAGTGGGAGAGTAGTGTAAAAGAGACTTGTGCATGGAAAGACCTGGCAAATGCTACTGCAGCCAGGGGTTCAAGATCAACCTCATCGGTGCTAAGTCATGTGAAGAGCACGTATCTGGTATGCATCACGGGATGAGAACAGCACCCTAGCTCTGTGACCTTCCTCCTCAAAATCCCGAATCCCAGTGAAACCATGAGACGAACATCAAACAAGGTCAAGCTGGGGGTCATTCTACAAAAGCCCTGATGGGTACTCCTTAACACTTGTCAAAGTCACCAGATTTCAAGGAAATGCTGAGAAACCATCTCACAGAGGAATCTATGGAAATCTGATGACTACATATAACATGATGTGCTTGATGCGATTCTGTAACAGGAAAAATAAGAAAGAAAGAGAAGAAAGCATTAAGGGAAAATTCCAGAGATACAGAGAAACTGTGATACTTAGTTAGCCGTAATATACCAATGTCAGTTCCCTAGTTGTAACAAATGTGCCATCTTCATGAGAGATATTAACAATAGGAGAATCCTGCCCCTGGGTACATGGGACCCTCTGTACTACCTTTGCAATTTCTGTTCAATCTAAAACTATTACCAAGTTAAAAAAAATTATTAAGTTACAGACATTAAGGAGACAAAACTGGATTATAAGGATTTGTGATGGACTCAACAGTAACAGGCCTGAGCAGGTAGACTCATTTGCTTCTATGAGAGAGCAGAGCACCTTACCTGTCTCTAGGGACATGCGCTGATGAGCCTGGACAAGTGTGGCCTGGGTGGCCTTATGCTGGCTGGTCGCTTGGCTCAGGGATCAGCTGCCCTGGGAAGGTGGATCTCCACACATGCAGTGTTAAGTCTCAGGAGCCTTTCCTTGACCCTGTCCTCTTAATCAGGAAGTATGAGTACATTAAATGATATCCTTGGGATTCCAAAAATAGAACCAAAACTAACAAAATGGAAATGAACAGATATAACAACAATATTAATTTATTATGCAAGTAAAGGGGAAGAAATTTGGTTAAATAATCATTTCATGGAAATAGGGGAAAAAAGCTTTGGATTTTAGTTATTTCACGGACACAAAGATAATAAAGCTGCCAATGTAATTAATTGTAAACTTGGGATCCGACAAGTATAAACTGTACACTTCTAGAGAGATGATGACATGCTCCCCAGAGCAGAGTGACCAGGACGGTGACAGCTCTGAAAACCGTGAAGAACAGGTGAAGAAATGAACTGGAAGTGGGGGCAGGACAACTGTTCTCAAATCCTCGAGAGGTTGCCAGACGACTAGTCCCATCCGCCCCAAACTCTCCGTTCCTGGAACACGCTCCCCACACCCCCAGCTAAGACAAACCCTCCCCAGACAGCTCGTCTGCCCCAG
The DNA here is from genome assembly GCA_004023965.1 of Spilogale gracilis. Taxonomy (NCBI): domain Eukaryota; kingdom Metazoa; phylum Chordata; class Mammalia; order Carnivora; family Mephitidae; genus Spilogale; species Spilogale gracilis. Next base: position 154,132 of record PITA01001036.1, on the reverse strand, counting down.
CGGGGGGGTATCTGGAAGTGGTCTTACTGCCTGACACAGCATGGTGGCAAATCCCATGTGTCCGCCTGACCGGCCTACAGGGCGCCCAGAGAGTTCACAGAACACTGCTGGGTGTGTCTGTGACGGGGTTTCTGGAAGAGATTCGCATTTAAATTGTTAGGTGGGGTAACGAAGAAAGCCTGCCCAGTGCTGGCGGGCATCTCCCCATCTGCTGAGGGCGGGAAGAGAACAGCAAAGTGGAGGCGATGTGTCTTGCTGGGTCTGAGCTGGGACCCCCAACCTCTGCCCTCACGTGTCAGGGCTGTTAGTTCTCTGGCCTTTGGACTCAGACTGGAACCCACACTATGGGCTCTCCCGCGGTTCTCCGGGTTCCGGCTGGAACTCCGCCACAAGCTTCTCCCTGTTCTCCAGTTCGCAAACAGCAGATTATAGGACTTCTCAGCTTCAGTAATCACATGAGCCAGCCCCTTAGAAGAAATCTCAGAAGAAATCTAACCTGGTTCTGCTTCTCTGGAGAACCCTGACTAGCGCAGCCTGGACTGTCCTAACCTGTTCTCCACTTGATGTGAGGCCCTTCGGGGGCTCTTGTTCAAAGGCAGGCCCTTTTTCTTTCCTTCTTTCTTTTTTTTTCCTAGAAGCTATTTTGTAGGAATAATTTTTTTATTTTTTTTTAAAGATTTTATTTATTTGACAGAGAGAAACACAGCCAGAGAGGGAACACAAGCAGGGGGAGCAAGAGAGGGAGAAGCAGGCTTCCCGCTGAGCAGGGAGCCCGATGCGGGACTTGATCCTGGGTCTCCGGGATCATGACCTGAGCCGAAGGCAGTCGTCCAACCAACTGAGCCACCCAGGCACCCCAGGAATCATTTTTTAAAAATTCTTTTTAATTTGGGGATAGTTAACAATAAAATGCTGATTCTGATATAGCAGATCTGGACTGGGACCCGACATGCTACGTTTCTAACAAGCTTCCTGACGAAGTGAAGGCTTCACAAAGGGAGGTCAGCCGGGTGCTCTGTGGGACAGTCAATAAAGGTTAGATATTATTATTATTATTATTACTACTACTACTATTATTACTACTAGTACTAATACTACCACCACCATCATTACTCCAAACTCAAGAAAGCCCCCTAAATCCCAATGCCACCTGCCTGACTCTGAATGTTGGGACCACCTGGAACCCAGATTGCATCCCACCTGGAACCCGGGTCAGAACCACTCCCTTGGAGACCAGCCTACTCAAGGTCAGTCTTGATTCTCTGGCTGCTAGGAGTGGACCTCCAGGTTGCTTAGACACTGGCTCTAGAGTACCGTCGACCCTATTTACCGTGCCCCATCCTGCCCCCGGTTTCTTCCCTTCCCCACCAGCCCATGCCTTGCCAATGACTTTAATGAGTAGTGCCAGGCTTGAAAGGGCAGAACAAGGCCCCGTAATAGCTGAAGGTAAAATATAACAATAATTTCATAAATATCTGACCTGCTCACCAATAAAAAGAGGTTTACTTGTGAGGTCATGACCTCCTATCATTGCAGGGTTCCAATAGAGGCTAAAAGCCCACCTGCTGGGGCGCCTGGGTGGCTCAGAGGGATAAAGCCTCTGCCTTCAGCTCAGGTCATGATCTCAGGGTCCTGGGATCAAGCCCCACATCGGGCTCTCTCTTCAGCCGGGAGCCCGCTTCCCCCCTTTCTCTGCCTGCCTCTCTGCCTATTTGTGATCTCTCTCTGTCAAATAAATAAATAAAATCTTAAAAAAAAAAAAAAGTCCACCTGTCACGAGAATCATACCACTGACTCCTAGACAACAGGAAGGAAGCAGAGATCGACCAAACTTCAGTCAAAGGCCTTCTGTGAGGCCACATGGCTTCTCAAACTGTCACAGTGCTTGTGAGTCACGGGCCAGTTCTCTTCCCTCACCCTATCATGCGCGATTCTTACTTTCCTTCAGGGGTCCAGGGATGGACTTCCCCTAACAAGACACTGCTCAAACTGTGGGCCACAAACCTACGTCAGAACCACCTGGAGAACTGATCAAAATACAGATTCCTAATCCTCTCATCAGACCCCAAAACTGGAATCCCTGAGGGTAAATCTCAGGAATCCTAAGCAAGCAGATAGAAGGTGTTTGTCATGGGCCAACTCTGCTGTCACTCCGGTTTGGGGTGTGACCCTCTGGGCGGGCATCTCTGGCCGGCAGGCCCACATGGGAGCACGGTGGGGACACAATGAGCAAGGCATCTCCTTGAGACACTGGAGTGTGATCCTGAGTAGACCGTTGCCTCAGTGGTTCTGACTCAGAGAAGTCAGGACTGGAGAGAAAAATCTAGAACTCTGGGTATGAATGGTATGAATGAAACAAAGGTAAGGAGTGAGAAGAAGAGAGAGCCCAAGATCAAAGCTCTGAGAAGGCTTGAGAAGGATAAGCCTGTGAAAGAGGCAGGGAAAGAACAGCCAGGGAAGTCAGAGAAAACAAGACTAGAGAATATTTCCAGAAAGCACTCCCTGGGGTTGAAGGCCAATGAGCAGTCAAGGGGGAAGAAGACCCAGAAAATTTGGGATGTGAGGGTAACTGGAAATCCCTGGTGACCTGGGGGAGCATTGTTTTGTGGTGCAATATTAACATTACATTTTAAAGAATTTGGACTTGATCTTGAGGGGTTTAGGTGATAGAACAACATATCCAGATTTGGGAGATGAGTGGAGAGAAACAAGACTGAAGGAATGGAGGTCAACAAAGGTTTTTATGAGTATCAGATGGTAGGAAAAGAGGAGCAGTAGGACTCAAGGAAAGTTCAAGAAGTAAAACATAGAAATGCATTATTCACAAAAGCCAGAAAGTGGAAACAACCCAATGTCCATCAACAGGATAGGAGATAGATAAACCGTGTTTCCATACAACTGATTAGGCAGGGAAAAGAAACAAAGTACTGATTCAGCTCCCACACATAATGCAAAGTGAGAGAAGCCCATTGCAAAAGACCACATAGTATATGAGTCCATTTATATAAAATGTCCACAATAGGCACGTTCCTAAATACAGAGAGTAGATTAGTGGCTGTCCAGGGCCGAGTGAGATGGAGGGGATCAGGGGTGTTAGCTGAAAGGTATAGATTGTTCTTTTCAGAGCAATGAAACATTCTGAAACTGATTGTGTCAATGGATGCACAAGTTGTGAATATACTAAAATCATTACATTGTACCTTTCAAATGGGTAGATTGTCTAGTATGTGGACTCTGCCTCCATTAAATTTTTTAAAGCAAAAAAAGGAAGAAGAGACAGGCAGGATGGTTCCAGGTTTGAGGAGTGTCCCCAGTCATGTTCCCCAGGAAATCAACTCAGAGGCAGGGACCCGTGGGCAGAGCCCACCCCCGTGGGAGAGGGAAGCGAAGGTCCTGAGCCTGCAGAGGGAGGAGCTGAGCAGCAAAGCTGTTGTCATAGAGGCCTCACCCCCCATGCAGGTATCTCTGAGGCTGAGGACGCCCTTTACAGCCCACAGTAACCTGCCAGTCATTGGCTGTCTGGACGGGATGGGACCTTTGACGAGGTAGACAAGGCCCTCCAGCTGAGAAGGCACTCTGGAGAGGGACATAGCTGCGCTCCCAGCCGCTGAGGAAGTGCTCCCAGCTCTGAGAGAGCATGGGGGGCGGGGGGGGCTTGGCACAGCCTCCGTGACAAATGGTCACTCTGGAAGAGAAGGAGGGAGAAGCCAGTTGGGAAAGAAACAGGCTACATCAGCTGAAAGGGGATGTCAAAAGGAAAGCGAAGCACATTATGCTGTTAGAAATTGAACATCAACTCCTTTAGACTCTGCAACAACTTTTGCAAAATGGTTTTAATCTTCACATTCAAATTAATATGGTTTTGGCTGCCTGATGTGGATCAATACTGTACTAAATATGGATTTACACACAAATAGCTCTACAGGCCTATCTGGTCAATAATATGTGTTATTAAAGCTCCCTAAATACGTATTTGCCGAGCTGGACCAATAACCCAAGCTTTTAAGCCCACCCCATGCCTGCTGGACCTCAGGAGCCCAGAAGACACCCCACATAGCAGGTCAAAAAGATATGGGGCTTGAAATAATGGTGGGACCAAGAGTCATTCTTCCCAGGGCCACTGGGGACGACTCCACCCTTGGCTCCTTCATATTAGCAGAGCTTACCCTGAACCCCAGCAGGTGCATTGAGGGAATCTGAGGATTTGAGAAACCAGGAGACCCACCCAAAGTCACAGAGCGAGTCGAGGAGCCCAGACCAGAACCCTGGTTTGCCAGCTCATGTTTGGCTCTACAGCAGAGTCAGAAGGAAGAACTTTTTTTTAATATTTATTTTATTAATTTGAGACAGAGGGAGAGAGAGCATGAGCAGAGGCAGAGGGAGAAGCAGACTCCCTGCTGAGCCAGGAGCTGGACGTGGGGCTCGATCCAGGACCCAGAGATCATGGCCTGAGACAAATCAGATGCCCGACTGTCTGAGCCAAACCAGAAATCCCAGAAAACACGCTTGAACTCTCTCTACACCCCCTGGCTGGGTGAACGGGGACCGGTTATTTCACCTCTTCATATCTCAGTTTTCTCTTTGGCAAAATGGAAGCGATGAGTAGCAGCTAGTCGGTGGGGTTGTGAAAATTCAGGAAGAGAACTCGCCCACAGTGCTCAGCCCAACACCTGCCTAAGACGGTCAATAAATATAAGCCCTCAGGGTCATTCCCGCACTGCTCCTTCAGCTGTGGGCTTGATTGCGTCGTTCTCACAGGCTGTCCCACCACTTGTTATTTCAAACAAGGAAGTATCTTCCATACCCCAGAACTCTGAGAGCAGGAGACATCGCGCTGGCCCAACGACACAGTCGGAGGCTGGAACATCATCATTGCTTCACTTTGCAAACAACGATTCTTGAAGTTTCTTACCCGACCCTTCCCCGTAGCGGAACAGGGCTCTGCCGAGTCAGGGCAGTGGACATGGAGGTAGGTGGGGGTCTTCCTGTCATCTGGCCAGAAGCCGTGATGTGGTTGGGAGGCGCTCCCATCCATGTGCATTCACATCATTTCAGGGGCTGACAAAGACCCCCAATTTCTCCTGCTACCCTGACTGCCCTAACTGCCTTCACTGAGGGTCATATCTTTGGGTATCATCTGGGTTTTAACTCCATTAAAACGCTACTACTCTGCAATCCTACTACTCTCACCTCAGAAACAAATGGCATCCTAAGACAGAGGCTAAGGAAGTCCCTCACAGAGTCTGATTTCATTTAGATTAACTTTTTTTTGGATTTTCATCTCACAAAAAGTGGTAAGGCTTCGAAACTACAGAGTAGGACATCACTGCCTTCTCAAAACTGGCCAGTGGCTCTGAGAAAGTCATCGTTACTGTCAGTGCCGTGGCAGGAGCCAATGTGTCATGTTCCTGGCAGAGGCGAGAGCAAGACTTTTTGTTGGGGAAGAACAGGAAGAAAGTAGCAATGGCCAGACCATCTGATCCTGGAGCCCGTGGTCTCCAGAGGCAGGGGGGCAGTAGGAGCGTGTCAGACAGAGGACAGTCGGGGGAGTAGTCCAGGAGAGGAAGGGAAGAAGGAGTTCTCAGGCTTGACCCTGTCTCCTCCATCATGGGGCACCCTGCCACACAGCCCTGCTGTGGAAACAACCCACTCAGAGAATCCTTGTTGGCTCCGTGCTGGAGCAGGGGAGGTGAAATCCGAATACGTCTTGATTAGGACCACTCTGATCACTGCCCAGCATCACTAACTGGGCGAGAAGCAGGACACCCATTTCTGTTTCCAAAAGATCAATCGATAGAATGTATGCTTGCATTGAGGTCATCAGGCAGCCGGTGCATCACTGCCCATAGCTCTGCACCTTCTCAGCTCTCTATTGGCCTCGCCCACCCTCGGAGCCCTGGATGTGGGGTGGCCGAGCATGGCCAGACCATCACAAATGGTAAGGATGTCAGAAGCAGTCAGGACTCACAGCACAGCAGCCCGTCCTTGTCTTCCTAGGGCTCGAGACTCAGTCAAAAACTCAGTGGCATTGTCCATGTCATGGAGTGAAACCCTTCCTTTCCCACTTGTCATACCATGAGAGGAGCAGCTGGGAATAGTGGCCCAGGCCTCATCTCACCTCACAGAGACAGTGTCACTCTCCCAGCCCCAGGCCAGTGAGAAGGTAAGGGGCAGAGGGGACGGGGCCGACGTGAGGAGGTGAGGTTACTCTAGCCTGTCATCCTTCCAGCCTCAGTCTCCCTGCATGTAACTTCAGGACAAATCACCCCGCGTGGCCTGCGTCACTAGGCTGACATCATACAGGGAGGATTAAGTGCTTGTAAACATACCATGTGTCTGATGAAGAAAAGGCCAGAAGTCGGGGGACTACAGGTTTGGTCCAAATATGGGTATTGACTAGGAAAACAGTCTTAAGTAACTTATTTGGGCCTTCTGGGCCTCAGTTTTACTTATCTGTAAAATGAGACCTCTGGTTCAGATCTCACAAGTCCCTTCCAGCTTGAAATGGGCAAAGGAAGGGTGTTTGGGAAATGAGTGCCTCACATTTAAGGTGTTCCATTTTAGGAAAGATTTAAATGTTCCACATGGGCCCAGATTGCCACCCCGGAACCCTACCCCTAACTGAGGTCAGCAGAATGTGACCTGGACATGGTTTTGCCTACGTCCTGATCCAGCCAGGTCACTAAAAGCCTGACCCCCTCAGTTTCCTGCTGCTGCACCTCAGACCCTCCTTTGGGTTCCTCAGACTCTGCTTCCTCCTGGCTCTTGCAGATGCTGTTCCCACTGCCTCCCTGGATCTGTCTTCCCTCACTGCCCCGCGGGTCTTACTGTCCTGCATCCGTGTGTTTCAGCCCCTTGAGGACAGATGTTAAGTCTACCTTGTTCCCCTTTGCATTTCCAGCTCATAGCTAATACCTAGCACATAATGGGCATTTTATGAATATTTGCAGGATGATAAATAAATGAATGCATGAGTGAACATCAACTTATTCTCAGAGATTTCCAAACTAGAACCTTCATTTGTTTATACCTAAATAATTACTGTTCACTTTAAAACAGCTGAGAGAGATATTGTACACTATCCACTAATATACCTCCCTGCTTTCTGACCGAGAGAACCCAATTTGGTTCAAAGCTACTCTTCAGGCTCCCTTGCAGCTAAGCGTGACCTTGTGACTCACTTCTGGTTAATGAATTACAAACAGAAGTCTAATGGGTAGGCATCCAGAAGACTTGTTTTTTCTAATAAAAAGAGAAATGTTCTACCAGCACACAGTGCTTTTTGCCATTTGCAAAAGTTCCTGCCTGGAACTTGTACCTGATCTCTTGAGGGAAGCAGCCTTCTTGGGGCTATGAGGATGCAGACCACATGCTAGGGATAACAGAGACTAAAGAAGCAGTATGGTCACTGATGACTTGCCTGAATAGCTACATTGGCTCTGGATACCCTATTCCTATTCTGTTTTTCATGTGGGAAAACTAAAATCCCTAATTGTTCAAGCCACCATGGACACATTCTGTTACAGACAGCCAAGTGGACTCCTGAGACAGTAGCAAACCAGAAATAAACAATATAACTATTCATGCATTCAATAAACATTCATTGAACACCTATGAGTCAGGTACTATAATAAATAAATGCTTTTTATACACTGGAATACAAATCTGAATATTACCTCTATCTCCCCTCAAACTAAGTAAAAATTTTCTAAGTGATAAATGTCTTATAGCAGCTCTTCAATAATTCCTTTGAATTACTTTTTAAATGTTTGGGGGCCTAGGTGGCTCAGGAGGTTGGGTGTCTGCCTTCAGCTCGGGACATGATCCCAGGGTCCTGGGGTCAAGCCCTGTATCAGGCTCCCTGCTCAATGAGAAACCTGCTTCTCCCTCTCCCAGTCCCTCTGCTTGTGTTCCTTCTCTTACAGTCTCTTTCTGTCAAATAAATAAATAAAATCTTTATAAATAAATAAATAAATACATACATACATACATACATAAATAAAGTCTTCTGGGGGTCTCTTCATATATGCCTTGCCTCCCCAAATAACAGGATAAACTATACAAAATTGTTATCTCTGTAGGTCACATGTTCGTTTGCCGTGATTTAACCTAAATGTCACACGTGACTCCTTAATGTGAATCATAGATTTTTCTCTGTGGTCTTGAATTGGCGTCTGGAATCCATGCAATTCATAAGCTAATCCCCTCCTTAGAAGAGGAAAGGGAGGTCCCTTCCTGTCCCATAGCCTCAATGTTCTCATCTGTACAATGGAAGGTTGGGCTAGAATCTCTCCAGGTTCCTACTAACACCAAGTCTAGAAAGTGAAAACAAATGGTCTCTCACCCAATGGTCTCTCTCTCATCCCTGGGAGCCTCACTGCCCAGTGAAGATGCCAGCCAGGCTCTGAGCAGGTCCATATAAATCACAGAATCAGATATAGCTGGTGCCAAAGCAATCCATAAGATTGTCCATCTCTCTGTCTTGTCCATCCCTCTGTCTCTAAACCCCCAATGCTAGCCTTGCCTTTGAGTGCCCTAGTAATAGCAGCCCAGGCTTGAGTTAGGAGGCCCAGCTCGGGACTGGGTTCTGTGGGTAGACATGCAACTCCATGGCCCTGCTCCTCAGGAAAAGCATGACAAGAGAGTGCAAGAATGATGAGAGCACCTTAATTACCAACTACAAAAAAATTAATAATAAATACGTATGTGGACTAGAGCTCTATAGTCCTGAGAAAATCTAAAGTTCTTCATGATGGTAACTTCAAAGGTCATTTAAGACATTTTTCCTTGTTACATTATCTTCCCAATAATAATACTAAAAGATGTTGTGAGGCCAATTGAGCTGTGGAGCATGGACAAAAAAAATTCAAAGTTCCAAACACATGTACATATTACGGCTTAAATCCCAAGGCTGCCCATCTGGAGCAAGGACATTTATGGAGCTCCCATAGGCAGTGGCCCAACACCTCTCACCCCTACCCTTGGGTACAGCTGATACCTTTCCAGGCTGTCAGCTGCCCTTCCCTGATTCAGTCATCCTCCCTGTGAGGACAGCCAGGCAGATGGCCCGTTGTGCCCCATCCTGAAGCCAAGGTTCTGGGTGAGTCCAGGGTGAGGGGCACTGCAGGGGCTAATTACACCAGCGCCCTTTCCCCCCCAGCCCAGCGCACTGACAAGTTAGCAACTGCACCATTATTACAAGAGCAATATGCCACAGTGCCCTTCTATCCAGAGAAGCAGCAGGGCCCTGCAGTCAGCCGAAGGGCACCCTCCATCAGACCCCACTCCCATGGAGGGGACTGGAATTCCACAGGGCACAGGGGTAACATTCAAAATTTGTCATTCACTCCTCTGGGAGAACGACTGTCAGGTGCCTTCTTTGTTCAGTCCGCAGAAGTGTGAATCGGAATGGAAGCCAACACAGTAGGTTTGGGTAGCATTTCAAACCCCAGGAAAGATACCCTAAGAAAGGACTTAGGTCGTGCGGGACAATGGGCAAGCCCACTGGAGTGTGGAGGGAGGACCCCAGGAGGAGAGGCAGCTGGGCCCCAGTACAGCGTTGGCATCATGAGGGCAGCATGAGAACCTGCACTCTGACACCGTCAACAAGCCCGAGGCCACGCTGACCTCTAGGCCCTGGACGGGAAGCCAGGCTAAGGGAACCTACTCACCCTGCACTTATTCATCCATCCACCCATCCATCTGTCCATCCATCTGTCCTTCTATCCATCCCTCATTCTGTAAGTATTTGTTGAGTGCCCACCACATTCCAGGCACCCAACGAACCACTGAAGAAGCAACGGTGACCTGGTGACAGAAAGTCCCCGCTCTCACAAAGCTGCCATCTTCATGGGGGATGAACCAGGTCAACGGGCAATCACAGTGGCATGTTGCTTGGTGCTCTAGAAGAGACCGGTGAGCACTATGGGAGCATGAAAGAGGGGCACCTGACTCAGACATGGGACCAGGAAGCCTCATCTCCTCAGTTCTAAAATGGCAGTGCTGTGACTCGCCCAGCCATGCCACAGGGTTGCTGAGAGGACAGGCTGTGAGAGCACATGTGAAAGAACTTCAGGAACTAGGATGTGCACAGGTGTCATTACGCATCATCTCCACACCCGGCTTCTGGAGGAGGGAAGGGATCACCAGGCAGTACCTCTGCAGACTCCGAGGCTGAAGCCACAGGCCAACGCTCCCTCAAAAGAAGACCATCTCCTGACAGGCAAGGGACTGAACACTCACCCAACACAAAAATTTTTACTATTTTTTTCAGCAGTGGAGGATACTAGCATGGAATCAGCCCTATTCTAGGAACCCCCCAGGTCAGTCTTGCCAATCCTCCAGGGGGATGAGGGGTGGTGTGAGGGCACAGAAGCTGCTGATGGGCTTGATGGGGGCCGGAGCCCTGGGTTCAGATGCTGCGGTCACAGAGCATGGGGAAGTTTAAAGGCTGAAACTATAATCACACAAACATTGTGTTTGCAAAGGCAACACCCAGAGACTCATTGTTCTCAAAGGGCTAGAAGGAAGCTAGATCCTCAGGCAGTGTTCTTGGATGAGTGCTGTATTCAATACGAAGTTCCCGAGGTCAGAGAACAGGTGAGCTCCAGGGTACCTGGTATGTAATGAGGCAGCCCCACCACGAACGCTACAGAACCCAGTTAACACTGCTAAGTATTTGGAGTGAAAGGCACCAGGAGAGAAAAGCAGGAGAGACAACCCAGCCTTCCTGAGATGGGCACTGAGAGCTAAAGAAGTAAAGAGCTGAGTGGGTACCAGAGCCTGGCCTCCTGACCCAGAGGCTCTTCCCTCTTCCACGAAGAAGGCACCCTGTTACGGGTAGTGTGGAGGGTGGGGACATATTTCTAATAATTTACTCACTGCTGGTAATCCACTTAACTACTGAAAGCTTCCCTAGCCTTCCCCTGTAAAACGGACCGTGGCTTTAGCCCATTCCATAGGGTTGTTTTGAAAACCAAATAGGATAATGCATTTATAGACACTGTGTAAACCCAGGCTCAGTACCAAAGGACTGCCTTATTGTTACCGTGGCTCCCTGGGATAGTGACCAGGGTGATGCAATCCTGGTGGCAGACAAAACACCTTCAAAACTCCCTAGAACTGAGCGGCAAGCCCTGAAAACTTGAGGTGACCAGCATCAGCTGGAGTCAGAGCAGCCTGGGTCTGCATGGCCCTGTGGGGCGGTTGAGAGGGCTCCTTTGGGTTCTAAGGTCACTGCAAATGTCTAAAGCAAAAAGTCTCCAGCAGGCACGTGCTCTGTGAGAGACAGCTACAATCCCTAAGAAACCCCTAAAACTTTACTGCCCAGTTTTTATCCCCAAAACAGGGACACCTGTGTATCTGATGCGTCTCTGCCACACACACACAGGAGTTAACCTGCGGTTTATCATTTCATCCCCCGGGGACTCAATTTCTTCCTTTGCAAAATGGGCAAGCACCCGCCCAGACCACTGTCAGGGTTGCGGTGAGATATTGCTTTTATCCCCGCTGAGTATTACTGCGATGATCGAATCCCCCTGTGAGTATTTTATGCCTGAATAGCCAGTTTCTCCTAGTTGACCACACCCTTCAAGCTCCATGCCTGGGAGAAGGTATCCCACGTAAACAACTAGTAAGGGACAAAAGTCAAAGCCACCAAATTAAACTAGTACATCATGGTCAATATCAAATCCAAAGTTCATGTTTTTTGGCTAGATTTTTTTTCCATTTCTCATCAAGTTATTCAGATGGGCATTCCCATTTTGTTCTAGATCACGGTTCGGGCTCCATAGTGCAACCAATTTTTTGAGATCCTATCAAAGGCAAGACACAAGGCAAGTGCCCTTTGAAAATCAGTGAGCTTTTAGTCCACAGCATTTGTTCATTTTTAATGTAAGTAATTAAACAAGTGATTTAAAAAAAAGGAACTCCAATGCCTTTGGTTAAACACATTAATATAAATGATTAAAAAAGCTAATCTCCTAATGAGTTGAGAATTTTATATTGATTCAGTAATTACAAAGCATATTGCAAAATCAATGATAAATACTCCTGAAATTCCTATTGATTGGCTTACTCTGATAAGATTATATTGAACAGAGACGATAGATGTAAGAGGGTAAATGTGCGTTCATGTTAACACATTCAGTGACAAATGAAAGCCCGGGGCGTAGACCCCAGGCTGGCTTGGAAGGAGCTCTACTCGGTACACGTTGTTCGTGCTCTTTCTACACACTTGGTTCTGGCTTTCGAAGCTGCTGGTTAATGAAACATAAGATTATTACTCCCTTGTGCATTTAAGTTTTCAGGTCTTTATACAATAATTAATTAGGATTATGTGACAAGAAGAGAATTTCCACCAGGAAAAGAAAAACTAATGTATTGCTTTAACAAATGATGCTTAAACTCCTATTGACTCAACTTAATTTATTTAATCTTTCTACCTAGACCACCCTGAAGGTAATTATTCACTTTAAATACTTTTAAACTAGTATCTTTTAAGTCTGGGATTTCTCATGTAGCTACTTACTGTCTAATAAAGCAGGCTTCCTGGGAATGCAGTGTTTTAAATGATATAGAAATAGGGAAGTCCATAAACCACATAGAGCCACAGTTCTCAGAGTGTGGTCCCAGATCAGCAGCAACAACATCACTCGGAACCAGAAACTCTGGGGTTGAGGCCCAGCAACCTGTGCTTTTACAAGGTGATTCAGTGCCTGCCCAAGTTTAAGACTCACGACCATAGGTCATTAGGATTTTCCTGAACATTTATCTATGTGCCGACAACTATGCGGCAAGGAATAAGGATCCAGGAGAATATGCGGTATCTGCCCTCAGGGAGCTTACGGTCTGGTGAGAATGTTGAGATTTATATGTTTGGTTCTATCACTAAGCAGCTTTAAGATCTTGGCAAGACTCAAGCCCTCTGGACTTGCTTCTTCTTCATAAGGACAAAAAGGTGGCCTAGATATCTCCGAAATTTGCTTATAACTCTAGTACCGTGGTGATAGTCTACAGATTGGGGGAAAGTGACTCTGTCCACAGAAGCTTTATACCAGCGATACGATTGGAAACACAAGAGGAGATTTTGCAGGCTGCTGGGGCTGACTCCCTTCAGTTGGGGGAGACTAGAAAAGCATGGTCTTCTCTTCCCCTGCTCAAGTCATACCTCTGGCTTCCATAGCCTGAGCTAAACACTCTGGTAACCGAGAAACCGAGGGCAGAGTGCCTCCCACCCCCTCCCCCGCCCAGTTCAGATGTCTGTGTCCCCACCCTCAGTGAGCATCACTGCTCCAGCCCTTTCCTGCCCGGTGGCCCTCTGGCAGCAGCGGGCGGAGAGGCTTCCCCGGGACTGGTTGAAGAGAACCACATGACTGAACTTTGGGTGCAGTATCAGGTTCAGCCCTGGACAGAACTAAGGGTGGCAAATTTCACGAAACCAAAGGCCCAGGCCGCAGAGAGACTCTTCTAGTCAAAAGCCCTCCAATGCCACAGCGGTGCCCAGGGCTGCTCCTCCCGACCTTTCCTGAACCCCTCGCCCGCCCACTGCCCACCTTCCCAGCACACACTGTGCTTAGGGGGTACAAAGACTTTTAATGAAGTGAATGTTTGTTTGTAGTTCATGGGCCCTGCAGGTAATCCTCGAAAAGAACTTCCTGACCTGCTTTGCATGGAGACACCATCATTGAGAAAACCCCTGACTTCCCAGTGGGAAAGGGGCATACTCATTTAGAAACAGGGCGCACGCGACAAGTCTTAACATCATGTCATATTAAATATAATGAATCCTGTTAGTAGTCAAGGCGTGTTAGAGCTAGAAAGGCCCTCAGAGATCACTGAAGATCACCTAGTGTTAGAGTCTATACTACAAAATCTAGCATTAAATTGTATACTCTTAATTAGAATAATGTGTCCATTAATGTGCCTCTATTAGTCAGGCTTGGAATCAAGACCTGAACCCAGAGCTTTTTCCCTGAGGCCAGTTCTTCCTTCATCACTGAAGGAAGTCTTGCTTATAGCAGGAATGGGAGATGGGGGACATAACAAGAAGGTATTTCTTTCTGCATGCCAATTGTTCATTCTCTCCATGAAAGTGTGTTTTAATGAGAAACATTTTTCATCAAATCTTTAAGTAAAAATGACATCGCAAAACGCATCACATCATTCCTAAGTCTTCACCTGCCCTCTGTAACATGAGCAGCCCCCCAAAATGGCTTGTACCTCTCAGAAGCTGTCCTCTGTGTTCCCAAACCCAGCCAACCTAAAGAGAACGGATAATATCCCCTTGTCCTCATTTTCTCCTTCTGCCTCATGTCCCTTGGGAAATACCTACAAAATTATTTTATATAAAGAGATTTTATATTGGTAATAGGTTCCTTATCCTGTCTCAAATGCACATAAACATTAACAAAAGACATGACTCTTACCACAAAGGGGTGGATTTCTGGCGTCAGTGGCCAACAAGTTAGAGAAATTTTTTAGCCACTGAAGACAGAGAGAAGCCACTGGTGTCCCTCCATCAGCTCAGCATCGCTGACCCAACCACAGGGTGACTGTCCCCCTTTTGGCAAGGTTTCTCTTATAAATGGCCCAATCGATATTCATTAGGCATTGCCAGCTCCTTGTCTCTCCCTAACTGATTTATCCACCATTCTATAAAACCCATTAAAAATTAATTCTCTAATAGACAAGGGCTCAAACTGGCTGCCCGGAGGTTCCGGGTACAAGACAGACGTGCATTGCGTCTAAAAAGGAGACACCCAGAGGCAGGGGCAGCCCAAGAGTGGACCATCCCCTCTTCAAATCCATGTGCTCAGGGGAACCCAAGAGTGACCCTTGTGACACTTGTCCACCCCAAGAAAAGGATGTCCCACAGCCTTCCGAATGGGAAGGGCACACCGTTCTAGTCTTCCTGATCAAAGATTAGAAAGTAGAACACCTTGGCAACCCCCTGTCCCAGATTGGGAGCATGTGGGAGAGAGAAGGATGGATCGATTCTTTTTGCAAAAGCTCAGCCCTGTGTTTTAGAGAGCTCACTGGAGCTGCAGTGGGGAGACAATGAGAGGGGTGGAAGATTAGATTTGGGGAATCCAACAAGACAAAATTCAGAGAAGAGATAATAGTGGCCTGGCCCAGAGGAGTGACAGCAGCCATGGTGTGAGGGAGAGTGAGGCCGTAAGTGACAGAGCCAGGAATCATTCACCATTAGGCGCTCCTGGGCAGAGATCAGAGCCTGGAAAAAGAAAATGAATTGGGGGGTGAAAGGAGAGAAGAATCCAGAAAACAAGCTCTGGGTGAACCTAGAGGTAACTGATAATATCCACTAATAGATTTAAGAATGCAACTCACAGATTTGAACCTAAGAACATATTTTCTCTTTTGAAATGCTCCGTAATGGCTCTGGACTTTAAAAACAGCACAAGCTCATTCATTAATTCATTCCACAAATGCTTATTAAGCACCTACTATGTGCCGGGCATTAGGCAAGGTGCTGGAGATATAATAATAAAACCAATACAGTCCAAGCTCTCAAAGAACCTTACTTTTTTTTTTTACTATGTTGACATACTATTGCCCTCTAGAAAAGGTAAATGGGAAGAGGAGAGCACGTGCTGTTCCCACTTCTCTCTGTGATCCACCCATGGGAATTGTGTATCCAGCAGATCATTAATTGGCCCTTCTCATCCTGGCATCGTATGCCTGGGAGAAATAACTAGGCCCTCAAGCCAAGTAGCAATGCCAAGCCTCCTACAGGATGGTGAATTGCAACATTTTGAAGATCTGCATCTCCCTTTGCCTAGTTTTCCTGAACTCTGACCTGTCCAGAAGAGTGTGGCAGTCTCTCCGAGTCTGAGCAAAGACCTTCCCGCTTCCAAGAACAGATTTCAGGGCTTGACACACCCAACTACAGGGCCAGCTTCCTGCTCCCTGCGAACTAACCTGACCACTGGTGGGCAGAACAGGGAGGCCATCAGGTGGTCTGGGGATGAGGAAGAAGTTGGAAAATACTTCTCAGATGATGGGGCTGAGATTGTGGTTGACAGTTAGGGGAGGTGTGAAAACAGATGTGGTGCTATGTCCCAGAGGGCAGAATTTGAGCACCCTTACCTGTCCACTTTAAAAGAAATAAGAAATACCTTCCAAATTAATAAAACCATCTACAAAATGCAGGAATTCTGAGATGAAGCAGCAAGCCATAACTCAAGTGGTCTTGAGAATGATTTGGAAAAACTTATGAAAAATTGCTAGTGGCTAATTTAAAGGAAGTTTTGGAGCATTGGGAGGCAAGTCTGAAGTTGTCAAACTCTTAAACTGGTATCTCTCAAATGCCCTCCATCAGGCACAGATGCTAACACTGGATGGACCCAAGGATGGCCCATGGTGGCACTTCTGCTTCTCACGAGACAGGGATGCCCAGTGCATGTCTGAGGGACACCCAGAGGTCTCCATCCCAGCCTTCTCTAGCCAACAAGGACATGACTGGCTTTACTCATCACTAACCTGATATTTGTGGTCACCAGCCCTGTCCTGGTGTCCATGGATTTCCAGATCTGTGCACATTATTGTAGTTCCTTCAAGGAGCCTTGCCTTTGCTGGGGCATCTTGTCCCATCATTTCTCAGAACCTGAGATTAGACAGGTCCCACCACCCACCCCAAGACCGGACTCTTAAGGAAAGAAGGAGATTTCTACTTACTCTCCCATTGGGAGGCCAGTGTGAGGAGTAACCTTTGGGAAGCTGATGGTTGCCTGTCCTTCCTCTCTCACCTAGATCAGAGGGCAGCATTCAGCTCAAGAACAATGCCCCCCAAGCCCCTGTCAGAGGGGCTGCTCCCTATACACCCTTCATCCTTCATCCCTAGAGTCCAACCACAAGGCCCTAGAACCTGTGGCACATCTTGCCCATGTGGTGGATTGGCTGGTTGGTGGGTTTTCTCATTGCTTCACTCTGCACACCTTTTCCAGTGATATGGGAAAGTGTATTCCAGCTAACAGCTTTGTGCACACTGGCAGTTTCCCTTCTTGCCACAGTGGACAGACCCTGAGCAGAGCCCATCAGTGGGAGAGGACCAGAGCCTTAGTTCTGGATTTCTTTCCCAGAGAGCAGTATGCTTGGCCCTCACCATATCGTCCTCTCACTCTTCTTCATCTGCTCCTGACACTGGGACTCGGCCCAGCTTCCATGGCCATCACTGATTGCAAGACAAAGGAAGGCCGGCCTCAGAGAGACGCGATCTGACACCTGGTGGCCACTACAGATGGGGACCCCGATAGCCAGGGCTTGGCTGGCTTTAAGACAAACCAATGACGTGAGCCTTCAAGTTCCTTCTCATTACTTTCTGATACTCCTGTGTTGTCTTCAGTATCTCCTATTCATTCATGTATTCATTCAATAAATACTTAATATCTACTATGTGCTGGGTCCTGGGAATACCAGATGACTACGATGAGCCCAGTCCTGTCCTCTTGGCGTTTTATAAAAAGAGAAGGAGTAACCTTATTTGTATATTCAAGTTCAGTATGTTGGCAGAGAACACAGTGTTTATATTAATGGTGTGATCCACAGGAATTTTGGGTACCCTCTGCAGAGCGTGTTTTAAATAGAGGGATCTTTCCAAGACTCTCAAATCTCACTCCATAGTAACTTTATCCTCTAGCTCCCCCAATGTTGAGCTCTGCCTGTACCCCTGCCCTCTATACCCCCCCTTCCCCAACTACCCCAGCCCCTCCTCACCCTCTCACCCTCTCTCTGTTTCCTTCGGCACACTTTGCCTTCATTCCATCCCTAGCTGGAAGCAAGAGCGGCAAGACTAATTTCATTTCTCTTCTTTTCCTTTGGTGAGTCGATCTGTGACAACCCTTTTTATGCATTTAATTCATTCTCAATTTCTCATAATCAGGGGGATGGTATCCCCTAAGGTTAGGCAAAAGCTTGTCAGGAAAAAAAAAAGGCAGTGTAAATTCACAGAGGTAATCATAGTCTATCTGCACTTCCCACTGCCCGTGGAGCTATTAACTAATATCACTCTCTAATCTTTTTTGTACTTATTTATTTTGTAGCAAGAAACTAGTGTTATAAACACCCCTACTGTCAAAACTTGTCATCCCCATTACCTCAAGGCGGGCTTCATCTCTGTTATTCTAATTTCAGAGTTTCTCAAATTCACAGCCGCTGGAAATTGAGTACAAAATCCATTATCATTTGTATATTTTAATTATGCAAATGAGGCAGCTCAGCTGCGATGTCCGGGACCTGCAGGGATGCCTGACTTGATTCTGGGTGATTACAATTTATCCAGTCGAGTCACTTTAATTGTAACAAGCTAATTACATTGTTTCATTTGGCTTTCACAAAAGAAAAAGAGACAGGAAGCTGGATGTGGCTCAGGGCCCCCCTCCCCAGAACAGACCACTACCTTTCACAAGCACTGGTGTGGAGGCCGACCAGACACTGGGCACAAGCCCTTCCTGGCCAGTTGAGGACCTGACCAGGAGCCCCAGAGGAAGGGCGGCTTGGCACCGGGTAGCCGAAAGCAGCTGCCCTCCCGGGCAGGATCCCTGTCCACCAGGGATCTCTGTCAGGGATGTCGGAAAATGCTCATTCCAGGCAGGAGTTTATCCAGTGGTAAGCCTCATATCAGACCATCTCACAGAAGGGTCTTTTCCACTCAAGACTTTTTTGGCCCCAGGCCGATGTCTTTGAAAACCTACCTAATTTCCACTATTTCTGAAACTGCGTGTGCCTGTAATGTTTCTGGATAAATCTGTAGCTTCCTCCTTGCACTAGGCATTGTGACCACTGAGAAGCCAGCAGAAGGGCTTTCCCATGGTCAGACAGAGGAGGATGCAGCAGTGGGCAAGGAAGCAGAGGCCTAGGAGATGAGAGAGGGAATCTGGGGCAAATTCTACAAAGAGGGGACAGCACTTTATGAATTTCATCTTCAGGGTCATGATTTTATGCCCACGATCAGTGATGAACATGTTTTCATTGAAATTGAAGCTGTTTTCTCCCCCAGTCCTTATGCCTGCCCATGAGAGAGAAGGTGCTTAGGTTTACAAGTTCAGTATTTTCGCAGCCTGAGCCTCCCCAGGAAGTGCGAGGCTCATGCACCTTAACTAATGACCATTCCTCATAGCAGCTACAGCAGGGACAGGATTAGCACCCTTAAGCCAAGTCTAGAATGTTGCCAAACACTTTTTTTTCTTTGTAATTCTTTGCTTCACCCCCATTCCAGAACCAGAGTCCATGACCTTCCCACCCAAGTCTGGGCCAGACCGAACCTCTGACTTCCGCTGCCGACGTGGCAATAGACCCAGCACCCAAATCCAGAAGTTAGATCCATGGCTGGTGATGTCAGCAAGCCAAATTATCAACCAATATTTATTGAGGTTTATTGAGATTCTCTCATAATCATGGTCTCTATTTTCAAGGTCTTACACTTCAAAGACAGAAATGAGGTTAACGTATTTAAAAAGGGACACAGCTAGAGTGCTCAAGGAGGTCTGCGGGGAGAGACATCGGCAGGGTGAGGGTAGTCAGTATTTCCAACACTCAAGTTTATTGCTGAGGGAAGGGAGCAGGACTGGCCGTGAGGCAGACACTGAGCAGGCTGCGAGCAGTGGCAGGGTGTGGCTCGGTTATGAAGGGTGCCCATCTGTAACACTGGCATAGGGGAGCAGACCTGGTGGGAACAACACAGTCAGAGACGGGGGCTCCTTCGGGGTGACACCAGGACAAGGTAAAGGGTGGTGCTGGCCTCTGAGTGCTAAGTGTGTGGAACAAGGGCATGATCTTCCCCAGCAAGCCCACCATGTAAAGCGATGTGTCTGTCTGCACCGTGAATCTGGATATCAGTGAGCCCGAAGAGTCAGGGGGTAGAGACAGTGAGCAGAACAATGTGGCCCCATGTCAGCGGGACTCGGGATGAGATGCTTCTTGGTGCATTTGGGGGAGGGTGGGGTATGCTTTGAGGTTTTAGAAAGGAGGAGGGTGTGTCTCAGTGGATACGCGGAAGGAAGAGAATTGTGGAAGGAGGAACCGCATGGGCAAAGATGTAGAAGAGCAGCCCCAGGCAGAGGAGGAAGCTGGAAGGGGGTGGATGGAGAGACGGCAGGTGGGCGCAGCTGAAGCGAGGACGGCGACCCCCTTAATGGACACCTGCCTCTGTGCCACTGAGTTCCAAGCTGCAAGTCGCTTCTCCTTCCCCTGCTGGAGGGACACCCAAAAGAGGAGACCTGGTGTCCTATCCAGGGCAGAATTGCATACAAGGTACCCTAATAAATGCACATGGAAGGAAAGAAAAGGAAGGAAGGGAGTGGGAAACGGCACACACTGGGAACAAGGAAATGAAATTTCTCCTCCCAGACCCACTACTAACCAGCTGCATGGCCCAGGTTATGTCATCGAAGGGCTCAGAACCTGTTCCCTAATCCATCAGAGGTTGGCAGGGGGAGGAGGGGCAGGCGACAAGCGTGTCTGGAAGGCTCATTCCAGACACAGATCTCATGAATCAAGAATTCGGTGTATTTGTTCCTCGCTCCACAGTGTCAGTCTCTGCCTAAGAAATGCTGCTCGGCATTGGGGTAAGTGGTTGGGACCAAAAGAAAAACAATTGAGGCCATTGCTTCTGCCTGAATTCTCCAGCTCAAAGTAAATTCGAGCCAGATGCCCAGCTCCTCATCGCATCATCAGATGACTCCACGGAGTAATTATAATACTTTATGGGCATTAACTCACTGATTCTCATCATGCCCTGGGAGGGAAGCACTCAGATCATTATCCTCCCTGTACCCAGGGAGGGAGGAGCATCTCATTCTCTCCATGTGTACATCCTGACAGCACCTGTCCCCCGAATGCACTGGAAGGGGAGCGCCAGGACCAGCCACACACTGGGAAAATGGACGAGCTGGAGTCAAGGCTCTGGAAAAGGGAGAGTGTGAATGGTTGGGGGTTAGGGGAAGGTCCAACAGCGGAGGAAAGAGATGAATAAAGAGGGAGGAAAATTGGCTGAGCTCAACTCGGCTGTGTCTGAGGGACACAGAGAACCAATTACAAATACTGGAATTATCTAGGCTTCAAAGAGGGAAAGAAGGCAAGGGAAAGCCCTGGGCCAGTCCAGCACTAGCGTGGAACCAAGGGGTTGGGGCATTCCTGATGAGGAGACAGGGCCCAAGGGCAGCCGTGGTCAGTGCCGAACAGGGCTTGGAGACTGTCCTCCCCAGGTCTTCTAGCCCCCATTCAAAGCCTCCTCATACACAGGCAAATCTCAAGTTCCCCTTAATCTCAGGAAGTCTTACAATTATTAAATTTCTTTTGATTTTATTTTAAAATATTTATTTATTTATTTGAGAGAGAGCGAGCACGAGTGGGAGAAGGCGCAGATGGAGAGAGAGACTCCCAAGTAGACCCCCCGCAGAGTTTGGAGCCTAACATGATCTGACCGTGACCCTGAGACCATGATCTGATCCAAAAATCAAGGGTCAGATGCCCGACCGACTAAGCCACCCAGTCGCCCCACAATTATTATATTTTAAAGTTGAAGCTAACAGAATTTAGACTATCTCCTTATTTTCCTGCTCAGTGAACTCAGCCCAGAGAGGGGAAGGAAGTGACCCAAGATCACACAGCAACAGGGTACAATCTCTGGGACTGGATCACACATTTCCTAACTCCCACTGGCTTTATTCTGCCTTCATCTCTCCTCTCTTAATTCCTTCTCACACTTACAGGGACCTGATCACTTGGTGACACCTGATTTTATGCTCTTGAACAATTCATTCTTCTCCCACCAAGTAAATCGGAAAATTGTTTTATGCCAAGCGCGCACCTGAGGAGTCCCTTGTTGCACCCTCAGAGCGCAGCCCAGGGTAAGGCACACAGAGTGGGAAGGATGGTATCCGGCTTGATGACGCATGTGCAGAGGGCCCCCCGCAGGTGCCAACCCTCCAGTAAGGAAAACCAGAGCTGTTAGTGGGGGAGGCACTCTGAATCGACTGGAGAATAAGCCAGGAGACAGAAGATAAAACCACGAATACCTTCACTTCTGTCCCTGAAAATGCCACCCAAGTGCTCAAGCAAATGAAGAACCACGAGCAAACTGGGTCTCTCTGCCCCAGAGCGAGTGGCACCTCAGCAGATAGATGACCCAGGAGTGCATTCTGGCAACTTCTTGACCCCAGAATTACACTTAAGACCCCAGGCCCCTGTCTGTGGTCACTCACCTGTGCCTATTTTCAGATGCGTGTTGGACTGTGAAGTCCACCCTCATACCCAAATAGCTCAGCGATGAAGCCCGTGAACACCTGGACCGCCTATGGGCTGTGCAACTTTGGGCAAGGATCTGAACTACTCTGTGCTTCTAATTCTTCATCAGTAAAGTGGGAGTAAAACCGGTATTTGTCTCATAGCATTATCATTAGGCTTAAATGATTTAGCACATCAAATCCACTGAGGAAAATTCCTGACCTTTCCTAAGCATTCCGTGAACATCCTACGGTCCTTCTCCTTCATCTCTCCATTGAGTGTGTGAACTTGTTGATCCGCAAGGACAGCTCCTTTGTTCCTTCTCCCATGAGCCTTTGTGAAGCACCCATCATGTACCCACCTGACCCTGCAGTCATAGCCAGAAGAGCCCTGTTCTCTCAGCACAAGGGCTCAAACCCAGCAGAGGAAATCCGCTGAGGATGCCATCCCTGCCACCTCCAGAGGGGAGAGGCGGCTGGATTCGCCCCTGCAGGTCTGTATGTAACCTTCAGCCCGCACTAGATGCTCTTGTGGAGACTCAGCGGTTTGCGGCTTCCACCCCACGGGCCACCCGGCATGCTCACTCTCAGGGGACGGAGCGCCAAGGCGTGGTGGGAATGGCGACACAGAGGTTCTGGGATCACTGCCCACACTCCGGGGCCGCCTCAGATGTCCACAATCCCCACAGCCAAGGCTCCATGCATCCGTGGAGGGTGAGTGAGGAAGGGGTGTCCTGCGTTCTCTTGGAGGCAGCTCGTGAAGGATCCAGGGACCGGGTGCCCCTTCAAGAGGGAGGCCAGATGAAAGCCCCTGGGAACTGGGAACCAGGAACCGGGAATGCGGACCGCACCTCTTGGCGGTGCTCGAGGAAGCCAGGCCTCCCCTGCAGCTGCTGCCTGGGGCCCTGGGAGCTCTGTGACCCTGTCAGATCAGCTTGTGATATCCGCCAGCTGCCACCGCCAACGTCAGAAAGTGCTGACAGCTCCTCCTCTGTCATGCTAAAGATGAAGAAACGAAGGCCCTCCAGGAAGGAAATGTCATGAGCGGCTCCAGAGAGGGGGCCACAGGGAGGGGGCCTCCAGATTTCTGGAGCCAAGGGCGTCTGCTCCCCTGCATACCTTTGCTGGGTGGGGCCTGTTGGATTGTTTCCCTGGTGTTCAGTTCCCTGGTGTTCTAGTGTTCAAGTGCCACACGGCCAGCCCCCAGGGAGACAGCCATTGGAACAGCCCAGGGGAAGGACTGTGAGACGCACAAGCCAACAGCGGCCCACTCTCCATCCAGCGTCCCTTTCCCAGAACACGAAGTTCCCCCCACACGAAGCCTTTGGATGAGGGAGGAGCTTGCCCCTGCTTCCCTTTAGAGCCCACCGCGTGAGCTGGGGGCCACCCGAGCAGGGCGCAGGTACTCAGCCACCACATCTACCTGCGGTCTCTGTGCTGGGCGCTCTGTAGCCATCACCTCTCTGAGTCCTCATGGCAGCTCCTAGCTTTGCCCTCTTCACAGATGAGAAAACCGAGGCTGGGAGAGATCAGTCCTTCTGTCCAGAGTTGCAGCTCTCTGTCGGACTCCCGGCCCTGCCCTACTCACCACTCAGCTCTGCTGCCTCTACTCCACGTTTTCCCTAAGTGGAGCTGCTTCTGCTCTAGTTCTCCTCAATACCTTCTTTGCTGGTCCTTCTCTGAAAGCAATCTCATCTCCACCAAGAAAGAAAAACACTTCTTCAGCAAACACGGTACTTGGCTTTGCATTAGGGAGACCCTTCTCCTAAATTGGGCAGATGAGACAGACTCCCATGAACAGGACAGAGGACGGTGGCCAGGGCTGGCTGGCAGAGAACAGTTAGACTTCGCTTGGGAGAGAGGGAGGTAGTTCAGAGAAGGGGAAGAACTGGAGAGGAAAGCAAAACATTCCCCTGAGACTGAGGGAGTATTTTCCCGATCAGCTTCTCTCTCTGTTCCCTAACGCACCTCCTACCACTTCTCCTCCCTAATCAGATGGCTTCAGCTGCCTGCTCAGGATCTTGTCTTAGATCTTATCCCTGAGGGTGATTTTCCTTTGTCTTCTACCTCTGCAGTGCCAAGGACCACCGTAGCACTGAAGGACAGAAGTCCCACAAAGAGGGAGCGCTGTTTGGCCTGGCCTGTCAGGGGCACATGCAATGATTCTGTCCGCAGAATCGCCATCCAAAGACCGGCCCGCGGCCACCTGCCACTCCCTCTCGCTGTAGCTCAGAAAGAACAGACATCCCATCCCCCTTTCCACACCTGCCATACAGTAGATGGCAGGCTCTAAATAATTAACGAGAATCATTTTGTAATGCGCTGACCCCCGAACATAGCACATCACTCATTCTGATACTTCTGCTCTCCCCTGCTCCCTCTCCGTCTCTCTCATGCCGACAGCTCAGCCTCCCATTTTGGGTGCCCACCGAACACCACATCAACAGGCCCCCTACATTTCTTGCAAGATGCATCATGCCAGCAAAGGTGTTTTGTCTTGGACTCCTTGGAAAATCCAAGTGGAGTGGTGTAAGCGGCTGGTAAGGGGGAAGGTGTTGGTGCTAGGGCTGCTCCTGCTTGAGCCAGGAAATGCTTCCAGCTTCTGGAATCTGGTGTAAGCAAAGAGGGGCACAGTAGGGCAACCCAAGAGATCACCAAGAGCTCTGGTGTAAGCAAGGGAGGGCAGGGTAGGGCAACCGAAAAGAACCACAGGCCTTGAAGAGGAATCTGATAATAGTCTGAGGAGCCATGCCCTCCAGCAACTTGCCCCCTAGGTCGGGCAAGAAGCCACACACAAGAAATACTGAGAGATCTGTACAAGTTTCCCCAAGAATTTTCTCTGCCCCTGAACTTCCTCCCAGTTTACTCGTACCGTTTGCCGCCTGTGTGCTTAGGCATGTAAGGGGTAACATGGAAGGACACATGACAAAATTAAGTGCCTTTGTCTGGATGCTTGTCCCCCAACTGGAAGATCAGAACTCACACACAAAACCATCAGGGAAAAAAAGTGCAAAAGTGTGGAATGTTTCTGGAAGAGACACACAAGACCCTGGTGCCCCAGTTACCTCTGGAGAGTGGAAACAGGAAAAGAGGAAAGAAGAACCAAGTTGTTTTTTCCCCCAGTTTTAACGAGGTATAACTGACAAAACTGTATATGCTTAAAGTGTACAGTGTGACAATTTGATATATGTATGCTTTCTGAAATGTCTACCACAATCAGGTTAATTAACACATCCATCACCTCGCCTAGTTTCCAGTGTGTGTGCGTGTGTGTGTGTGTGTGTGTGTGTGTGTGTGTGTGTGTGTGTGTGTTGAGAAGAATTAAGAACACTTTCTTAGATACATATTCATCAGGGATATTGGCCTATAGTTTTCTTGTCTTAGGGTGTCCTTGTCTGACTTTGGAATCAGGGTGAGTGAGTTTGGCAGTGTTCCCTCTCTTCAATTTTTTTCAGAAGAGTTTGAGAAGGATCAGTATTAATTCTTTAAACATTTCATAGAATTCATCAGAAAAGCTGTCATGATCCTGGGCTTTACTTTGTTGAGGAGTTTTTGATGACTCCTCAGATTTTCTATTTCTTTAGGATTCAGTCTTGGTAGGTTGTGTGTTTCTAGGAACTCATCAATTTCTTCCAGGTCATCCAACTTGTTGGTGTAGAATTATTAGGATCCTTTGTATTTCTGTGGTATCAGTTGTAACATCTCCTCTTTCATTTCTGATTTTATTTATTTGAGGCTTTTTTTCCCCTTTAGACTCACTAAAGCTCTGTCAATTCTGTTTCTCTTTTTTAAAAAATCACCTCTTAGTCTTGTTGATCTTTTCTACCATAATTCTGGTCTCTGTTCCATTTATTTCTGTTCAGGACACTGTTGTTTCCTTCTTTCTGCCAACTCTGGGTCTGGCATGTTCTTCTTTTTCTAGTTCTTCTTAGTTCCAGAAGATTTTTCATAGATTCTTTGAGGTTCTGTACATAGACAATCATGTCGTCAGAGCAAGAGTTTATGATATTTTAATAAGGCTGTATCTCAGGACCAGCCAGATGGAAGAGACGCACAGGACAAGGTGTGTGGCGGGGGCGGAGCTGCCATGCCCCTCCAGGTGTGCCCACCTCCCTGCCCCTCCACCAGCTCACCAGACCTAAAGATTTAGAGTTGTGCTTTTGCTTTTCACTTATCAGAATTTCTCCTGTCAGAATTTTTTATAGCATGTATTACTTTGTACAATTTCTAAAGTACACTTGTAGAAAGAAACCAAACCCAGACTAGACTGTAAGCCATTCTGAGGGTCTGGGCTCTGCATCTCTTCTGTTTCTGTGTTCTTACCAACTGGAACACTCTCTGGGCAGCAGAGACGCTCAATGCTGAGTGTGGAATAAAAACGGCGCTGTTGTGAGCTTAAAACTAGCGGTAGAAAATAATCTTAGAGGAAAGGATGGTAGTGGGGAGATGACCATAACAGCTTTAAGAAGGAATCAGGTGTGGGGGGCGCGAATAACTATGTGTGGTGACAGATGTTAACTAGACTTATCATGGTGATCACTTTGCAATACATACAAATGCTGAATCCTTATGTTGTACACCTGAAACTAATATAATCTGATATGTCAATTATATCTCAATTTAAACAAAATTTGATAGGAAGGCTGAAGGAGGATTTTAAAAATCTTAGTAACTTTTGAACTTCTATAAACAGTTTAACTAAATATCCTTAATCTAAAGAAAATAAAAATTGAAACAAATGTATTTTTTAAAAAGATGAAGAAGAGGGCACCTGCGTGGCTCAGTCAGTTAAGCATCTGCTTTTGGCTCAGGCCGTGATCCCAGGGTCCTGGGATCAAGTCCCACATTGGGCTCCCTGCTCATTGGAGAGCCCACTTCTCTCTCTGCTGCTCCTCCTCTCGTGCATGCACTCTCCCACTCTCTCTCTCTCTCTCTCTCTCTCTCTCTCTCTCACACACACACACACACAGAGAGAGAGAGAGAGAGAGAGAGAGAAATTAAGTACTTTAAAAAAATGAAGACGAAGCAACCAGAAAGGATTTAGATAAGCAGCAAGGCTGGGAATAGATGGTCAAGGCTAGAGGAAAAGTGTTAGCCATCAGTAGGCATTTTTTGAGGAGGGAAGGAAGGAAGGAAGGAAGGAAGGAAGGAAGGAAGGAAGGAAGGAAGGAAGGGAGGGAGGGAGGGAGGGAATAATGTGAGCCAAGGCAGAAAGGCACAGAGGAGGAAATAGTCAAGGCCAGTGAATGCGAGAGCTTAGAGATGAAACTAGGCAAGCAGAATGGAACCCATTCATGGAAGGCCTTGGTCTGGCCTAAAGGCTGGAAGGACACACCACCTCTGTGTTCCAGGCAGGTCATGAGGCATTACAGAGCCAGGCAACCAGGCTGGTGCACAATGGCCACTGACTTCTTCACCACATTCTACTGCCCCAAGTCAGCAGCATCCAGCCCCAAATGCTGTGGATCCCACTACCTCTGAAACACCTAGGGGAGAAGGGAAGACAGTAAATGCAGGATCCCAGGCCCTGCTCCCTGAGATTCTGGTTGCACAAGGAGTACCCAAGGATTTGCATTTTTTTTAAAAAGAAAGCATTCTTTTTATTACCACCAGTGCTTCTCTTGTGAGAGATAGGATACTCAAAGTTAAATTTGAAATCTGGACTTCCACATTGGTCACTTTGTTAATCTACCCAAATTTTAAGGTTCAATCTGCCTTAATGCTCACTATTAATTCAGCCCATCAGTTAACCATAAGACCTTCAATAATAGTCCACAGGAATTCCCTAGTACACACAACCTTCTGGCTTATTTGGAAATTATACAAGGCCTCCACATGGAAATAGTTGCGCATGTCAACAGAAAGGGCATTTGCATTTTTAACAATCTCCCCAGGGGGCCAGAAGAAAGTCAGGTTTAGGGACTATTGACCTAGAGCATCCTATTCTGTACAAGTCTCCAGAAAATAATTTCCACAAAATCTTTCATATCTAAATAACTCCTAGGCCCTATCTCCTTTTTTGATCCCCACTCCAGTGTCTACAAAATGACATTTACTAGATGTATGAGTCAGTTCAGCTGCTATAACAAATTATTATAGGCTGGGGGCTTAACCAACAGAGGTTTATTTTCTCAGAGTTCTGGAAGCTGGAAGTCCACAATCAGGGTGCCAACAAGGTTGGGTTCTGGTGGGAGTCTTCTTTATGGTTTGCTGTGTCCTCAAATGGCAGTGAGTTCTGGTCTGTCTTCCTCCTTTTGGGAGGTCACTAATCCCATCATAAGGGCCCCAGCCTCATGACTTCATTTAAATTGAACTACCTACCATAAGTGCCACTTTCTCATACCATCATGTTTGGGGGTTAGGGCTTTAACATATGAATTTGAGACATGGAGTGGCCACCAACGTTCATCCCTTAACACTGGAAGAAAAAATATAAGCTCCCTTTGTCAGCCTTCTTTGCAGCAAGGAATGATCATGTGATCCACAACAAAAAGAAGTCTTCTGAGAGGTTTTCTAGAAAAGAAATTTTTTGCCATGTAAGAGAAGAAAACACTGCCCTCTGGTTAATCCCTTACCTCCAACCACTTCTTGCCCCCTATTTCTGAATATTGTTATGATACCTGGAGCCACTGCAGCCAGCTTGAGACCGTAAGGCAACAGGCAAGAGCACAAAAAGACACAATTCTAAGGATGGTGTCACTAGAAGGATGGCTTTGATAACAGTGCCAAGTTCAGAAGCAGCCTTCGAAGACCTATCCCTGGACTTGTACTCAGAGGGCATCTTACTACCCACTCCCAGGGCTTTGGAATGAGGAAGCATGAACCCGAAGCCCTTTGAATCATCTTGGTAGACACAGTGATGTGGGTGGCCATTCTTTCACAAAAGCTATAGAGAAACACTGCAGAAACTAACCTTCCACTTTTCCCTTTGCCTGTTAAATGATTCTCGTTCCCACCTGTACCTTTCCCTAAAAGAAAGAGATAAGTTGAAACAGGCACACTTGCTTGGGCTCTGCCTGACTTTGAGGTTCCCTCGCCTGGTTTCACAAAAGGGCTTTGATAGAGGACAGAGAGCAGGGGCAGCATAACCTCCCAGGCACTGCAGGCTCTCGTGTTCCCCTGCTCCCCACCACAACAATAAAATTCTTTGTTCGCTTGCTGCCGTCTGCTTCCTTTAAGGTCCCGCTAAAATCTAGAGAATATAGGCTTTCCTCCTTCCCAGGAAAAGAACTAGAATAATGGGTAAGTTGAAAGGCACAAACCTGAGAGGTGAGCTGGGTCCAAGTCTAAAGGCTCGCACTCTCTCCTTCAAGTAATAGATTATTTACACTTTCCTCTCAGACCCTCACCTTTATGATTTTGAAGAAGGGGAGGACAATGCCACATTATTAAAGTCAATGGGTTGTGGTAAGAGTTAAGTGAGGTTGGGGCACCTGGGTGGCTCAGTTGGTTAAGCAACTGCCTTCGGCTCAGGTCATGATCCCGGAGACCTGGGAACGAGTCCCACATCGGGCTCCCTGCTCGGCGGGAAGCCTGCTTCTCCCTCTCTCACTCTCCCTCTGCTTGCGTTCCCTCTCTGGCTGTGTTTCTCTCTGTCAAATAAATAAAATCTTTAAAAAAAAAAAAAAGAGTTAAGTGAGGTCACATGTTAGAGGAAGTTCTAAGAGGACCAAAAGTGTATATATGAGGTTTCTGGTAGCTTTAAAAAAAGAAAAGAACAGAAAAATCTGATAGCAATACAAGCAAAGGTTAACTGTTAATTCTGAGCAGGTTTGAAGGTTTATCCTCCCTATACTTTTCTGCATTTTTGAAATATTCCATCATTTAAGGACCAAAAAAATATCTTGCATAGTTAATGACCCAGAGCAGGTAGTTGGACTGTGGTCACCCCCAAAGGAGATCTGTTTGGAGGTATGGATGAGTGAAAAGAGCGACCCAATAGCTGCCACTCCCACTGAGATGCTCACAGTCGGTCAGCAGTCTGGGCTCCCGGCAGATAAACCCCCAGGATGCCTGGAACGAGGGAGACACAACCTTAGAGGACATGCAGCATCCTTGGAGAAGGACCAGCGGCGGCGTTTTATCAAAACTGTTCCGTCCTAACACTCTTCAGGGGCATTTAAATCCCTGCCGCGGAACAGGTGGATCGGGACAGGACCCGGCTCCGCACACGTTCCCGAGACACAGGTGGTATGTCTCCCATTTCTTTGGCATCACTTTGGTGTCTGACTGCCCACAAAACCTCATTTCTTGGTGTGCCTGTGAACTTCATATTCTTCCCAGTACTCACAGGGAAAGAATAGTCCCCTCCCCAATCCAGCCCCCACCCCTTTCTTCACAGAAAGTGGAGTCTATAAAATATGAGGCTCCTTGGGGTGTGATTATGAACCCCACTCAGTAGCTTTTGAACAAAACAAACAGGAAAAATATCCTGCGTTTTCACCAGTCTGATCCGAAATAGTGCCGGTCCTGGGATGCAAAAGCTCCCGGCCCTGGTGAGAGACTGGCACTGAAGGGCTTCCAGAAGAAGTAAGAAAGCAATGAACACCACCAACAACATTATCTCCTTCTGGGCCCTGGTAGAGTTTGGTGAGGCTCCGAGGTTTGTTTTTGCTGATCCCACCTTTAACAAAATTGCAGTGCCCCAAACGTTGGGCTTCAACATTCATTTTGGCCTGTATGAACCTCTCCTGGTCCCCCAGCCCAGCCCCTTTCCCCATGGACCCAGCACATCCCTCCTGCCCCAGCCTCTCCTGTAATACGGAAATGATCACACGACTAATAACAGTCACTCAGGGAACTGCCCCATGCGGAATGTTGGCAGGTTGCGAAGAGTCGTGTATTTTTACTTAATGAGCTAGGCAGGGCGACACAGGGCCGGGGAAAGAAAGGGACTTTCAGGTTCTCTGCAAATGAAAAGAAGCAAGATTGTTTGGTGGGGAGAGGAAAATGCTTAACCCATTTAAATGTGTCATGATTGACAGAATTTCAATAGTGACATTCTTAAGGCAGCTCAAGGGAAACTGAGGCAACACAGACCTTTAAATCAGAGCAGTTTCTTTGAAAATTCCACTGACATTCATTTCCTGCCTAGGAGGAGCTGCGAGCTAGGCCGATGTTTGAGATACATTATTACACTGGATTCTCTTCCAATATTTTACAGAAGAAGAAAGGAAGATTCAAAATGATGCAAGGTCACGTGAGCACGTAGCAGAGCTGAAATTTGCAACCACGTAACTCCAACTCCTCTGATGTTCCCGCTTGCCCTTGTCGCTCAGGGGACCCACTGTGCCTTGCACCCAGCCAGCCAGTCAGCGCTTCTACATCCAGGCCAGCTGGGAGCCAGGCCCTGGCCAGAGGGCAGCTTTCCTAAGTGGGCAAAATCAAGGTCAGTGGGAGCGAATTGTGGCCTGGAATGGTGGTCTCTGAGAATAAACAGCGTTGCTTCACCTCTCTGATCTTCCTTTTCTGTAAAATTAGAACTAGAACATCGACGGCCGATTGTTTAGAGCAACAGAGCTCTTCTTTTCCAAATAAATTATAAGTGAAGCACCATAAAACGCATTCAAAGGCAATCGTCCTGCTCAGTAGCGGCGTGAAAGGTGGGGAAGGCAAAGATCCGATGCTGCAGACAGATTTTTTAATCCGTACTATTCAACTGCATAGTACAGTTGAGGAAAGAGAAGTCCAGAGAACTGAGCTAATTGGAAAGATTACATAGCTGCTCAGAGGCAGAACTGAGATTCCCAAGCCAGGAGAGCTTGCTCAAAGCCTGTGCCTCCCTCCCGCGCCCCGCCCATCACACCTTTCTCCCCTCCTGGTGGGAGACAGGCTCATGCTCATTTAAGATGGCACATTTACAACAAAGCCATCAGACACAAAAGTTCAGGTTCATGATGGCAATAATCCCCCACATTGGCCCATGCTGAATGGGCGGCGGCTAGGTTGGCAGATATAAATATCGACTTTATTATAACACATCACAAAGCAGGGGAGTTAATGTCGCTGGCGGAATATTCATTTCCACATTTCCTTACTGTTGCATGTCTTCATTTGCGACTTAATGTGGCATTATCATAATTTTTTGCATTATGTAATGATTAAAGTGAGGCGTATCATATTTATTGATTTATTTGATTTATTTAAAATGTAACCATGGCCCCAGGGCAGGTGCATGTACAAAATACAAATGCAACAGTTCCATTGAATCTGGCAGACAAATTCCCCATTAAGACAAGACATTTCAGGACTGTCAAGACAATGAGAAATGTCTTCCTGGAGTCATTAGAAGAGAAGACATCTTGAGAGGTCATCTGGTCCAACACTCTGCCTCAGGCAGAATTGCTCCTAATTCCCCAAAACTGAGCACCAACTGAGCTTTCAGACAATCTCTAGGGAGTTTCTACCCTACAAAGTCTCACCTCTGTCCTCCACCCCAAAACCAGTATCTCTTCCCTGGGTTAACCAGCCTTTTTGTCCCTGGAATCCATGTCCTCACCTCTGACTCCTTTAGTTTATGATCACCCATTTTTAAAATCTACTCCTCATTGCATTTCTTGTCTATTTCTTTCCCATTCCACACTTCTGCCTCCTAAAAGACCCACATTAGGACATCAGGTTCCTTTGCAGAATTCCAGAGTCTCCCAGTGAGAAAGAGAACTGATCCAATACCCTACCCAGAGCAGAAACATCTTAGACACATGCTCAACATCTGGACATCCAGTTTTTGCTAGAGTTTTCCAAAACCAAGGTGCCCATTATTGACCAGGAGGTTCTACTCCTGAATCTGAGGTTCTGGGGACACCCACTCTCCATCACTTCTTCCCAGCCCAGCCCAAGATCTTTTTCCATTGTTTGATTAGGACTTGGGATCTTGGATTGAATTACACTGAGCTTGTGTTTCAAAGCACTCCCTTCATTCGAGGTTCCCAAACAGCCCAAACGTCCTGCACAACAAAAATCCCGTTCCCCCTCCTCCAGGGAGGCCTGCCCGGTTCTCACTGCTCCTTCCATGTGCTTCTCCAGTAGGCCCCTGTGCATGGTCCTTATCAACACCTATGCTTCACTTTCTACCCTACAAAGTTGTCTTCCCTTGTTTTTATAATAAGAAGATCATTCTCATTCATAAGAAGATTAACGTTCTTAGAGATGCCATTTACAGAATGGGAATCAGTCCCGGTCCTATCAACTAACAACTTGTCTGGTCTTTCCCAAGTCTACCTTGCATAGAATGGATGGCTCAGACGGTGGCAGAGCATTCAAGTTTTACTTGGGGCCATACAACCCTTCCTTTAGAAGAAAGCTGTCTGAGGCTGCTCCAGCTGCCCTAACAAAATTCCAAAGCCTGTGGGGCTTACACAAGAGACATTTGTTTTCTCTCGGTTCTGGAGCATGGAAGGTCCAAGATCAAGGCTCTGGCAGGGTTCGGCTTTGGGTGACAGCTCTCTTCTTGGCTCATAGAGTGCTGCTCTGTCCTCATGTGGTCTTTCTTGTGAGCAGGTGCAGAGAGAAATAGACAGAAAGATATATACAGACAGAAAACTCTCTAGTGTCTCTTCTTATAAGGACACTAATCCCACAGGAATGGGGCCCCACCCTTGTGACGTCATTTAACCTTAATTTCTTCCATAGAAGCCCCATGTCCTAATAGAGCCATGCACTGGAGTTAAGGCTTCAACATATGAATGGGGAGGATGAGGGGTATGTACAAACATTCAGCTTCTGATAGAGGCCATTGATCCTTGGTGCTCCGTTGGCTTGCGACGGCATCACTTCAATCTCTGTCTCTGTCTGAGCGTGAATTTCTCTCTGAGTGTGTCTCTCTCTGTTCATATGATGTTGAAGGGTGGCAAAATATGCTACTCCAAAATATGCCACTCTGGCCTAAGGATTCTCTTGAGCTGAAGACAATTAAGAAGCAGATGGAAGGAAAGCTCTCTCTCCTCCCCCTTATTTGCCTAAAAGCAGGACATAAATTTATAAGTGCCCCTTCTCCCCTCTCTACCTGGAGAGACAAGTTAATCACCAGCAACAGTCCTAGGCCCTTATCAGCCCAAAAGCAGCCCAGAGGAATCTCTATAGCAAACATTGCTAACTAGCCCCATCTGCCATTAGTTCCTTTATATATTTGCCTGTCCATAATTCGCTGCTCCAAAACCTTGTCTTGTCACATCTCTGAAAAGTTATGGTTCTTTTGTTAAGAATGCAGGATAAGCCCAAGTTCTAAGCACACACTTGAGCTATTCATCCCTGGGTGCTCCCAGGTATGTACGCTGTGCATGTTAATTAACTTATGTTTTCTTTTCTCTTGATAATTTTTTGTCAGTCTAATTTACTGGACACCAGGAGAAGAACCTAAAAAGGGTAGAGTTTCCTCCTCTACAGTGTTTTCCCTGTATGTATAAGGACACCAGTCCTTTTGGATTAAAGCCCACCCCAATGATCTCATCTTAACCTGATTACACCTGTAAAGACCTTATTTCTAAATAAGGTTGCATGCATAAGAACCAGGAGTGAGCATTTCAACATATCTTCTTAGGGAACACAATTCAAGCTGTAATAACCCACATCATTTCTCCATTCCCCATCCCTGGTCTGGGAAGGCAGATGTGTGGAGATGCACAACATGTCATGGCAGACTCTTGGTAGACCTCTGGGTGGTGAGGAGCACCTCTCTGGTATCGGCAGAGAAGGTGACATCCCAGCCCCAGGTGCGCCAGGGGAACTGGAGTCTGACAGTTGGGAGGAGTACCTGATACTCTTCTTATGCTGAGCCTGTGTTGCTTCTAGTAAGACAGGAACAAAACACTGGTTAGTATATTGAAGGAGCTTTCCAAAAAAGCACTGGCTTCTTAATGGGGGGGGGGGGTCCCTCGTGCTGCTTGCAATCCAGCTGGCAAGGTGAACCCATTAGGCTTTCTCCTGATGAGTAGGGGGAAGCCATAACAGGACAAATAACATAAGTTCCTTTAGGACAGCTTTTCTTCTCTTCATATCCTCTTCTTCCTTCCCTTCTTCCTTCCTTCCCTCCTTTCCATTTTAATGAGGATGCACTAGGAGTCAAGCACTTTGTTAAGCCCCCAAGATGAAGCCATACATGAAAGGCATAGTCTTGGTATAAACCTTTCTTTGTGGGGCTGAGAGTCTAGGATGAGAATCAGAGATGAAACACACCACTCAGTAAATCACAAACAGGAGTTGTGATAAGGAGAAAAAGGAGATGTACAAAGTGCCATAAAAGCACAGAGCTGGGAGTCTTGGTCTAATCTGGAGGTGCAGGGAAAATCTTCTAGAGGAAGGGACATTTGAGCTGAGTTCTAAAGTATAAGCAGGAATGACCTTAGCCTAGGTAACCTACCTTGAAAGACAGACTGAGGCCCCAGGCCAAAATCTTCAAGATGAAATTAAGGAAAGATGATTATAAAGTATTGCCATTAAGCTAAAAAACAATTCCAGATGCACCACATTTCCCATAATTGGGAAAGATAGCAGGTACTAGGGACTGGATGTTTGTGTCCCCCAAAATTCATACACTGGAAGCCTAATCCTTAATATGATGGTATTTGGAGATGCGTCTTCAAGAGGTGATCAGATCATGAGGGCTGAACCCTCCTGAATGGATTAGCACCTAATGAAAGAGGCCTCCTTCCATATGAGGAGACAGCAAGACGACAGCCATCTATGAAACAAGAATCAGGTCTCGCCCGACTTCAGCATTGTCGGTGTTCTGATCTTGGATTTCCCAGACTCCATGGGCATGAGATACTTGTGTAAGCCTTCCTGTCTATGATCATTCATTTTAGCAGCCCAAACAGACTAAGACAGCAGTTTATACTGAGAAGATAAGGGAAAGGACTGTTTTTTCAGCTCCCAACACCCTCCATGTGAATTAACAATGTAATAGAGTTGCTGAAGAAATAAAGCAAATTCAAACCTTGGTGTGGATTTAAATTCCATATCAAGGACGGTGAAGATGTCACGGTGCTCTGTTTTAAACAGACCATATCTGTGCTTGGGTTCCCTTCTCCTGGCCTCCACGTTTTAAAAGGAGCATGAAATCTAGTATGTGTCCTGAGGAGGAGGTTGAGATCTGGGAGTTCCCTTCTGCCAGCCATGGTGGAACTGGAAACCCTCTCAGGTTCCTTGCAAGACCTTGAATATTCTTTGATTGAACTGACTGTTTCTCACACGGTGGGCAGCTCCCACTGGCCACATCACTTCTCTCTCCTGAGCTACGGGGACTTTGTCGAGGGGCGTATCATTTATATAGACAATGCAGGCAGTCAGAGTTGCTTGAGGCAATGGGTCTCCCTCTTGTCCACCACTTCTCTCCTTCCCAGGATGGACCTCTAATGGAAGAGACCTTCTGCAGCTCGACTTTATCAGTCATCCTTTGAACGTAGCTCCAAAGCTGTGTGATCAATTGATTCTTCCTGGCCCCTAACTGACTTCCAACTGACTTATTCTGTGGAAATACCTGAAAGGAGGGGAGAGCCAGGCTTCTCTATATTCCAGTGCCAGGGAAGTTCTCCAGATGAATGTTATTGCAAGTGCTTAATGAAGAAATCCAGAAACCCAGGATTTAGTGAGGCCACAGTGTCCCCAACCAGGACTCAAGCAAACAGAGCAATTTTTCAATGGCTCGGGAAGGTTTCTGAATATTTTGATACCAGACACTAAGATCCTGATAAACCCTACCTATTTCATTCATCCAGGTACACTTGGGTCCACCACGGCCTGAAAAATTCCTTCTCTCTTTTCATCCAGTGAGCACTTCTTGAATACTCTGTATCTACCTCTCCCTTTGCCAGGGGCATAAAAGAGAATTTAAAAAGCTCTTCTCCGGGCACCTGGGTGGCTGTTGGTTAAGCATCTGCCTTTGGCTCAGGTCATGATTCCGGAGTCCTGGGATCTAGCTCTGCATCGGGCTCCCTGCTCAGCAGGAAGCCTGCTTCTCCCTCTCTCACTCCCCCTGCTTGTGTTCCCTCTCTGGCTGTGTTTCTGCCTGTCAAATAAATAAATAAAATCTTAAAAAAATAGTTCTTCTCACACACTTGACTGGTAAGAGCGCAAAGAAGCTCAGCTGCTTTGGCAAACTGTTCACCGATATCCCCTGAAACATCCATATGTCTTGTGATTGAGCAATTCCACTGAGCAGAAATATATACATATGCTTGCCAAAAAAACACAAATTAGGATATTCATAGCAGCACTGTTTGTAATGGCTAAGACCGGAAACTTCCCAAATGCCCATCAGCCATACAGTGGACAAACTGGCTACCCCCATGGTGGACTATCGGGCAGCAATGAGAATGAATAATCTACAACAAGCACAAGAATTGGGACGAATTTCACAAACAAAATGCTGAGAAAAAAAAAAAAAAAGCCAGACAGAAGAGAACATGCAGTGGGATTCTATGGACATAAAGCACAAAGCCAGGCAAAAGATCTGAAAGTCAGGATGGTGACTACCCTGGGGGCTGGCAAAGGTGGTAAGGCTGCACAAAGGGGGCTGGAGAGATGCTAACGATCTGCTCCTTGACCCAGATGGACACTGGTCACAGGCATCTGCTCAGTTTGTAAACAGCCAGCAATCTCCGTACTTACCATACATGTGTCGTCATTAGGTCATTAGGCATATGAAACTTCAACGTAAACAGTTTATAAAACAACAATTCTGGCCCAGGATGCAGAGCTTGTTAGGCAGACAAGACACAGATGTGCTGAAAGAGGTTGTCTTCCAGCCTCCTTAACAAGATACCATGGACTGAAGAGCTTAAACAACAGAACTGTATCTTCTCACACTTCTGGAGGTGGAAACCCGAGATCAGGGATCCGGTATGGTCAGGTCATGGTGAGGGCTGTCTTCCCAGCTTGTGGACAGCCGTGTTCGTATTATGTGCTCACGTGACCTTTCCTCTGTGCATAGGTGCAAACTGGGTTCCCTTTCTCTTCCTCTTACAAGGCTCCCAAATAGAGCCCAGGCCTTACTGCCTCATTTAACCTTAATTACATCCTAAAAGCCCTATCTCCAAATACAATCACATTAGGATTAGGTCTTCCACATATGAATTTTGAAGCAACAAAATTCAGTCCATGGGAAGTGTCATGCAATAGGAAACTTCAACAAAATACTAACGCTGTCACTAGACAGCAAGTCATAGAGAGTAAGAGCAGAGAAAACAGAGCTTACCCAGGGCTGCTGTGAGAGGACCCTCTTCCTGGAAAAGGAAGCCCTTGAGAGACCTGTTGCAAAAAGAGAGAAAGGACCAGTTCCGTGGGAAGCAAAGACCCCAGTTGAGGAAGCATAGCCTGGACAGGGCCCAGGGAAATGGACCAGATGATGGCAGTGTGTTTGCAAAATGTGTCCTCTCGTGCTGGGCT
This sequence comes from Spilogale gracilis, assembly GCA_004023965.1. Lineage (NCBI taxonomy): Eukaryota > Metazoa > Chordata > Mammalia > Carnivora > Mephitidae > Spilogale > Spilogale gracilis. The sequence goes on along the minus strand of PITA01001036.1, from coordinate 115,508 downwards.
GGGCACGGAAAGGTGGACGCAGCAGAGGTCGGGGCAGAGGCCCGGAAGTGGCAGTGTTGGCAGCAGATCCAGCCTCCAGCAGGGGAGAAAGTCCTCTTGGACCCGAGGGTCTGCATGGTGACCAGGTCAGCAGGTCCAGTGCCAGGGGCTGGCCGACTGGCAGGCAGAGGGCATGAGAGCAGAGGAAAGGCAGCAGCTGTTAGGTAGGGAAGATGCGGAGAGTTGTGGGAAGAGGCAGCAACAGCTTCTAATAGGCAGAGGAGGTCAGGGCCAGACTGAGGTGGCTCTCAAGTGCCACACCACCACAGGGCTGACCTTTATCTCCTGAGTCATTTTCAGGAAAGGACACATAGATGCTCAGCTCACACATAGGGTGCCTTGCCCAGGCCTTGGCCGGCAGCTGTGCTCATGCCACTGGGATGATGTAGCAATGTGTGGTCCTGCTGAGGAAGGCCCCCTGCACCGTGGCTGCATTTAGGAGCACATCTCAAGACATAGTTCAATCATTTTAGTCAAGAGTTTGTCATTGGATCTCAGACTCTTCAAGTTGAAAGGACCTTGGAGTCACTAATCCAGGATCTCCCAATTTATTTTTTTAAAGATTTTATTTATTTGACAGAGAGAAACACTGCTAGAGAGGGAAAACAAGCAGGGGGAGTGAGAGAGGGAGAAGCAGGCTTCCCGCAGAGCAGGGAGCCCGATGCGGGGCTCGATCCTGGGACTCCGGGATCATGACCTGAGCCGAAGGCAGTCGCTTAACCAACTGAGCCACCCAGGCGCCCCCAGGATCTCCCAATTTAGAGCAGCCATTCACTCAGGGGTGAAATGGATCAAATCTGTATTCTAATTTCTGTAGGAATATCTGTAACTACACTTAACAGGATTTTCAGAAAGTCCCACTGGGTGTGTTGGAGGGTTTGTAGGGGGAACAGATGTTGTGACCCACCTGACAGGTACTTGAGATGACAGCCGGTATCCTCACGGAGGCAGCTTGGGTACCATGGAATGTGGGAGACAAACTTTCCAAAACACAGAACAACTCTCTCAACAGCTCTGTCAGAGGCTGAGTGCAAGTTTGAAATGATTATAAACATGACATCTTGACCTCCTCCCTGCCAATCTTATTCAGTCTCCTGGCTGTATCTCCAGCAGGCTAGCCTCAGAAAGGTTATAAATTGCCATCACAAGAACCTAAAGACATGGCCGGAAAGCCCTCCCCGCGGTGCTGCATTAATCCAATAGAAGTCTGGCTTGGGGTTTTGATCCCTCTCAAAACCTCCCAGCCAGGAGGCTTTACATCTCCGAAGGAATTAATTCATCTACAATGCTTCTTCCACCGAGAGAGGGCGGGCGAACGTTGACAACTCCCCACTTGAATGCGTTCTTCCCTCTTGGTCTTCCTCCTATCTCCTCAGCCTGTGCTGCTCTTCCTTTCATTGGGACCTCTCCTCTACTTGGTGGTCGCCTCAGAGGTGCATCAGGAACCCATCTCCTCTCCGTCTCTACTCCTTGGATGAGGTTATTCAGGCCACATCTTGGTTTCCAGTGTGCCTAGGGCAGCCCCACGTGTGTCTTCAGGCCCCTATGTTAGTCAGGGTTCCCCAAAGAAACAGAACCAGTCAGATGGAGAGGGAGGAGAGGAGACTTATAGTCAAACAATCATGGAGACTGAGAAGTCCCAGGATCTGCTGCCTGCCAGCTGGGGACACAGGAAAGCCCCTGGTATAGGTCAGCCCCTGTCTGAAGGTCTGAGAACCAGGAGCACCAATGTCCAAGGGCAGAAGTAGAGGTCGCAGCTCAAGCAGAGAGAGTGAATCTGCTCTCCCCCCTACCTTTCAGTTTTATTTGGGCCCTCAGGGGATTGGGGGATGCCCACTCAGCCTGGTGAGAATATCCCCTTTACTCAGTCTACTGATTAAAATGCTGATCTCTCCCGGAGACACCCTCGCAGACACATCCAGAAATCACCCTTTACCAGCTCTCTGGGAATCCCATAACCCAGCCAAATTGATCCATGAAATCACCCAGCACAGCCCTTGAGGGCTGCACTCCTGCATCCATTTGCCCCCTCTCTGTGCACCTGCCAGCCGGACACCCCACTGAATCCTCCGCTAATACAATTGCTCAGCAACTTTGGATTAGAAGCCACAGTCCTAACGCTGTTTTCAGTGCCTTACATGAGCTGGCCTCTTCTTCTGCCTCCAAAGCCACCCTCTCTCCTCTCCCCTTGGCCTTCTCCTGCTCCGTTAACTCACCTGCCCTTCCCTCCACAGGGCCTCGGCTGCAGCCACTCCCACTGCTTGAATGCTCAACCCCAAGGGGGAAAGTGCCGGGCTCCCTCTTGTCCTTCTGACTCACTTCAGTGCCACCTTGCTGAGAGGTTTTCCCCAACCTCCCCATCAAAGTGCACCCCTCCCGATCCCAGTGCCCCCAAGTCACTTTCTGTCCAAAACTCTCTTGTTCGTATGGCTGTTCACTCATTTATTATCCATTCCCTCTGCCCCCTAAAAAATAACCTTGCCTGCCTTGTTCAGCACTCTATCCCCAGTCCTGGAGCTGGGCCTACACACAGATGCAGCTGAGGAAATGTTTGTCGAATAAATGAAATGAAGTCACCTGAGGGCAACAGAGAGAGAGCATCACTGAGACCAACCTTTCTCACTTCTCAGTTTTGCTACTGGACCAGCTTGGTCCCACAGCATGCCAGGGGGTGGGGAGGGTCAGGGTGCTGGCGTGAGCACAGACTGAAAAGCCAGGGACACTTTCCATCAGCAGGGAGGGTCCACATCCTCAGTGGGAATAGCCTCATAAGACAGAGGTAAGAACGGGGGCTCCCGGCTTGCTCCATCGGGGAGTATGAGACTCTTGATCTGGGCATTGTGAGTCCAACACCACTGAGGATGTAGAGACTTTTTAGATGAAATCTTTAAAAGGGGGGCGGGGCGGGAGGAGAAATCAGCAAAGATACCAAGAAGGCCCAGCCTGAACAAGTGAATATTCCGAAGGAAAGTGTCCTTTGTCTACACATCAGCAAAGGCTGGACCTTGAAAGAGGAGTCTGCAGCTTTCCCCGTTTCCTCCACACCTGTGCACACGCTGATCCCGTCCCTAGAATACTGTCCTCTCCTTCACCCAGCCAGTCCACCTTGTTGGGGACAGTGCATGATCTGCTTCTGCTGCAGGCTCAAAAATGGCCTCCCAAAGATATCAGGACCAAATTCCCAGATTCTTGTAGACGTGATTGAGTTAAAGATCTTGAGGTGGGGAGAGGGTCCTGGGTTATCCAGGTGGGCCCTAAATGTGGTCTGCATCATCGTCTGTCTCCACGCTCCCTGGCCTCCTCCCCTTCTGTCTGTGCCAGATCTTCCTCCACCTCCCTCTTCTAACATCCCTGGGATACTCGCCCATCTCAGGATCCTTAACTCAATCACATCTTTTACCATATGTGGTAATATTCACAGGTCCTAGGGCTTGGAGAGTGACTATATCTGGGGGAAGGGGGGTATTTTTCAGCCTTTCATAATTGTATGGGAAAGGCAGAAGGACGACACCATCCCAACTCACCAAAGTGGTCTGTGTAGGTGACACAATGACTTAATTGCGACAGCTACATTCTAATCACACCTGGAGAGTTTTCTGAAAATGCTGATCCCTAAGAAATTCAGATGCAACCAGGCTTGGGTGGAGTCTGAGAATCTGCATTTCTTGAATGCCCCCCATCCCTCTACACCATGCAGCTGGAAAAGAAATGTGAAAGTCTCTGCATCAACACAAAAACATACCCGAAGTATATTAAGTAAAAAAAAAGAGTGCAGTATGGGACAATGTGTCCAGTAAGCTGTATTTTGTACAAAAACTATAGAAGGATTTGTATTAATATGTGCTTGTGTGAGAACCTCTGAGAGGGTAGCACAAACCCACTAGCAGGGGTGACATGGTGGGGAGAAGCACACTGATGGGGAGACAGGTGATTTCTCACTCTACAGCTATTTGTAGTTTTTTATAGTCAATAAAATTAATTTTTTAAAGCCCCCATAATGAGCCCTGTTAGAAAGCACTGCTTTGGAGCAAACAAGTGAAAGGCCCCCTGTCGTGTCAATCCTGGTGGGTAGATGGTAATGGGGAATGGACTGCTGCATCTTTGTGCGGTCCATGCCCGAAGATCAAGTTCACGGTAGATGAGGGAAGACTTACCTGTGTACAGATGTCCAAAACAGCAAACCAAGGGGAGCACTTCTTAAAGCTCAAGTCACAATTCCCCAGAACCCCACCCACAAAGTCACAAGAAGGAATCCTGGGCTGTGGGGACTGCTTGGCATGGTCTTTTTAATATTCTCATGGGAGTTCCTTTTCCTTTCTGGTATCATGTGCATTTCTCCCAACTGATGGTTGAGTGTCTACTTCAGGCCCTCCTTCCTGCCAGCTGCTGTGCGAGCTGCCCTCTCCTGCCTACCCCATCTGCCCCCACCCGCCCTAGCCCTAACCGGGCTCCAAGGCACAAAGAGATGCCCAGACACAGAGCTGGTCAGCTGGGAATCAGACAGAGAGAGAATTACATGCTTAAAAAAAAAAAAAAAAGTCGTCAGCATGATGCCCTAAGGGTTCAATCTTTGCTCTCCATGGTGACGGCAGATACGGGAGGGGCTGCTTCATGAAACCAGACCAGCAGGGACCAGGGGTCAGCAGGGCCAGGTGCACAGGGAGCCCATGGAAGGTGCTAGAAGACCGGAGTAGGCCAGCTGGGGGAAGAGATGGTGAACTGAGATGCAGACCTCCCCCCACTGCCTTTGCCGGCCCCAGCGAGCTCCACCTGCTCCCCGATGGACACAAGGACACACACACACATGCACATGAGCCGACAGGCACATCAAACACGCCAGAAGCACAGTCCAGACGCAGAGGTCAGTTTCATTCAGGCAATTCTGGTCCTGTTGTCACTTACCTGCACAACTTCAGGCACATGTCTCCTTTGTGGTCTGAATTACTATCTGGACCAGTTTTCTTATCTGTCATTGACTTGCCATCACCTTCAGGAAGATGAAGCACCCAAGCACTTCTCACCACGCCCGCTGCTACCAGCTTGGGCCAGGCTCCCCTCCCCTCTTACCCATATCACTACAACAGACTCCTTGCTGATCGCCCTGCTTCCATCCTTTGCTCCCTACTGTCTATTCACTCACCAGCCAAAGGGATCCTTCTAAACTTAAACCAGATCCTGTCACTCCTGAGCTCAGAAAATTGCAGTGTCTCCTCACCTTACTTGGAGCAAAAGCCAAGTGCTTGCAAAGGCCTGAAAGGTCCTTTCTGGTGTGGGCCATCCCACCCCACCCCACCGTCTCTCTGATCATCTCCTACCTACCATGGTTTCCCCACCACCACCCTGCTCCAGCCCCTGGTCTCCCTGCCATACCTCAAATCTTCCAGATAAGAGCTCACCTCAGGGCCTTTGCACATGCTATTCATATCCCCTCCCAGGGAAGAATGCTCTTGCCTCATACATCCACATGGCTGCTCCTCCATCTTTTTCATTTCTGTTCAAATGTCACTTTCCCAGAGAAGCCTCCCCTGACCACCTTGTTTAAAATAGCACCACCTGCCTCCACTCCATCTCTGCCACCGTCTATTCCCCTTCCCTGCCTCATATTTTTGCATGGTCATCATCATTTAATACAATATATATTTTATGCCCAGTTTATTATGTTCTCCCAACTCCCATTCAGTGTGTAAGTTCCTCAGGGCCAAGGATTTTACTCTGTTGTGTTCAATGCTACTTCTCCTGACACCCTCAGGGCCTGGCATGGTTCAGGCATTCCAAAAATATGTGCTAAATAATGGGTTGGTGGGAGAGGGGAGAAAAGAGTCAGAAAGTATGACAAGTGACCGCATTGTCTCTCCCAGTGCTGAGAGCCTGTTACTCTGTAAGTCCCCGACCCACTGAGGGGCAGCTTTGACGCCCTGTCCATCTGTCAGCCGGCTCCGGGTACCCACCTGGCACTCCTCCCACCTCCTCTCATCTGCAGGCTGCAGTCAAAGAACTTAGCTATCCCAAGCTCTGTGTGTCCAGCCTGGATTAGGCAGACCCTAGACAGAGCGGAGAAGAGGAAGACCGTCCGTGCCGTCCGAGAGCTGAAGTTCTTACCAGGGTTACATACAACCAGAGACTTCTAGAAGACCACGTTAGTAAGTGTGCAAAGAGGAAACACAAGACAAACAGATCAGAGGTGCATGCCCTCACACCCCCAAGCCACAGAGACATGAGAGTTCGGCTGCCTTCTAGGGAAGAATGCGTTAAGGTTTTTCAGGGGCTTGGTACACAGAGAAAGCATTCCCTCTGAATCAAATGCATTGCATTTCGCATTTGTCTTTTCCAGGTTCTGGCCACTCCATGCCTTTCACACTGTCCATAAGCCACTTCCGCTAATAATAAACATGATCGCGGCACTACCCACAATCCTGTAGACTTTCAATTTTTCATATATGTTACCAGATTTACTTCCATGATAGTCTTGTACAAGGAGCAGAATAGGAGAGATCACTTGAGTTTTACAGATGAGGAAAAAAAGGCCAAGTCCGTCTTTGTACCTGATATCACAGCACTCACTCTGACCATCTGTCCTAAACAGCCCAGAGCTGCTTTCCCATTGATGGGTCTCCTTCTGAAGCTGTGAGGTGGCCCCCAGCCTTTCAGGTTTGGTTGTTAGTTACTGAGTGTCCCCACCCCCAGGGCATGGACGTATTCTGGATGTGACAACGGAGTCTCCCTGCTCAAATAGCTCCCTCTCCCGTGGCATCCTCATAGATGGAAGAGACAGCAGAGTCCCAGTCTCCAGAGAAGAATTCAAGGGTGGGAGAGTCTCAGTGGATGGCTAGTGATAGACACACAGATGCACCAGCCAGGTCTTTCTTCAAGGCCTGGTGGCCCAGCTGCCAGGAGTAGGGTCAGCAGTCAGCCCTCAGCTGTCGGCCCCTTTAGGACTGCTTCACCTGCAGAGAGCCACCGTGCTCAAAGTCATGCCCTTCCAGGAGCATCCACACGCAGTGACTAGTGAAGGCAAGAATCTATAGACCCAGCGATGAAATGCTCAACATAGGACAGCCCCGAGGAGCCACCTCAGCTCCAGAGCCGCCTGTGGAATCATCCAGGTTATGGCTAGGCTTGCAACACAAACTAACTTCTCTGTACCAGGGAATCTAGCAGCCAGTTCCTACGTGGAGCTGACAGAATGTCCGGGGTAGAGTGCTGTGGCCTCTGGGGACAGGAGCTAGCAGTGCTCCCGATACTGCATCTCCTGGGAGGCACTGTTGCCATGGCTCATGAGTCTATTCCCCTTCTCCATCCTGCCCGGCATTCTTGGTGGGAGTAGGCTCATCCTTTGTCTTGTGAATTTCCCCCAGGAAGCAAAAAAAGGTATCGTTTACCAGCACAATTCATTGGAATCCATTGTTCTCAGGACAGAGCCAGTTAAAGAAAGGGCAGGGTAATAATTATCTCATCCAGATGGCAGCCAGCAGCCAAGCCAGGGAGAGTTAGATTTCTCAGCCGGTCCCTGCTGGGACTCTTAGGAAACATGTCACTCTTCTCCATGGCCTCTCCAGATCAGTTCAAGATACTTCTGATCACTGGGAAGAAGTCCCTTATAGCGGGAGTTAGGTGGAAACAAAAAAAGCGCCATCGGGATCAGAAGACCCGCCTTCTATATTTCTATCACTCTCTCGGCTGTAGGACATAAGCCAGTTCACTTACTTTCACTTGGTCTGTCTCTTCATTTGTAAAACAAAATTAAAATGGACGCTTGTTTCAGTGCTTTCAACAGCAAGTAACCAAAAACTCCAATTCACATTGGCTTAAGGCATAAAGAAAATTGTCATCCTACCTCGTAGGGTCAGAGGCATATTTCCAGGTCTAGTTCAGTGATATCATTGAGGTCATAGTTTCTTTCCCTCTCCCAGCTCTGTCCTATCCAGTTTAACACTTGCTCCCCTCATGTTCCCAAGATGGCTGCCAGTGGTAATCCAGGCTGTGTGTTTCCTTGTTCCTTCCCCATAACTCTTGCCAGGAGGCTGCTGAACCCCGATGGCTCAGAGTCATGAAGACCCTCCTCTGAAGCTGGGGATGGCACCCATCAGGGTTCAGTGTGAAAGGAGTAGAGAGAACGGAGGCTAATAGGCTACTAACTGTGTCCTCCCTGACATTCTCATGGTTGCTTTAGTGGATTGGCTATTTGACACCTCCAGATGAGGCATAGAATAAAACTGTGAAAACCATCTGTAACTGCAAGGTATTGTTATGAAAAGTGAAATGAGAAGAACTAAATAAAAGCCAAGTCATTTGGAAAGATATGCTTAATTTTTCATTTTTCTTCTGAATTGTTTGAATCTTCATTCTTATGGATCTGATATGAGATATTTATGGATCCTGCATTTCAGTATCTTCCAGTGTCTTTCCCGGGAAAGCGGACACTATTGGCTGCCACCTCAACAAACAGTTGCCCCTAATTGTACACACACACACACACACACACACACAGGATCAATTTTGTTCACACGTCACTGGCAGATATGACCACCCTCTACCAGGCCATATATTTAGGAAAGGTGCTCCTCTTCTCGAGACTACTAGGGAGTCAATCATGATTGATCTAGGCCAATCACAGTTGTGTCTGGATCCCTCTGATAATGATTAATTTAGGGCAGACTTGGGTCCAAACCTTAGCCAACAGGACACAAGGAAAAAATCAGCTAGAGAACTTCTGCTAATAAAGTACATGGGAGGAGCTCCCACTGGAGCTCATTTGTCAGGAAGAGAGGTCTGCTGATGCTCTTCTCCAGTCAACAACTCCCTGGGATGTTGTGTCATCAGAGTAGAGGACACGCATGGGCTTTTCTGTCATTCTTCCTCTGCCCATTACTTCTCAGGAGGCAAGGAAACTGGAATGAAGTCTCAAGCCCCTTCCTTAAAACTAGGGTCCACTGTTGGATCATCAGATTCCTCTTCTTTCCTCTTTACGTGTCTTAGCCCATGTTGCTGCATCTTTACTCTTAGCCTCAGGCATGAGAGGGAAGGGGGTAAGAATGATGGAAGCAGGCTGCATTCTAATTAGATTATATTCTCAAAAGCTGAGAATTAATAATTACACATCTCAGGTAAGTTGCCTTGAAGACATCACAAAGGGCTGTTGTTGCTAGAGAAAAACTATAAGGTACGTCTGGGCCATCTGACATTCTAACTTGCAAGGAAACAGAAAGACAAAATTATCTAACAGGAAATTGTTCTATGAATGCTGCTGGAGTCTCCCCCCTACCTCCTTATTCTCTGGATTCCTGCTTTCCAGGCCAAATCAACCTTGGGAACTTTCGGGGCCCAGCAGGCTATAATGAGCCCAACTGAACTTAATGAGCTTGTCATTATTCATTTCTGCCAACAGCCAAAAAAGAAAGCATGGTATGGCAAAAATTTTACACACACCTATACTAACTAAATAATAAGAAATATTTCTTGACTCAGATATTGCCAAAATCAACCAATCAATAGGAAACAAACCCTCCTGGAGATGCCTGATGAGAATAAGTCAGGGAAGGGAGAATGGTTCTCCCACCCTGCAAAAGTGGATGCAATTGGAAATGTTCCATGTTCCTGGGCTCAGTATCGCCAGCCCTAATTTATCATCATCTTCATATATTCTTATATAAGTAGTAATACAGATCACCCCAGCCAATTAATCAATCTGTAATTAGGAACTGACATGAACATTTACTACCATCAGGCATAATTTATATGATTACAGATGATTAAATAAAATGTAATTGAGTGAACAAGCAATTTGTTAAGCACATCTAGACACAGCCATATCACCTAGGGCTGCAAGCTCCCTGACTTCCCTCCTACAGTGGGTCAGGAAGCGTGGTCCTGCGAGCTGGGCCTTTGGGGTGTCCAGAAGCCTGGAGGAAATGCCTCCTGCGTCCAAAAAGGCCCAGATGGGAGCCAGGGTGGGCAACCAAGCTACAGTGTTCTTGAAGCACCTCAGTGATTTTTTTCTTAGAAGAGATCACTAGATTTTCAGAAATCCTCAGACTACAAAGACAGAGAAAGGAAGAATGGTTCAATTAAATGCCCTGGAGCAAAACTGTGCCGCCTATTTCCTTCCTCTTCCACTGACCCCAGAACCATGCTCACTGGTCACCTCGAAGGACCCCCACCACTCTGAAGCCTATCAGCATTGTTCTAGGAGAATTTGTAAATGGAGAATCTTTTTAAACACAAAGTTTGCACTTGGCAGGAAATGCTCTGACTCTTGAAAGGGAAATTTTCAATGACGTCAAGAACCAAATTCTTTATTATACATTATTGGTCCTCCTACCTTTCAGTTTTATTCCTTTTCCCCCATTCCAGTTAAATAGCCTAAAGTCAAATTTAGCATATATTTACTGGGTGATATGGTAAGTGTTATCACATTAAGATTGCCAGATTCAGCAAATAAAAATGCAAGGTGTCCAATTAAATTTGAGTTTCAGATAAACAGTAAAGTGTTTTGTTGTTGTTGTTGTTTTAGTGTAAGTGTGCCCTATTCAACACAACCTTATGTCCCATTTGTTATCTCGTAAAGTTCTCAAGACAATGCTATGAACTGTAATCTCCATGCTTCAGTTGAGGAAACTCATCTCACCTTTGATCTTGCTGTTCTCTCCACCAGGAAGTCTGTATCCCAACCACCTCAGCAGGGCTAACTCTTTCTTACCCACTGAAATTCAGGGCAGACTTTACCTCCATCAGGAAAACATTCTCCACCCTCTCTGACCTCATAACCACTTCTTTATATTTCTGTGATAGCACTTACCTTGTTGGTTAGTAATACCTTTTTCATAACCCCCTCCCAACTGAATGGAGTCCCTCAAGATTTGCCTGAGTTGCATTCCTCTCCATGACTCCACCACCCAGTCCCCTACTTGGCACATAATAGACCCTAAATGCTTCCAGAACAAACAAGAGATGTCAATATTTGCATGCTGAAATGATCAAGTGTAAAGTCTACGGACCTCTCCACTGACTTTGAAATGAACCATGATATATCATGAGTGAAAGAAAAGGGGAATGCTCTAGATTTTTTAGGAGAATAGCAAGAAATGAGGATGGAGGGCTAAGGGTAGATAGGAGGCAGATTATGAAGGCAGCTTATCTTTAACTGTATAAAAGAATTAAAATTCATGGCAAGGAATTAAAGAAGGACTGAACAGTTTTGAGCATGATGGTGGCAGGACACAGACATGATAGTCTGAGATTCTGTTTGTCTTATGGAGACTGGACTCGGGTAGAAAGACAACCAGTGAGAGCAGAAAAGGAGGGAAGATTATAGCCCAGATGATAGCAGTGAGGACAGATTCAAACCATATGTGGAAGTCACAACCAGCGATCGACTGATTTGGGGGTGAGAAAGAATGAACATCTATAATAAAAGGACAAAAAATCATGAAATGAACAAAAAAACATAGCTACAATTCAACTACAATCAAATTTCAAAATGAGCAAAGGATCTGAACTGGCATTTCTCCAAGCAGAGTATACCAATGGCTAGTAAGCACATGAAAACATGTTCCACATCATTAGTTGTTTGGGAAATGCAAACTGTGTTAGTCTGCTCAGAGTGCTATCATAAACACCATAGGCTGGGGGACCTAAGCAACAGAAATTTATTTTCTTGGGTCTAGAGGCTAGAGGTCCAAGATCAGAATGCTAGTGTGATGGGTTTCTGGAGAGTCTCTCTTCCTGGCTTTTAGATGACTGGCTTCTGGCTGTGTCCTCACATGGCCTTTCCCTTGTGCCGTGTCTGGAGATAGAGAAATCGAGCTCTCTAGTGTTTCTTCTTACAAGGACACGAATCCTACCAGACCAGGGCCCCACTCTTATGACTTATTTAACATTAGTTACTTCCTTAGAGGCCCTTAGAGTTATAAAATGCAGTCATATTTCCCACTCTGATAAAATTAGATGCAGAGAGAGACTAAAGTCAACAGGGCAAGCAGAAAGAGACAAAGAGAAACTCATGGATTTTTACTCTGTTGGTAAGAGTTCCTGAAGTCCAACAGCTCCACTACAGTGTGCCTATTCACTCATTCCTTAGAGCCCATGGGTCAATAAATCTTTTTGCTAAAGCTAACAGGAGTTGTGTTTTGCTACCGGCAAAATAATCCTAATACAGATGAAGCAACTGAAACTCACAGTGATCTATGATTACACAACTAGAGTTTATTCCCCACACTAATCCCAAAACATGTGTATCTATATACACACACATGCCATACAGATACTGTGTATATAGTATAAATATATATAGTCACCATCATAGACTTAATTGGCCTGGGGAAGACTTCAGGAAAATATGATACATTTTATGCAGTTGAAGTTACAAACTGTTAACCACCTGAGGACAGGAACAGACTGACATGTGTGTCTTTGTGCCCTAACACAGCTTGGTCCCCAGGAGGCACTTGACAAATGTTCGTTGGAAAATAAAAATGGAGTCAGCTGCCCAAGAAACAGTGGAAATCCCCAACATCGGAAGTATATAAGTATATAAGTCATTGTGTGTCTGACATGCAGTACAAGTGACTTCTACTCAAGAAGGTAGACAGAAGGTAGTCAAACCTCTTCCCCCCCAAGAATGTGAGATTACAAGGAAACAGTTGCTTTCTCTTCCCCTTGGCCTAGGGCATATTAAACAATATCCAAAGAGTTCATCCCAGTGGTGTTGACTCTAAGAAGAAAGATTGGGAAAAAGGAAGGGAGCAGGAAACTCCAGGTCTTCCCATGCAAGCTCTCTCTCTCTTCCAGGTTTCCTTTCATTCCAGGCTAACCACAGACCCCCACAGACTGTCACCTGTACCAGAGGTCACCTGACCTCTACCTGCACAGAAGTGTTTTGTGGGTTCATTAGAGCATTGTTTCTCAAATTACAAAAGTCACCCCCTGGGTTCTTGTTAAAATGCAGCTTCTGAGGGACACCTGGATGGCTTGGTCAGTAAGCAACTGACTCCTGATTTAGGCTCAGGTCATGATCTCAGGGTTGTGAGATCAAACCCCACATCTGGTCAACACTAGGCATAGAGCCTGCTTAAGATTCTCTCTCTTCTCTCCCTTTGCCTCTGCCCCCACCCACATTCGCTCACTCTCAAAGAAAGGAAGAAAGAAAGAAAGAAAGAAAAATGCAGCTTCTGATTCAGTAGATCTGGGGAAGAGTCTAAAGCTCTGCCTTCTGAGCCCCCAGGTGGGGCGGATGCTGATGGTTATAGTCCGTCCACTGACTACACATTATGTAGCAAAAAGCTTTAGAAGATCACCAATGACAAAACTCTTAAATCCTAGAAGGAGTAAGCTAATTGACTTAAAGAAGGAAACAGTAAAGAAGACAATGGAATATTCCCTATGGTCAATTACTAATCAGTAACTTCAGGGAGTAGATTTAGAGTTTGGGTGGGGCATCAAGGTCCAGAAGACAGGAAGGAGACCAGTCTATCAGAAGCACACAGAGTTAGAAAGGAAAAGTCAGCACAATAGGGAATTCAACCGCTGCTTTAATATTTCACAGGAAAGAAGTTCTGAACAATCGTGGCCACCAGAAGTAAGGGACTGACATCGCTCCACTTCCCCAGTTCCCTGGCTCTGTGCCAGAATTCCAAACCTTCTGGGGGGCACCTGGCTGGTTCAGCTGGTGGAGCACCCAACTCTTGGTTTACACTCAGGTTGGGGTCTCAGCTTCATGGGGTTGAGTCCTGCGTCTGGAGCTCGGCACAGAATCTACTGGAGATTCTCTCTCCCTCACCCTCTGCCCCTCCTGTTTGGTCTCCCCCTTCCCCCCAACCTGGTCTCTCTCTCTCTCTAAAATAAATAAAATAAATCTTTTTTTAATAGAATTCCAAGTCTTCAGGCATTAATGAAGTTTCATCCCTAACCTAACATTTACAACGCTCTGCCAATGTGAATTTTCAAGCTTCTGAGGGATGACCTCTGAACTCTATCTGGTCCCCCTAAAAGAACCAGAGCAAACAGATTTGATTGAGTCGGAAGAATTCCCACTTCCTTCTCCCCCGATTGGACATGGTGCAGAAGACAAATCTTATTATCATTATTAGGGTCTGTGGTCAAAGGAATGAGGCTGATACAAAAGTGAAGTTTAAGCAGAGCTTTATTTCGTGTCAAGCACCAGAATTTTGCTGATCCACCAGGGCCAAGGCCGATCAGGGCTGCCTCCCAAAAGAGAGAAAGCAGCCCCACCTATTCTTACAGGCTACCTTTTATAGGGGAAAACTGCACCCCGAGCTGAACCGACTCACGACTCACAGTAGCTTGCCGGAGTTAATTCTTTCACTCTGCTATGATGATGAATACATTTAATCCCCACAGAGTGATTTACCAGGGGCTCTCCCTTGGTCAGGGTCCGTGAGGTTAAGGGTATTAACTGATTGGGTGTTCCCACCTGGTCCGATTTAACTGATTGGGCATTCCACCTGGTCCTAAGTATCGGGAACTGGCTGCCCATTCTTAATTTGCCTCTACATACCTCCCTGGGACGGGAGGTTAAGAGGCTTAACTGATTGGGCATCTCCCCCAACCTGGCTTGCCTTTGTTTTCCAGGGACCCTTTGCCCATTTCTCCCAGAGCTGTTTTTCTGAGTAAATAAGATGGCAGCCTGGATTCCAAAACTGGACCTTACAGTCATCAGCATAAATTATAAGTCATATAGCCAAAAGTTAAATTCCTAACTCTGACATTAATCTAAGTATCTTAGATTCTTGCTTTATAACATGATAAAATAATAATACTCATCTGTCTCCCCAATGCTATTGACATCATCAGCATTTGTAGGGGAATTAATTGATACTCTTATGGTTAAAATAATAGTTTGCATTAAATAGTTTGCAGCATATGCATTAAATGCATTAAATGTTAAATAGTTCAGAGAACATTTTTTCAAAAGATGAAACTATGAAGATATTTATAAATACTCTTAGAAAAACATGAAGTAGAAGCCACTTCCAAAAAAAATCTATATCATGTATATACTTGTATGCTTGTAAGTTAAGAGAAAATGTCTTAGAACAAAAACTCCTGAGTATTAAATGAGTGCTCATTTCCAGAGCATCCTTTTGACAGTTTACACCAGTGATTCGCAGCTAGATTTGGGGGAGAATGGATGGTCAGAGCCTTTATAATTCAAATACATTCCCTCCCTCAACCAAATCCTGATCCCTTCTGCCCCATACTAATCTTTGCATCTGTTGATGTTGCTATTTTGCCAAGCATTTGGGGGTTTCTTTTCTTGCTAACCTCCATCTCTAGCTGACCCACAGCAAAACTAGTCACATTGCCTCCTCTTAGCCAAGCATCCCCTTCTCCAGCCTCTTCACTCATCTTATTCACCAGATTTGGTTCCAAGCAGATATTGACCAATTCTAACCACATTCTTCCCCTCTGAGGATATGCAAAATAATATCCTACCAGCCCTGAGTATACGTGCTAAGAAAGACACACTTTGCTTTAAAGTAAAATTCATGCATGACTTTCTCTTCAACTTTGTAACACAGAGTGTGATGGTCTGTCACCCCCAATTCATACATGGAAGCAGGGACTCTCAACTTGACGGTTAGGGA
The DNA here is from genome assembly GCA_004023965.1 of Spilogale gracilis. Classification (NCBI taxonomy): domain Eukaryota; kingdom Metazoa; phylum Chordata; class Mammalia; order Carnivora; family Mephitidae; genus Spilogale; species Spilogale gracilis. The sequence continues at coordinate 99,867 of PITA01001036.1, read as the reverse complement.
GGTTAGGGATGTGGGGTCGTCGGGCGGTGATAAGGGTTTGATGAGGTCATAAAGGTGGGGCCCTCATGATGAGATTAATGCCTTTATAAAAAGAGAAAGTGACATGATATCTCTTTCTGCCCATCTCACCATCTGCACTCACCAAGGAAAGGCCATAAGATGGTAACCTGAAAATCAAGAGGTGGGTCCTCACCAGACAAAGAATCTGACACCACCTTGGTCTTGGACTTTCCAACCTCCAGAACTGCATGAAATAAACATTTGTTGTTCAAGTCACCAAGTCTGGTATTTCATTATAGTAGCCTCAACTAAGACATAGAGTTTTCAATTACTTAATCTGTCCAGTGAATAAAGAGTAACTCTGCCTTGACAGGAAGGCTGAGTTTGGTTCATGTGTTCTCTGGATCACAGCTGTGTGTTCCTGCAGAGATGGTTTAAGTTTATTAATTAACAGCCCTCCTCCTTTTTTTCCTCCTACATACAGGGTATAGGGTTTCTAAGAGCTTTTGAGAGATTTATTTTTATCCTTCAAGTGGATAAAAGACATTAATGAAACCATTTGAGACTTCAGGGACTGGGTTCCACCCACAGAAGCCAAGGAGAGGCAAGCGTGAGTGACCGTAGATTATTAAATGTCCTCTTAGCAAAAAGGAGCATCACCAGACTGGGCTGATGGGCATTTAAGTGTGTGGAAAGTAGGGAAAGTGCCATATATGCATTATGCATAAAGAGTCACCCCAGCTTTTTTTGCAAAACAATTAATGAAATCACTTTGCGAAAATGTAGACCTTCCCCTCCCCCACTCAACTACCAGCTGGCCCAGCCCTTGGACATATAGTGCCATGTTATGATGGCTCCAACAATTTGGGTCAGCACAATGTTTAAACTCTTAAGTGGAACCACTAATCTCCATTAATCTGACTGTAAAGATGAGACATAATGCTTAATACAAAAGCATAAGAGTTGGTAATGCATGTTCCTCTGATAGGCTGCCTTAATACACACCAACTCCTGCCTAAAGGGCAGGGTCTTTGGGATTCATCTATTCCTGAACCTTCCTGGGAATCTCTTCGTGCAAGAGGACAAGGATCTAAGGGAGGTTTCCATCATGATGTCCATAAAGATATTCTGTGGAACCTCTGACACTCCAGGCCTCTACCCACTACCATCCCCCTGTTCCTAATTGTCAGTTCAACAATGAATTGATGTTGAATTGTGGGCTTCACAGAGCCGTGACCCTGTCACCAACCCACACGGCTATAGGCGGACTGGAATAGTAGACACAGTAGATGATTCATACATATGTGACACTCACCCTGGGTGGCACATGAGGGAAACACAATGGAGTTCTCTTCCTGGTGAGGACTTTGGGAAACCCCAACTACAGAGTAAGTACTGCTTACTTTCCCCATCTTTCCTCATCCCTACTACACCTTTCTCTGGGTCTGTTTACCAAATCATAGTCCATGAAACCGCCCACAGGAGAACACTGAAGATGCGGTTAAAAAGTGACCTTCCTGGACCCCTCCCTCAGACCTACAGAATCAGAATCTCTCAGGAGGAGACTCAAGAATACCACATTTTAAACTCCACCAGTGAGCCTTACGCACAAAATCATAGAACCGCTATCTATGTTTCACAAAACTATTAGAGGAACGCAGCTGAACACTGACCGTGCATGAGATAACCCAGACCCAGCACAGTCATTGAGATTTCCATAGTGTGCTTCCCAGGCAAGTTCTTAAAGCAAAAGTTACATGTATCAAGTGGAAAAATACATACAGGCTTTGGACAGAGAAAGGCTATGACATCTGTCATTGGTAGCCACCGTGCCTGTGTTTTCCCTTTTGTCCTACTGCAATAATCACAGCTAAAACTCATTGAGTGCTTACAATGTGCCCAGTGCTTCATATGTATTAACTCATTAAATTATCATAACAATCCTATAAATACAACTTAAACTATCAGCCCTCATGGGAGAACAGTGAAAGCTTCAGAGAGGGGTGAGGTTTAATTAGGCTATGGAAGATTGGTGGGACTACATCATCTCTTCTACATCTTACTAATTAATCCAACTGCCACAAGGCAGGATCAGCATTGTCTTTTTATGCCAAAGTCTCTACCACTAACTCCTTAGAAAGGAGGGAGAAGAATAGCTAGGTTAGTGTTGGTGGTTATCGACACCATGAATTCTAAGGCTAACTCTACATAGGTTCCTAAATTGTAATTAACCACTGAAGACTCTTATCCTAACTCAAAGAATAACTCCTTTCATGGAATTTCAAGGTGCTGGCTGCCCACTCTATACACAGATAAGCCACATCTGTTCTGAGTTTTCTGATGAACCTGAGCTGTGCCAGGAGCCAGAAAAATCAAGGCTTAGATCATAAATGTTAGAAGCAAATCAACAGGTCTCCATTCCTACAGGATTCTCACTGCATGGTGGCTATTGTCTTTAACTGCCAAACCCTGTACCTCTCCCTAGTGTCAGATGTCAGCTCCACTTTTCTTGTACCAGACCCCAAACCCAGGAGCTCTGGGATGGACTAAAGATAGCTCCATACTCTTGGCCACGGTGGGAACAGCAGCCACAGTAACAAGGGATGGGCCTGTGACCCAAGGAAGGGTCAAGAAGAATCCCCTCCTGGAGTTTTCCTGGCAGGAAACACTAAAAAGTTATGAATCTAGGGCTCCCTGTTGCCATATTCTCTATCCTATGGAGATATCCATCTGTATTGAAGAATGAAGTCAACCAGGAATGAGATGGAAGGAAAAAGACAGAGAAATCAACTGCCATGTTTTGGATAACTAAAGCCATCTTCAGTATTGCCTTTGTTTAGTTATGTGACAGCGGCCAATAAACTTCCCCTTTGATATTCAAATGACTTCAAGATTGAGTTTCTTGACTTGGTTAACTTACCACCAAAAAAATTTCTGACTCATGAGAGATGTCTTATCTCGCCACTTAATTCAATATCCCACGGACACAAGAATGAAAATAACTTGCATTTTCATTCTTGTTTGGTGTTCAACCATCATTCACATGTGCATTCATCCTTAACTTTCCATATGTGCCATGTGATGAGCACTTAGTCAAGGTACTGGGGGCACAGGGAAGAACAAAGTCGTCCTCATGGAGCTTATAGTCCAAACAATCATACAAATATGTTTAAGTTGCAATTTTGTTAAATGCTACAAAAGATAATGATAAAGGGAATCCAACCTATTGGACAATAGGGTGAGAACTGGGAAGTCTCCTCTACAGGAGTGGCTTTTGATATTTATGCTGAAATCTACCAGGTGAGTAGGACCCATCTGGGCAATTATTAGCTTGTGAGATTTCTAGTAGAGGGAACTATACTGTGAAGCCTCCAACGCTTGAAAGAAATGCAAAAGAAGCAGAAGAAGACAGTGTGTTTGAAGTGAAAAGAGATCAAAATAAGACTGAAGGGACAGGGAGGGGGACAAGAATATTACGGATGATAGGCCCTGTTGATGATCTTGAGCAGCCATTGGAAGGTTCTAGGTAGGAGGATGATGCAAGCAGGTTACATTTTAAGAGGATGGCTCTGGCTTCCAAGGGCTACAAAGAGGCAAGAGTGGGCACCGCAGGAATGTAAGGAGGTGACACCAGCCACCCAGCAGGAGATTAACATGGCTTGGACTGGATTGGTCAGTGGGGTGAGTAGATTTGAGACTTACTTAAAAGGCAGAAGAGAATATGGTATTGATCATCTACAATGGCAGGAGAGGATGACTCCAGTTTCTGATAAGCACCTGAGATTGATCTGAGAATGCTGGAAAAGGAGTAGGTTTCAAAAAAGAAGAGAATTTAAGTTCAATGTAGGAAAGTTTCATTTTAAGATGACTGTGAGACATCAAGTGGAAACAACAAATAGGCAATGTATGCATTACTTCACCTGAAGCAACAGATTGATATGACAAGTTTACTGTACTTATTTTGCAGGTAAGGAAAGTGAGTCTGCACAGCAAATTAGGGGGATTACTGGGAGTAGAACCTAAATTCTCTACATCCTAATCCAAGTATTTTCAGTGAGCCATGCTGAGTCCTTCTACATCTGACTGATTAAACAAACCAAAAATAACATTATAGAACAGGAGAATTTGGTAGAAGAGTCATGCTGTCATTCCAAAGCCATGTTCCGTGAAATCAGCGTTCTATTCTTCCAGCATGTGCTGTCAGCCTGACAAACTAACAAGGCATATAGAACCTTTCCTTGTACTTCATACTTCCGACGGTGAGTCTTCATTGAGAAAAGAGTGCCCAACTCCACTGGGGTTTAAAGCTTCATCTGTGCTTCCCATTTATACCAAACACTGTAACCATTGTTGGTAAAAACTGTCAAAATACGTTCATTGTAATTGTGAGAAGGAAACTATTTCTCAGATTGGTTGCTTTACCAATAGCACCTACAAGCTATATATCCAGATGAAAGAGACAAGTGGAGTTTTGTTTAAAAAAAATCAATAGATTGGCTCTTATGGAAGTCATTAATGTAAACTGTTTAGCAGGAGAGGCTGATTTTTCATTCCTGTATGGCATTCCATAAAAAAAAAAGTTGCACTGAGTCTCTAAACAAACCTAAGGTTAATAATCATATCCACATTACCTGTGGCATGTTCCTTGGTCCACTGACTGGAAAGGAAGAGATATGTTTGGCTCAGAGGGCAAGCTAAAATGGGCTATGCAGAGGAGAGTCAACCTGGGCTGGACCCAAATGTGGAGGATGCCACTTTGCATCCTTCATCAGGGGTATGAGATGACGAAAGGGATATTTGAAACAACTCAGCATGGTACTGCACTCAGTCTTTCAACATGGCCCTGGCGTTAAATTGCTAAAAAGAGGAAGAGTACCTTGGGGAAGGGGCTACTTGATATCCACCCTGCAGTAGCTTTTGCTCAGGAAGGAAGCATGTGGCATGTGGACAGCAAAGGCTAGGCACCGGGAAGGGTTTTATGGGAGATGCAGATCTTTTTTCCTGATCTACTATTATAAGGTATAATGGGCTTTTTCTAGCCCTTAAACAGATGTTTGTGGATTTCTGACTCTATACATGGAAGGTAGTCTTGATTTCATTTCTGGATAGAACTTGCCAACCATAAATCCCAATTGGCACTTACAGTGAGGGAACACTTGAATTTCTGAGTTGGTCTCAGATAATGAAGCTGAGGTTTCCCACCACACAGAAAATGGGGGATGTTTTCCAGAACTTTCTGTGCTTAACTGGTTTTGGTTCTTGTAGCATCAGCCTTGCCCTACTGGAGGCTGGCCTGGCCTTTGAGGCTGCAGCATGTCTGGAGGAACCAGCTGGGCATTCTCTGACTCTCCCTGGAGAAGTCACATCATGCCAGTGTGGGGGCAAACCAGGAGCCGGGGCAGCTGGGGTCCAGTACCCTCTGTCACTTCCTCAGTAGGTGGGTTTGGACAAGCTTTTCCATCTCTCTGCACTTCAGTCTCCTCATCTAGCAGGGGTGAGGATGGACCTAGACAGTCTTCAAGATCTATTCCAGAAGTAAAACACTATGGATCATTTACTAGTTAAAAAAAAAAAAACCAAAAAACTCTTCCTGCACATTTTCAATGGGAATTCTATACCCACTGTTACGGAGAGAAGTAAGAGAAAGATGTCACTCCAGGAATGAAAATGCACAAGCAGACAGGCGGCTTGAGGAGGGTGGGGCGGCTCCCAAGAGCCCCTGAGCCACCATCAACCATCTTTGTCTGCATTTCACCCCACTCTGAAAGTGCGTGAGCTCAGGTATTAAAGAGGCAGCTGGTAAGGACTCTCCAGGGAGCTCCCACAATGAGGTCCCAGGTGCTTCCCTCATGGCTCTGCCAAGGTTGAGTTAAGAATTCTCCAGGTAGGAATTCTTTGGAGATGATTTTCTGCTTAACTTTTTGAAAAGTTTCCCTTGAGAAGTCATGCTCTAGGAAATGGACAGTCATCGGGGGGGGGGGGGGGGCTGTCCACTGAACTACTTCTGATGGGATAGAATTTGTTCTGACAGGGGCAACCCTCCAGCTTCCAGCTTCCCCCAATCCCATGCCCACCCGCACAGGGCCGCTCCCCCCCTCCCAGAACAAGAGTCCCCAAAAGAGAAGGTCTCTGTTTGTTTAAAAAAAAAAAAAAAAAAGCCCTGTTCTGTTGGCCATTAATCATGCCTGTAAGAGCGTTTATTAATGCCCTGTCAATTGTTCAGAGTGAAGGCAGCCTGTCAGCTGTCCTCCCTCCCCGTTAGCTGTGTGCAAACACTGGTGATTAAGCGCCAGATTTAACATCCTCATGAATATTTAAGAGGCTGTTTTTGAAAGTTTCCTGTCCTTTTACACTAATAGCCCCATTAAAACCTGTTTACAAGCCAGTCAAGAGAGTAACTGCATGCACTTAAAACATGAGAGTACTCCCCCAAGAGGGGCTCGTGACCATGTAAGGATCAATACACTGCTTAAAGTAAGACTGTCTGCCCACCCCCAGTGGAGCCCAGCCCCACGAGAGCCACAGCGAGCAGTTGGAAAAAACCCAACTTGTTAATTAGGCGGATGAGGGGGTCGTGGGGGAGCAAACCCGCTCCTGGGCTCCCCGCTGCCCAACGTGGGGTGACCCCAGCTCCAGAGACTGTATAGAAGTTGCCCAAGTGATGTCAACAGCAGCCAGCCAGAGGCCAGGGCAGGAAAGGTGTTTTGTCTTGGGCCTGCTCACCTGGTGGTTCGGGCCCTCCTGGACCCTTCTTCTGTTCCATGGCCCATCACATGAATCTCCTCAAATGAGTTAATCAAGTCTTAAGGAAAAGAGGCATAACGAGGCTCCAAAGGGAATGGCAAGGACGGTCCCTTTTCTGCAGAGCAGAGGCTAGCTCCCCTATGAGCACATAGGACACCTTTCCTGCAGTTAGGGAAGACGGAAGTAGGGAAAACCAACTCCTCTGATAATGACCTGATGTTTTCTCCTTCTCTGCAAAGGAATGGACATGCCAGTGAAATTAGGGCAGCACCAGGCATACTTCAATTCTCAGCCCCAGCAAGCAGCACTTCCCGGAGGGGCAGGTGCATGGAGGGACCCCCCTTGCTTCACATGGGACCTTCCTTGCTCCAGTGTAACACACTGCATCTGCTTCCCCTCCCATTGCCTGGGTCTGTGCTGAAACAGTCCAAGAATGCGTCTGGGAGCAAGGAGACAAGTCCCAAACATCATCATCCAAATTCTTACTGTTCTTTGCAAAGTCCACCATACGGAATGCCTCATGTTCCAACAGCATCATGGAGTCAGTCCCTCCACAAACAGACCAGAACTGCTCGGCTTTCTCTCTGACATAGTGCCTGGCCCAGAGAAGAACCTTCCTTTCTTCTATAATGGAACATCATGCATACAAGGAAAATTTTTCAGCAGCAGATGAAAAATCTTTGTTTTTACATTCTGCAAACACTTGTTCTTATCAGACTCTAATGTTTGCTAATTTGCTGAATACAGAATTGACTAATTTTTTAAATTTCCATTTTACTAATTATATATAATATTAAAAATACTGTTGTATGTATAAGCTTTAGAATATTCATAGAGAACATAGAGAAAATAATAAGGCTATAGCAATACTCACCGACCTGAAACATAGTCATCTGGAAATAGCCCCTCTCCAGAGATTCTATAAGAAGCAAAATTTAAGCCAAAAGGCTTCTGAGTAGCCAAAATAAAAACTGCAATATCTATGCATGAAAATTTTACCATTTACCCATCAGGCCTGCATCCCGGCAGATTAATGAAGTTTTTAATATAATTCTAGTAAGTCTAACTCTTTGTTTCTCTAGTCAATTAGAAAGAAGAGAGAGGGCTAGAGACAGACACAGTGATGGACGGTGGGAAGAAATCACAGCACTGGAAACTGAGTGAGAATAAACACCTCAGAGAGCGAGTCACGAACCCCAACAGCCCAGCCGCAGAGGTCACTTCTTGCAGGGCCAAGAGCCTTCTACAGCTCCACAGGTCCCTCGTTGTCACTAAGAAAGTAATGAGCTATAACGCCACATGCATAATGAAGAGGGTGTGACACTGTTCTTTTAAAAGTCCATCTATCAGAGTTAAAACTTCTTTAGTTTGGGAGTTTAAAGAGCTAAGCCTTTACCTACCCAGAAAGCACATCGCCAGAATGACTCATTTACCCTCCGCCTTTTTTTCTTTCGATCTATTCATATTGCATGTTTCTGCCAAAGAGTATTCAAAAGATTTTTTTTTTTTTTTAAAGATTTTATTTATTTGACAGAGAGAAACACAGCCAGAGAGGGAACACAAGCAGAGGGGAGTGAGAGAGGGAGAAGCAGGCTTCCCGCCGAGCAGGGAGCCCGATGTGGGACTCGATCCCGGGTCTCCGGGATCATGACCTGAGCCGAAGGCAGTCGCTTAACCAACTGAGCCACCCAGGCG
>PITA01001036.1:65772-91328 GCA_004023965.1 Spilogale gracilis | reverse complement strand
ATTCAAAAGATTTGAGGGGCGCCTGGGTGGCTCAGTCGGTTAAGCATCTGACTCTTTTTTTTTTTTTAAGATTTTATTTATTTGACAGCGAGAAACACAGCTAGAGAGGGAACACAAGCAGGGGGAGTGAGAGAGGCAGAAGCAGGCCTCCGGCCGAGCAGGGAGCCCAATGTGGGACTCAATGTGGGACTCGATGTGGGACTCGATCCCGGGTCTCCGGGATCATGACCTGAGCTGAAGACAGTCACTTAACCAACTGAACCACCCAGGCGCCCCTAAGCATCTGGCTCTTGTTTTCAGCTCAGGTTGTGATCTCGGTGAGGGCTTGGAGCCGGAGGGGGGGTGTCTAGGGGTGGAGTCCGCAGTCCAGCTCCTTGCTCAGCAGGGATCCACTTGAAATTCTCTCTCACTCTCCCCATGCTCATGCTCACATGCACACACACTCTCTCTCTCTCTCTAAAATAAATAAATACCCCTTTAAAAAAAGAAAGACTTGAGACAAATTTATAAACTAGGAAGACAGGTTGCCACATTAAGAAGCTGGTTTCCCTGCCTTATAGACAACGGTGTGCTGGGGCTGGGGCTCCCAGGAGCCGACTGTTACATTTTCAGGCCTTTTGTGAGCTACTGTTCAACACAACTATTATTAGACACCAAGTTATATAAACTTGCAATCAAATAACTTATACTGGAAACAGTGGTAATGAATGAGCAAAACTCATCGCTCCTTGATCAGTCGCCTAAACTCTACTCTATGTCCTAGTCGCTGTTGGTGTCTACTGTCTCTGTGTGGTGACAGGGCCTTACCAGGAAGTTCCACTACTCAGTGACTTCACCTTGGCCACTCGAAATGGCCATGGGGGGAGTATCTGCCCCACAGAAACTGGAAAATAGAATCTGTTTGGTTTTTTCCCCCTCAACAGGTGGTCATTAAGCATCCACCGATACATCACTGTCTATAGGTTGTTGAGAGTTCAAGGGCAGGCGGGAGAACATTGCCAAGCAGGGAAGTAGAAGAGCAACAGATTGGGTTTATATTAGTTTAATATGTTATATTAAGTGTTATATTAGTTTCAGGTGTACAATATAGTAATCTAACACTTCCGTGCATCACCCTGTGCCTCATTTACTTTTAGGTCAGATTAGCCTGGCAGTAGCACATTTGGCCCTTGGTCAACGGGAGGCAGGGAGTTTAGATATGCAGCAATTCTTCTCTTTTTTCAAATGCTGCCCCAAACAACGTGACAGCAACTGTGGTAAAGCAGCCAAAAGGACCCAGACCAGGTTAAATCAGATGACAGAACATAAGGCACCTGTTTAATTTCACTGTAATTTGCCATTAGCACCAGAAAAGCCATTTCTGAAAGTCTACGGACTCTCTAGATATTATGAGCCTCCAGAGATCTTGTAAGTGTTCAATATTATGATCCAGAGACTGTTAGAGTGATGCCCTGGAAAATAAAAAGGCTCCGGAGTCAGAAGACCTGGTTTTGGGTTCATGACATACCCCAGTTGGCTTTTACTGCATATGAAGCCTGAACTAGGGAAGCCTCCTCCACACCCAGTTTCTAGTTAAATGTGAACAATTCTTGATTGTACAGATTAGTGCAACCATTCTGGAGAGACTTTTGGGTGGTACTTATTCCAAGTGTTTATCATGTGGCTCAGCAAGAGTTCTCTTGAGTTTGTATCCCAGAGAAATTCTCACACAGGCCCATCAGTGGTGGTGAAGATGTTTGTTGTCAGAGCTAGAGGCCATCAAGGCTTCCACTAGGAGATGTAGACGAATAAAACATAATGGACCCACACCATGGAGTATTATGCAACACTTAGAGGCAAGGGAGTAGATAAAGATAACAACATGGATCACTCTTGAAAACATAGCATGGAGAGAAAACAATGCAAAGCAGAGTGAGAGCTACAGAATATTACCACTTATGTAAGTGAAAATTACATGCACACTAAACAAAAAACACACTTTACATGACACATATAAGTAACAAGGTAAACATCAGACCCATCTAGAACCATCGCCTGTACGGACAAAGGGAAGTGGGAGTGGGAGAGAGTAAAAAAGGGAGTGGATTGATTAATTAATTATTAAGACAAGAGAAGGGCAGGGTATAAACAATAGACTAGCCTGTTATGTGCCATGTGCTGCGAAGTATGATTAACTCAGCCCTCAACCTCACCCCCCCCAAAATAATGAAAATTGCAATAATCCTTTACCTAACCCACACAGTTTTGGGGAGGGCCAAATGGATAATGTATGTGAAAATTATTTATGAACCATGAAATGTTACTTGGATATATGATTAGTATCACTTACTTTAAAGGACAGCTGAGAAACAGTCCAGGGAATCTAAAGAAAAAAATTAAGTTATATGCAAAGAGTCTGATACATTTGTCTTAAGTTTGACTATTAAGGTTAAAGTTCCATGAGGGGTAATATAGAAGACAGTAGGAGAAGGAAAGTAAATGGGAAGTAGGGTAATTCAGGGAGAGAAATGAAATAAGAGAGACTTTGGACACAGAAACAAACTGAGGGACTTGGAGGGAGGGGGTGGGGGGATGGGAGAGCCTGGTGGTGGGTACTGAGGGCACCTATTGCATGGAGCACTGGGTGTGGGGAATGGGGAATGAATCCTGGAACACTGAAAAAAATTAAAATTTAAATTTAAAAAAAAGTTCCTTAAATTAAATGTACGTCTGTAAACTACACATTCTTAGATAAAAATTGTGGCCACTCTTAATTCTTCTTCTGTAGCACATTTGTGTAGATGCCGCTGATCACATGCTTCCTTATGGCCATGGTACCCCACTATTGTTCTGATAGCCTTTTTTCCCAAAGGATCAACTGTGATTAGCCCAAGATAAGTCCAGTAATGCCATTTCCAATGGCAAGTGAGTGCCTTAGGTAGGGACATGAGACTCAGTTCTGGTAAAATCTATGAAAGGGGGGGCTTCCTTAGAGGGATCTCCTGGAAGAAAAGGAGAAAGACAGACAGACAGGTAAGGTTGAGGGCTTCCATTTCCTTGTCCCTTAAAGCATGACTTCTTTTTTTTTTTTTTTAAGATTTTATTTATTTGACAGAGAGAAACACAGCCAGAGAGGGAACACAAGCAGGGGTAGTGAGAGAGGGAGAAGCAGGCTCCCCGCCAAGCAGGGACCCCAATGTGGGACTTGATCCTGGGTCTCCGGGATCAGGACCTGAGCCGAAGGCAGTCACTTGACCAACTGAGCCACCCAGGCGCCCTTAAAGCATGACGTCTTGAGGATTTGCTCTCTGCAGCTGAGGCAGCCATTTGTGATCTTGTGGCAAGAAGCCTAAGAACCAAAAGCTAACAGTTTGGAGTTGAGTGACATACAGAAAGAACCTGGTTCTTAGATTAGATGACAGCAGATGGTTGAGCCACCGCACCAAATCTACAACTGCCCAGATTTCTGGCTAGTCAAGTTCATTAAATGTCTTTTACGTTAGCCGCTGCTAGCCAGATGTTACTTGCCGCCTCACCCTTCCTGACTGGTATATTTCACCTGGCCCTTCCTGAAGAAGAGATCTCCATTTACTACACATGTTCTGGAAAAAATATCATTGTCTTCCCATCTTCCTGACGTTATGCCACATGTTTATTTGGCAACCTCTACAGGAGCCGAGAGCTGTGGTTTCAAACGGATAGAGCCTCCTTATGTGTTGTGTCATTCAAGGAGAGCTAGCATAGATGAAAAAATCTGGGCCTCTACTTGGAATGTCGGGAATTCTGAAACGGTGCCACCTACCTAATTTTAACTCTAAAGCCAAAGATGAGGACAAATGCCTGGTAACAAATAGTCATGGACAAATGTGTGGGCTGTGTTGTCCCACTGGACCCCTGGGGGATAGTTAAGGGAGATGAGTTTTAGCTTGATATGTTGCCCAACTCCAGGATACCTTCTGCTATAAGGTTTCTGGATCCTGGGTATGACCATAGCAAAGCATTCTTTATCATATAGCAGGTCTTTAAGGTCTCGTCCAAGCCCAATGGTCTAAAATTACATAACTCTATTGAAAAAATGTAAATTATCTTCAAGGTCAAAATTTAGTGAACACAAGTGAAGGCAGACACCCTTGATGGAGAATTGGATAATAAACTTTGATAGCTTCAGTTCTCCACTCTGCATGGTGGAGAATCTGAAGCTATCAAAGTTAATTGTCTAACTCTACATCTTTGAAGAATAAGAAGATACAATCATTTCTTTAAAAAGCTGAAAGCGGAATCATTACGTGATCAAACAATTCTACTTCTAGGTATCCCAGAAGAATGAAGACAGGGTCTCAAAGAGATAGTCATACAACCATGTTACTAGCAACATTATTTATAATACCCAAAAGGGGGAAGCCACCCAAGTGTCCCTTGATGGATAAACAAAATGCAATCCATCCCTACAATGGAATATTGTTCAGTCTCAAAAAGGAAGAAATTTCTGACACATGCTACAACATGGATAAACTCTGAGAGTGTCATACTAAGCGAAACAAGCCAATCACAAAAAGACAAATGCTGTATGATCCCACTTACATGAGGTAGCAGGAAGAGTCAGATCCATGGAGCTTGAAAGTAGAATGGTGGTTGTCACTGTCGTCTCATGGGTGTAGACGTCCAGTTTTACGAGATGAAGAGTTCTGGAGGTTGTTGCCCAACCATGTGAGTTCACTTAACACTATTGAATTTTGTTTTTAAAAGGGTGAAGATGGGAATTTTATGTTACATGACATTGCCACCATTTTTTTTAAGACAGAGAGATGGTTGTCAGGTATTTTTATAGCCCTCAGATCCAGGGGACCATTTCCTGCACAGTCCTGGTGCAAGGACCACCACCACCTCCACACCCAGAGCAAAGCCACCAAAGAGGAGGAGGAAGTAGGCACAGCCTCCGCTCAGAATCTCTGCCCAGAAACTAGCCCTGCTTTGAAGAAATCATCATCCCCCTCCTACAAATGACATTGCCTTGATTCCTGCTGCAGCCCAGATGGGGAAAACGATTTTGCCTATGATCATGCTTCACATTAGTGACAGCCAAGACCAGAACCATCAGTTTCAAGAACTGACCCCTCACTCACAGGTAGGTTGGTGAAAGTATTATTTAGCATAGCTAAAGAACTTCATATTTGCAAAGTGCTTTATGCTTATCTATTATTCATGCAGTAATGAGAATACTTAGATTGCACCTTTTCTCCAAGGAGCTCAAAGCACTTTGTAAATGTTAACTTACTCACCCCCTATGTCCCAGTGGGACAGACAGAAATCCTCACCCCTTGACTCTGCACTTGGTAAAGAGTAAGCCCAGCAAAGGCAGCAGTTGTGAATGGAAAACAGGCTCAGAACAAGGAACCTCCAAGTTCTTGTTCCCTCACTGTCTTCTATCTGTTTAAATAATGTTCCTACTGTTGAAATAAAAGCCATAGAATCCAATGAGATAGTTCTCTGAGGCTGAACAGCATGTGTGATGGCAGAGGAAAAGAACTTAAGTCATTGGGAGGGTGAGGAGAAAGGGAATCGAGTTAGAAGAAATATTTTCTAACCATATAACCAACGACATTTGCTGGGCATTCATGACTCACAGCCCCTGAGTCACCCTCTTGAATCCTCATCTCACTCCTGTGGTTGGGTAATAATTATCCCCCTTCTTTCTATAAGGAAATTGGGACTGGGAGAGGTTAAGAGGTCTTTCTGAAGGCCACCCTAGACAGTTGTCGCTCTGGGACTAAAATGCAGATGTAACTCCAGGGCCTGTGCTCTAAAGCCATATGTGAAACAGCTTCTCCCTAATGTTAAGGGATAATCGTGTCATAACCCATTACTCAGTAATGTCACAAAATTCCATCCTTGGAAAAGTTACTTACCAAAGTCAATAATGAGGCACAGAGATGAAGGAAGACCTCCCAAGAGGATTTTTTCACCCTCTTCTCTGGCATCCCATCACCTGGGACTTGCATCTAGCATAGCATGAATCATTTCACAATATAGCTACTCACAAGACTATCAGCTCTGCATCTTTGTCTTCTTCACCTCTCTAGCACCAACCTAGACCTCATACCTAGGAAGTGCCCAGTATGCATTTGTGGGAGCGAGGGAAAACAAGACTTTGAGACAGGCCTTAATGCATGTCTGAACCAATTGTTGATGATTCAGATTCTACATTTAAAGCTTTTGACATGGATCATAAGTTTCATTTTGAAATTTCACTACACCTCATCTTCCACAAACAAGGAACAACTGATCAACAGAGCATTGAGTGCCTGCAGTATGACGGGGCTATGGGGTATACTAAAGACATCTATGAGGTGGTCTATCTTTACCCTCCCAGAATTTACATTCCACTTAGTGTCATGATGGTAACACACAAGAGGCAATTAATGAATGACACAAGATAAATGTACATGCAGAACTGAAGTTTACAGGACACCTTGGTGGCTCAGTCGATTAAGCATCTGCCTTCAGCTGAGGCCATGATCTCAGGGCCCTGGGATTGAGTTCCAGAAGATGGGCTTCTTGCTCATCAGGGAGCCTGATTCTCCCTCTGCCTAGCACTCCCCCTGCTTGTGCTCATGCTTGCTTTCTCTCTCTCTGACAAATAAATAAAATCTCTAAAAGATAATAAAATGAGGTTTAGACTAGAGAGCCTTGGGCAGTTGAGACTGGGAAAGTCTTCATGGAGAAAGTGGTACCTGAGCAAGACCTAAGGAGGAGGGCAAGCATGGCCAGGGAGAAAAGACCTTCCTACTGAAAGGCCACTTGGAGGCAAGACAAGGCAAGGAACATGCACTGTGGACTGGACAGGAAGAGGTGGAGCCCATCAGGATGGGGGGAGATGGGGGTGGGTATCAAAAAGTCTTTTCCCTACCAGTCACAGAAATTTCCACAGCTCCTTGAAAACCAGCCATTGGCATGGAATGTGAAACAAGCTATTCAGCATTAACCTCGGTTCTAAGGAATCATTTCTCTACCCCTCTGTTCACCTAACAAAAGAGAAGGGCTTTAAACTGGGGTATCCTCTTTTAGTGAATACTAACTCCCTGAGATTCATACTTTGAGTCAGAAAACCTGGCAATCCCTGAAGAAGCAATGCATTCGGAACAATATTAGAACTTCCTGGTACTGCAGTTAATTAGAACTTCAAACACTAATAGAAGACTATTCCGTGAGTTAGCAGCAATCACAGAGGTCTTAAGAACAAATATCCCATGTATTAAACACAACAACTCATGTAATCACCAAAAACAGATGGAAAAACTAGAGAGGGGACTAGGTAGAAAATGAAAACGCCTGTGCAGTAAGGCAGCTCAGAATCGGAGATGCTGTGTTCCTTGCTCTTTGGGAGAGCACCTGATTAGAGGGATATTGCTATGGTACAGTCTTCACTGCTGACGTCAGGGTGTCTTCTCTTTAGTAAGCTCGCCTTCCTTGAGAGGCCAAAAAATGTAGCATTCCCAGTTAGCTACAATCTACACTCCTGTATTTTTCTCATCCTGGAGAGAAAATCCATAAAGACACACACACACACACACACACACACACACACACACACACACACACACGGTAGCTGGTTTTCTGCATAGGCGCAATCAATAGATGTTTATCCAGCATCAGTTGAAGACCCTAGAAACATCTCTGCCCACATCACTCGAAGCAGTCTTCCTCACTAACCCCACAACACTTCATCTTCAGGGCAACTTGATGAAAAGGATCCTGGAAAAAACACTATGTATTTAGGTTTAACACTTACTGTTAAGTATTCTAAGCAAAAAAAAAAAAAAAAAAAAATCAAATTTGGATCTGATCACACTACTAGATTTGACAACCAGTTTATAGGAAATATATCCGATGGGAAAACACCTCAGGCAAGATCACAGAGATACAGCTAGACCCAAACTGTGAAAAATTCTATAGAACAAACAACCTGGTTTCTTTAACAAATAAATTACAAGGATAAAAAGAGATGGAAGAGGAATCTATAGATTGAAAGTTCAAAGATACACAGCAATCACGCTCCTTGGGATTCACTCAAAGGAGTTAAGAATTTATGTCCACAAAAAAAACCTGCATGTGGCTATTTGTAGCAGCTTTATTCATAACTGCCCAAACTTCAAAGCCACCAAGGTATCCCTCAGCAGGTGCATAGATGAATGAACTGTGGTCCATCCAGACAATGGAATGTTATTCAGTGCTAAGAAGTGAGCCACCAATCCATGAAAAGATGTGGAGGGAACTTGAATGCAGATCACTAAGTGGAAGACGTGAATCTGAAAAGGAACCCACTCTGAATCCAACCATATGACATTCTAGAAAGTGCAAACCATGGGAACAGTAGGAAGAGGAGCAGTTGCCAGGGACTGGGCCAAGAGAATCGTGAATAAGCAAAGCCCAGGGATATTTAGAACAGTGAGACTAGTCTGTGTGACATTATAATGGGGAATACGTGTCATTATACATTTGTCCAAACCACAAAATGCACAATACCAAGAGTGAACCATAACATAATCTGTGGTCTTTGGGTGATTATGATATGTCCATGTAGGCTCACAGATTGTAACAAATGTCCCAGTCTGCTGGGGGTTGTTGGTAATGGGAAAGGCTGTGCGAGGGAGTAAAGGAGGCAGGAAAGGGGCACATTGGAGAACTCTATGCCTGTATCTCAATTTTGCTGTGAACTTAAAACTCCTCTAAAAAAAATAAAGTCTATTTTTTAAGTTAAATAAATCCAGTGCAACATTTGTACTTTATTTGGACATTGATTCAGACCCAAATACATATATACATATATATTAAAATATGTATATACCAAGAAAATTTACACTGACTGGATATCTGATGATACAGGAGTTTTAGTCAACATTTTAGGTGTGATAAAGGTATTTTGGTTATGTTTTTTCTAAAGAGCTCTTTTGTTTCAGAGACAGTTCCTGAAATAATTACAGACAAAATGATACAGTGTCTGTATTTTCTTCAAAAAGCCAGTGGGGGTGGGGGATTAGGGGTAGAGATGAAATAAGACCCGCCTTGAGTCGGTAGCTCTTGAAGCTGGGCAATCGTCTGTTCGCGGAGATCCATGACACTGTCCTCTTCACTTTGGTATGTGTTTGAAATTTCACATTATAAAGCACAAGTTCCTCTCTTCCCTGCTCTCCTATTGCTTTGGTATTTTGCATTTTCATGCTTAAATTTTCCCTGCTGTGTTCCATGTGTTACTTCTCCTCCAAACTAGACTGAAAAAGAGAATGGACTTCCCGATCTTTCCTTCCCTGGGATCCCAGCAGATCTGAGCTCTACAGCAGACACAGGATCGGCACGTGGGCAGCAGCACCCCTTCCCCAGTGGCTGAAACTAGCTGTGGGTTCGACCCCTCACCTGACCTCCCCAGGCCTCCTGCACCTGCCTCCTGGTTAGTTTGGCTCTCATCTCCCCACCCCCACCCCCCGCCCCGTGCAGGCCGCTGTCAGTCTGGCTGAACCAGCCTCCCTGCCTCCTGGCTTCCAATCTGTTTTGCACAGACCATCAAGGCACTCTTACTATGGCAATCGCAGTCATGTCACTCCTCTGTTTGAAGTATCTGGATGGCTGTTCGTGGTCCTCCAGATAATGCCGGGTCTCACTTCCTGCCTCCAAGGCCCCTGGCAACGTGGCCCTTCCTCCCTCCCGGTCCTCATCTGCTCACCTTCAATCTAAGCTTTAGCCAGACTGAATGTCTTTCAGTCCTTCTCAGGAGGCCATGCTCTCTCTCTCCTTCAGCCTTCCAAAGGCCTTTGTTGAGAGCCTGGAACACTTCCCCACCCACCTCTCCTAACTCGATTTCCTGTGGAGGCTGACAGATCACTTCTTCCTGGAAGCCTTCCTGGAAAACCCTGCGCTGGGTTACATGCTCCTCCTCTGTGTTTTCAGGGCACTCTCATTCGAATCTTCTGCCCCCCCATTTCCTCTTCCCCCCAGACTGTTCCCTCTGTGAGGGCAGCAACTATAGTACTCACCTAGGTCCTCAATAAATATTTTTCAAATGTATAAAAGTAAGATGGGATGTCATGATGATCTGCCAGTCTAAGGAAATGTGACTCACAAGAATTTGAGAACAACAATTGTAATAATAGGGATGTTCGAGCGCCCGGGGCAGCAGCCAGCTCCTGATTTCAGCTCAGGTCATGATCTCCGGGTCCTGAGATGGAGCCCCGTGTCGGGTTCCCCGCTGAGCGAGGTGTCTGTTTGAGAATCTCTCTCCTTCCCCCTCTGTCCCTCTTCCAGCTCAAGCTCTCTTTCTCAAATAAATAAATAAATTTTAAAAATATATAATAATAATAATAATAATAATAATAGTAATGATGTTGACTTAGCTAAAGTCCTGCCAGGTAGAGAAAGGAGGATAATCTGTGACTTCTCAAGCTGCTCCCCTGCCCGGAGGATTCTCAGTTAAACAAGAGAGTTAAAGGCCATCCAGGGTGATGAGTTTTAGGGATCTGGGAAGTCCAGCCTGGGGTGTGGGGATGCCAGGACCCCTGGCTTCTAGTCTCATTTCTGTAACCACTTGGCTGTGTGTCCAATGAGCCTCCATTTCCTCCTACATAAAATACAACCCTGGGGTGGGGATTTCTGCACTCTCAGCTTTAACATGCTTTGAATCCAAGGCCAAGTGAGCAGGGCAAAGAATCAGATGTCACAAAGAACTTTCAGTTAATGGGAAACATCCCCCGTTTCTTGGTTGGATTTCCCCAGAAACAGTCTCAAAGACAAGGTTTGAGTGCAAATACTCTATTTGGGAGGTGATCTCAGCAAGCATCAGGGAAAGTGAGACAAGGAAGAAAAGGAAGATCCTGATGGGTGAGCCAGCAATCAGGCGACCACAGAAGGCAAGCTCAGTCTCCCCAAAGGACAGGGTAGAGCGGCCAGAGTTGTGCTGCTTGAGGAGCATGTACTCAGGGCATTTATACACCTACTTCCATCAGTTGTTGCCTCAAGCCATGCCCAAGGGCAAGAAATCCCCAACACTTCCAGCCTGCAAGGAGAGTCAGATTCACTTGGAAGCCTGGGGCATGTGCTAGAGCAGTTAGTGCCCAAAGGATCTGGGCAAGACATCAATAACATTAGTGACAACCCAGAGCCTTACCTGGGTACATTCTTACCTCTGGCTCTTTGTCCTGCTATTTTCAAGGGAGTCAAGTGCAAATGAAATCAGGTCTCAAGATCTGGCAATGGCTGAAATTATTCATTGTGAGTTTTCTTGCTCCACCTGTTCCTTTGTACATTTCTTATCTATATAAGACAGGGGAAAGTGTCGATTCAGCATCTCCTCGGTGGTGTGGCCTTGAAGGTTATGGAGAAATCTCTTGCAAGTGCCCAGATCAGCAGTTTCAAATCTTTGTCACCTGAAGAACATTTCATCATGTGTCTGGATCCCACCTGTTTGGGGTTTTTTAACAGCTTCATGGAAGGACTTGAATTCCACCCAATTAGATATGCAGAACTTCACCTGTTTTGAATCTACCTACAACAAATGAGACCCTAAGGAGAAGATTCCTTTGGATGGAGAAAGGGGTTTGGATATTGTATTGGATTTTTTTTTATCCTAGGTAGGCATTCTTTTTTTCCACAAAGATCTGATTTCCCCCAAAAGTATTTTTAAAAAATCAGAAATAAAAATGGAATTTTTGTTTCCATTTCTTTCTTTTCTCTCTCTTTTTTTTAAACTATTGAACCCAGTCCAACAGCTAGAGTTTTGGTTGTGATTTTTCCTGCTACTGTGATTGTTTATCTCCATGACTCAGATGACCATCCTAGTGGCTTTTTTTCACTCCTCGGTGTGTCCTTTTGGCACAGTGTAGACAAGGATTGGGTCAATTTGGAGGCAGTGACTGGTAACTGCACCAGAAGCAAATCTGCAGATTCTGTCTGGGGCTTGTCTTAGCTTCCAATCCCTCCCCCACCACCAGCACACGTTTGCTGTCGTGGGCTCCTGCCAACTCATACAGTGTGGCGCTCAAAGGAAACTCATCAGAACACTTGGAAATGACAGAGTGAACACCAGGAGCTTGTTTCCAATGATACTTTCAATCACTGAGGATTTCTCTCTAAGCCATGCTTGTCTGTTTTTTTCAAATTGCTAGAAAGGACATTAATAACATTATCCTTCCCCCAAAATGGGGCAAAAACTCATTGAGAAGGAGTTGATGGTCTGGGATGGAAACTCTGGGATCCTTCCTCCCTGCCGTCCAGTTAAAGGGTCGAGTCAGCTAGCCACAACACGCTGAAAAACCAGAAATTTCCCTCTAAGATGATTCATATTGTTTAAAAATAGAAACATTCAGCAGCAGATTTCTTGTTTGTTTATTGTTTGTTTTTCACAACTGCTGCTGTCACATTACAAAGGGCAACAGAGATTGAGAAATCGAAGAGGAGGAAAATCCACCGACCTTCGAAAGCTTTACTTCTCATATCAACAAATGCTCCAGCATCACACCCTCCCGCTCCATTTCCCTAAGTAACCAACTTGGGGCAGAACGGGTAGTGGAAGGAGCATTGCCCCAGTGAGTCTGCGTGTCTGGCTTCAGTTCTGGCTCTCTGTAAAACTAGGCAGGTCTCCTCACTTCTCTGGGCCTCAGTTCCCCCACCTCTGATCCCTGCTATTGCCACCTCAACTACAAATATCGACGTGCCTTAAGCTGGTCAGAGACCTTAGCAATTCCCAATGCATTCTAAGAAATAGATGTTTTTAAACGATCCACCGGAAGGGCAGAAGGATGAGCAAAGGTGTGTAAGAGAAGTATATGCAGGTGTATAGGAGGGAAGCACATGCTAAGTATGGTGGCCCATGGGGAAGACTCCCAATTAGCCTATGCAGGTGAGCTAGGATGGGGAAGTAGTGGCCTTCAGCTCAGAATGCGAATAATTTCCCCTCACTATCCACTTACCTGGGATCTGAATAGGTGAGCAAATGACTGGTCAGAGGCACTCTGCAAGCCTTCTATTTCTGACAGCATGGCAGATGAAACCCCTGAAGGTCTCTTTCCACGAAAACATCTAAAATACTGGATAAATGTAAAAATTATATTTCTAAGCGCACTGTTGAACTGGCACAATCGTAAGAAATACACAAACATCAAAAATAAAGTGAAAGCAAGAATTCCAGAAGCGAAATGAGTGCTAGGGCTGCCCTGGGGGTCTCTTCTAAAATCTGAACAACCTGAGTTTCCACTTTGTTTTTGTCTGCTTTCTTGTTTTTTTAAAGATTTTGTTTTTAAGTAATCGCTATACTAACATGGGGCTTGATCTACAGCCTCAAGATCAAGAGTCTCACACTCCACCAACTGAGCCAGCGAGCCACCCCCCAAGTCTGCACTTTGATGGCTGCACTGGAGATAAAGTAGGGAACCCTGACATAAATGTGGAATCACAAAGAACCATGGCTTTTGGGAAAATGATATATAAATCTGCTACTGAGAAGCAGTCAACACGGAAACGTGTCTATTTCAGCCACCATTGGGTGGCAAAAAAAATTTTCTTCTATCAGAATCTGTATTTATAAGCTGGAACTTACACTGGATTTTGGTCTGAATTCATGCTACTTATGTGGTCCACTAAATCTTAAGATTAGACTTTAATTGCAAGTGATCCTGGGAACATGGATGAACCTCAAAACATTATGCTAAGTGAGAGGAGCCAGACTGCCACAGATTATACGATTCCATTTATAGGAAATGTCTTAGAAAAGGTAAACTTACAGAAGGAGAAAGTAGACTAGCAATTGCCTGGGACTGAGGGGTGGGGATGCTGGATAACTTTAAATGGACAGAGGAATCTCTAGAGAATTATGGAAAAGCTTTAAAACTCAATAACAGTGATAAGTGCACATCCCGGCAAATACACTAGAGCGCACTGACTTGTATGCTTAAAATGAGAGGATTTTATGATACCTCAACAAAGTTGTTTTTAAAATTGCCCTGGGATAATAGAGTCTAGGTAATTAGCCAAAGGAATACAAGTCCCAAATAAAATGAGCAACTCATAGCTGAAAATCATAAAACACACAAGAAGCCAAGACATTACAAGTTAGAACTAGCAAAAACAGATACAAATAAAGACTTTATGTAATGGAATTAAATGACACAAAATAAACAACTATCGTTTTATTAATTATAACTACAAAGGAAAAGGAACGCTTGGAAGTAAGTGTAAGGAACAAGGCTCCACCTACAACCAAATATGTTTGGAAGAATCAAGAGAGATAATCCAGAAATTTTATATATATATACTTTGAAACTTCAATGAACTACCTAAATGGTAGAGTACTAGTAGCAAAAGAATTATCAGACTTCAAGGTAGATCTAAGGAAATTAATCAGAAGTCAGAGCAAAAAAAACAAAAAGTTTATAAGGCATGGAGGATGAGTCAAGAAGGTGTCTAACATGGTGAACCAGAATTCCTGAAAGAGATCATAGAGAGTGTGGAAGAGGTAGTTATCCGGAGAGATCGTGGCTAAGAATTTTTCCAAACTGTTAAAAAAAATCAGTCCTCAAAATCAGGAGTCCCCAAATAATCCTAATCAAGGTAAACAAATCTAGTCATCATAGTATAACTGAAAAACATCAAGGACAAAAAGAAAACATTTCAAAATAAGAATGCCTAGGTGGCTCAGTCATTGAGTGTATGACTCTTGGCTTCAGCTGAGATCTGATCTCAGGGTTGTGGGATTGAGCTCCGTGTTGATAAATTAAAAGAAATACAAAGTCAAATCTTAGAACATTAATTTAAAAAATTTAAATCAACCGAAAACAAAAGAAGGATGAAGAAAACAGAAGAGCAGGGCAAATAATACAAAATGGAATGGTAGAAATAAATTCAAATGTATCACTAATCAAACAAATCCATTTGAAAAATCAAATTATCTGTTAGTTGTACTACTCAGTATAAACCAAGATATACTGAGGCTAAAAATAATTGATCCCAGGGTGCCTCAGCAGCTCAGTCAGGGTTAAGCATCCAACTCTTGATTTCAGCTCAAGTCATCATCTCAGTGTCCTGAAATAGAACCTCATGTTGGGCTCCATGCTCATCTGGGAGTCTGTTTGAGATTTTCTCTCCCACTCCCTCTGTCCCTGCCCCAACTCTCTCTTTCTCTTTCTAAAAATAAATAAATCTTAAAAAGAAAAATAAGTGGCCCCAAAATCTTAGTAACTTACAACAGAAATCTTGATTTCCATTATTTATTGCTTCAAAAAAAAGTCCCAAATTGTAATGCCTTAAAACAACAATAATTTATTACTTCTCGTGATACTGTGGATTGCTGGGCAGTTCTGTGCTCATTCTCGGGGCTGCATTCCTCTACTGGGTCATGGGCGATGGAATGTCTAACACAGCCTCAGCTGGGTAGGAACAGTTAGGAGGCTGAAAGCTGTCTCCGTGAAGTCTCTCATCATTCAGTTGTCTCACTGAAGGGTTTTTACATGGCAGCTGGGCCCCAAGATGGTGAAGGTAGAAACTGCAAAGCATCTGGAGGTCTAGACTCTGGAACTCCTATGATGCCACTTGTACTGAAATCTAAAGGTCAAGGTAAACCGAAGTCCGGGCCAGGTTCAAGGGAAGGGCAGCAAAGGCATGACAATCTGCCCTCATTTTTTTCTCCATCCCTAACAAGTTCATTGCAAGTCAGCTCCCTGTTGTTTTTCAACCCAGGCTGATGAAGGAATCTCAAAATAGGTCCAGTGTTACATCAAAAGGAAAAAAGATCATGGTGGAGTACATGACAGCTCCTAAAGCTGCCAGATGGATGTGACCTTTGCTTGGATTTTTAAATATGTAATTAGCCAAAGCCAATTACACCGTCAGTCCTGTCAGAGTGCCCTGGCCTTATAAGGATGACTTTAAAAAGAATCGTTATTAGAAATGTTACTGAAGTGTGAACTAGTTAGGCAGGGAAAGGGGTGGAAACCACAAAATACCTGGATAATATACAATGCTAAACATCAACTCCAATAAAATCTCAGAGAATATCTGTCTGTTAACTGACATTGACAGCTATAGATTATTATGGAGCCCATGCCCAAGAGGCCAAGGTATTAGGAAGAATCTCAAGGGGTTTAGGTCACTGTTGTGTTCAAAACACACGCCATGTACCCCACTGCCATTGAAAGACCTCTCCTCTGGTTATAAACTGAGTGCTGGCATTCCCCCCAAATTTCATCAAGTTCAGCCTACTCCCCTGTGGGTCACAGATATGGGAAAATGTTAGGATACATATCTCGGATGCATCAAACCATCAGCAAGCATTTAGTAACCACCCTTTATGTGATCACTTCTCCACTGTGTGCCAGGGAATGCCAGCTAGGAGATGACCTTGAAGGTCAGGAAGACAATATCTAAACAGAAAATCAAAGACCACACAAAAGCTTATAGAGAGCAGATAGCTATAGAGCACCTGCTCTTCAAAAGGCAGTGATGGACCACAGGGCTAGCTGTGCTTTGGTTGGCCACTTAAGATACACTTAAACATAGCAAATTATAGCAAACTGTAAGGAGGTATGTAAATGATCCGGCAGATGGTGGAGAGTCCAGGTGCTAGAAAAAATCCGAGGGGGAAAAAACTGCCAATGACTGAAATAGCAGTATTGAAACAGGAGAACTAAAGCCAAACCTCAAATGGTAACCCAAAATGGTCCCTGGAGAAGAGACAGGAAACTTTTACCAAAGGTGGGAACATGAACAAAGCCACTCTCCCCATAAGGTCCCCAAGGAACGTGATACAGGGAAGAACAGAAGAAAATGTCCCGCCAAGTGACATATTATCACTACCTTAGTTTGGACCCCAAATCCCAAGACAAAAATATTCTAGTGAGAGGTTCCTCCCAACGGCCCACTCTATCTCCAAGTTGGTAAAGCCTCCAACTGAGGTTGGGCCAGGAGGCCTCCTGTTCAGCCCCACTTTTGCCAATGCCCCCTCTCAGGTGCATTATCTTATTATATTCCTAGCTGGAAAAGACACAGCAATGCCCACACATCGCTCTCTGACCAGCAAATGTGGTCCCATCAGCTTCCTAAACCTTGACTGATTGCATCAGCATTCCTCTTCCTTAAGAAGGGAGGAGTATAGAGATGCATGCCTAAGCACTAAGTATAGATTGGGCCATACATTGCCAAGTACAACCAGAGTCAAAGAGGTTTCCACCAAAAGATGAGGGGCAGGCTCACAGCCAGAAGGAACCCAGGAATCTTTGCCTTCACTAGTTCTGGATGGCAGAGGCAGTGACTATTAATGCTGATACTTGGCTGGATAGACTCTTCTCCAGGCTTCTTTCTTGTTTCCTTCTTTGTATACCACAGTAAGAAGATTCATTTCTTCAGAGAGCTCTGTAACAAGAAATGTAGAATACAGAAAATGTTTATTGGGTTTGGGGTTCTAGTGCTCTTAGAATCACATGTATCCTGCTGGTACCATAAAAGTCCGCCAAATCTCTGCCCCAGACCTTCAACATAATGAAAGGGTTTATCTTCTCTGTACCCCTGCATTGTTTTTATTGGGAATCACAAGAGTTAACTTGCATTGCATGCTGTCCCATTTGCTCTCTATTATACCAATGCTAGTCTTGTCTCGCCAAGTGGAACGTAAGGGCCTTCTGGGCACTGTGCTTCCCCACAGTACCTCATTGGTTCCAGGCAGTGCCAGCCCTTGGTAAAGTCGTGAGTGTTTCTTCTTCTAGGGCTCTTTGCATTTGTTCTCATTTCCCCTTAGAGACTGCACCATTTCCTCTCTGATCCTAGGTACCTGGCATCCTCATACTTTTTATACATTCAAGCTAATCAAAATAAAATCTTGGGGGAAAATCCAACTAATTAATCCTAATATATAAATGGTGGCTTGAATTTAAGGAAATGCCTGCACACAAAAATCACCATTAGAATTTCAAGTACTGGCAGGTGGGCAAGGACATTATTTTGAGGGGCAGAAGGCATTGCTGAGCCTCTGAAATTCCAGAACTTCCAGTGTGTCCTACATCTAACTCTTTGGGCCTGTGTAAAAGCCTCTATATCCATTATTTTCCAGCTTCCTACTTCCTGCTTAGAGTTGGCCTTTAAAAAAATAATCTGTGAGATATTTATTATCTTCCTGGGCAAGAAAAAAGATGAAAATACATCAACCCCTCCTTCAAGTGCCTGTTGCAGTGGAATAGCTTCACTATCAAGTAAGTTCATACAGTAGGATCTAATAAGGACAAGTCTGGCCTTTTCATTATATTAAATACATTTTGCATCTCAGCTAGCCAGATAAATACGGAACGTGCGTCACCCAAAAAGTGGAGCCAATAAAAACTCCATTTGGAGCTAATAATGTGCCATTAAAACTGCATATGTCAACAAATTATTTCACGTACACTGCAAATACATTGGATACACCACAGCTTTGAACGTTCGTGTTCCTGCCAAATTCATGTGTTGAAATACTAACTCCCTAAAGTGATGGTATTAGTAGCTGGGGCCTTCAGGGGGTCTTTAATTCATGAGGGTGAGAGCTTCATGAATGGGATTGGTGCCTTACAAAGGAGGCCTCTGAGAGACCCCTAAAGCCAGGAAGAGGGCCTCACCTGACCATCATGGCACCTTGATCTTTGGTTTCTGCCACTACCTCATGGACATGACTTGGCAGGGAAGAATCTCTTGTAGTCTACTTTCACAGATCCTGTGTTGCAAGGGTAAGAGAGTGATTTGGTTTAATCTGGATGATAAAGATTTGCATGGGCCTAATGCCGGGGATCAATAAGGGAATTGTTCCTGGGAGGCCCCCCTGACAATGTTCAGAGTGTAGTAGGACAAAAGAAAATAAGGGTCATCAACCAACAAGTTGACTGAAGTCCGGTGGGGCCAGAGCCTGTCTGCTTCCGTGACTAGAGCTCTGGACACATTTCAGGCCCCAGAGAGAGAGTCCCAACCTTTCAGGATGGAGCAGGTCACAAGCACGTTCCTACAGCCCCCCAATTTGTAGTTAAATTGTATGTGTCGGCTAGGTCCTGACATTTGTCTTTGGACAATGCTTGCACCTCCTTCCAAGCCACACACTGTAGAGAAAGACGAGTCCATGTCTATGGTTTCTTCTTCTCTATTCAGTATTTTTTTTTTTTTGGAGCATGTTGCTGAGCCCCAGCTATGAGATAGCCTTGGCTTCGTGGAGTGCCCACGTCTGTCTCCCCAGATGGGCTGGATGTGTGTGATATTAAATTCACTTCAGTTACTGAAGTTGGTGGCTGCTGGGAAGTGAAGGAGAGGTATGACCTGCTGCGTAGCCACAACCTTCTTTCCCCACCCCCACCCAGGCTCTGGGTTCTGACTATGTGGATTTCAATAAAGAAGTCTTCACCTTCCACTGAGACCTTAATGGAGAGGAAAGGAGAACAGGGTCTGGTACCAGTCTGGCTCAATCCTTATGACCTGGAGCAAGTTACTAAACTCTATGGCAGTATTTGTCAAGATGCACTCCCAGAATTCCAGATTCAGGATCACCCACTACAGGTCTGAGCTCCAATCTTGGCTGAGGACAGAATCAGTCTCTAGGAGCAGGACCACACTCACACTTGAGAACCATGGTCTAAGGCCTCTGGGTTTGTTATCTGGCAAATGGGACGAACACAAGCCATAGATATTTAACCAGATGGTTAGGAGGATCAAAGTCTTATGGGGTATGTAAAATAGTATACAGTCTGGCTTAATGATTAGCAGCACATTCGGGATCCAAACAGATCTGTGCTTGGTATCTGGTTTTGCCACTTGCCAGCTATGTGGCCTTGAGAAAACTTGTCTTCTTTACGTGTCAAATTTCAGTCTGTAAAATGTGGATAATAATATTCAGCTCCTGGAAACCACATGAGGACTAGATCAAATAAAGCGTATATGTAAAATGTTTCACGTATGCCCGGCACATGGAAAATATCCAATCGGGACACCTGTTTTCCTCCGCCTAAAGAAGATATCTCAGGCACAAGACAGAGCATCCCTCTACTTTAGTAGTACATTGAGCCTCATGACTGCTTTCCTGAAGAATTTTTCAGCTGGGTCCTAGGTCCTGACTTCAAAAGCAAGGGCCCAGGCTCTCTCAGTTCCTGTTGAGGCTTGCAAACAGTTACTAGGCTGCTTACTGGAGACTAATAAACTGGTATCTTTGCTTTCTGAGCAGTTGCAAGGAGTCGATTCCCTTCTATTTCCCCCTACTTTACATCTTCTCTCTCCACATCCAGAACTAAGCTCTGGGGTATTAGCTTTGTTACCACAGCCACCATAGTCACTGGCAAGAAAGTTAAAAATATTTTAGCATATAAGGGGCGCCTGGGTGGCTCAGTTGGTTGGGCGACTGCCTTCGGCTCAGGTCATGATCCTGGAGATTGAGCCCCACATTGGGCTCCCTGCTCGCCGGGAAGTCTGCTTCTCCCTCTCTCACTCCCCCTGCTTGTGTTCCCTCTCTGGCTGTGTTTCTCTCTGTCAAATAAATAAAATCTTTAAAAAAAATATTTTAGCATATTAACAGATAGTTGATATCTAAGGATATATCTTCACAACATCTGGTACAAGGAAGGGCTGCAAAGTAAATAAAGGAAAGGCAAACTAAAAGTTTGGCTTAAGCTGATCCTGGCAAATGTCTAGCAGTTGCGGCCATCCGCTAGCCTCCTTTGCCCTAGTTCTCAAGATCCCAAGGCAGGAAAGGATAGGAACTACTTGCTGTGGTGCTTGAAGAGAAAAACCTGACAAACAAGCTGATTCTGTCTGCAGAGGGGTCTTCCTCCACCAGTCAATTCTTAGTAATCCAAAAATGTGCTTATTTATCCCACTGTCAATAGAAATAAAGGATATCCTGCCTTCCCGCCTTTGCATCAGGGAAGGAAAAAATGAAGGACGAGAATCTCTCAGGTGTAACTAACATGGAGCAAGAGGGACCTTTCAGAAACGTCTGCCCCCGTAACTTTCCCCCAGACTGGAGAAAAATGCCCCTCTTGGGTGAGAGCCTTGAAGGTCCCCGCAGACATGTAACTGGATTCCAAACTCGGAAATCCTGGGAAAGCGACCGATTTCCTGCAAGGCAGCCAACTTGCACGCATTTCTGATCCCATCGCTGCCCTCCTTTATTTCAGGCACCCTGATCGCCTGAGGTAGGGATTTTATTTATTTATTTTTTTTAATATACTTTCATAGCACTCTGGGCTGGAGATTGGCCTTTCTCCAGGCAAGTCCCGCGCGTCAATCCTCGGGGCACGAGAAGGCGCTGTTGTCGCAGAGCCCAGCTGCAGGAGCAGGACGAGGCCCACGCGGATCCGATGAAAAGCAACAACAAATAGCCAGGAACCCCTCGGCTGAGCCTTGCTTCTAGGACCTGAGCCCGCGCGGCTCCACGCCACACCCGCAGAGAAGCTCCCGCCCCGCCTCCGCCTCCTAACACGGGTCGGTCCTCCTTCAATTCCTAAGAGAAGCCGGCACAAGAACCACCCTGGGCTATGGTTTCTCCCAGCCGACTCCCAGGAACTTGGAGGGCGAAGCCCAGCCTGCCCCTCGTCCTCGGTGCACCCAGTCTGATCCCTCAGCATTTCTTGACTCCAGATCGAAAGAGAGAATGGGGGTGGGGTGGGGGGAGACCGAAAGTTAAACACCTTTTCCTCTTCCCTCCCAAGATTCCATATTGCACATATTCACGTCAAGAGAAGCCTCAACGCACGCCCGGCCCTCCTTCAAGGCTGCAGTGCTGGACTGCGGGATCCAAGATCGTTGGCGGAGAGGAAATCCCGTCAGTCCACTGGCTTCCTGGAGGAGTTGCCGCTCACGCCAGAGAAGGGAGAGGTCCCCCGCCTGCGGAGGTAACTGGCAACCCTGACAAGGAGCTTCGGGATGAAAGGAGGGCAAACACCTTCTGGCATTTTCTCGAGGTCCAGAGGCAGTGCCGAGGGCTCTCCATGGACCATCCGGGGAGTCCAACCACCGCCACGGAGCTGGGCCAGCGGCAGTACCCAGCGAAAAGTTTCCTGTTGCTGCTATGGAGGGGGTGCCCTTCTTCCTCCTACCGGAAGAAAGCGCCCAGAACTGGCACCAAGGAGAGGAAAGGTCCTTTTCTTAAACATACCTTTACCCATTAACACTCTTCCTTTCTCCACGCGGAGCCTGGGGACCTCTGAATTCAGTCCCATCCAAATCATGGGATGCTGAGAACACGCAGGCACCATCTTCCAAGAACCCGCCCAATTAGGGGAGAATTGCTTGCATACTTTCTTTTGATTATTAAATGGAGAGACCATACAGTTTTCTCTTTCCCTGAGCGTGATTCGCTCCGCAACTGCCTGTCTCCATTTCTTTTCCATAAAGAGGGCAATTCTCAACAGACATACTTTTAAGAATGCTGCCACACCCTGCCTGCTCCCAAACAGTGGAGTAGAGAGCGAAAGGGGAGAAGGAAGAGATCTGAGCTCCCAACCAGATCTCCACTTCTCTAGCCTAAGAGTCTTCTCCCCCAATCTCATACCCACCCACTCACACACACACCCCCAAAAATCACTCTTTGATTTGTATCAAAGCTTCTCTGGGCAGAGGGTCTCGAAGGTTGCAGCAAGTAGCTAGAGCAGGGCTCTAAGGCTGGACCTAGATTTTTCTTCAGAAACTAATGCAAAGTGAAAGAAGTGGAGCGAGTGTGCCCAGAACCTGGAGACTGGATTTGACATTGGGAGTAAAAAGCGCGTTTCATCTGGGACTCTCTTCCCCACGTGGGGCCATCCCACAGCCCCAATCCACCCAACAGGTTTGCAGACCCAATTTCAAGCTGGAGGAACTTGAGCCGGGAAAAAGGTCATTGCCGGGCTCTGAGCGGCAAAGCCCGGTTCCTCTGGGGGCAGGGACTCTAGTATTCGTCGACACTCCAGTCACTGGGTCGCGAACTTGACCCTCTCACCTGCACCACTAGGGCCGGCGGCGGCTAGCGCGCGTGTGGACTAGTAGTGCACAGTCGGTCTGCCGCGCCTTCCACCCGCCAGCATCGGGCTGTTCTCTTAATGAATTACTAATGAGTTAAAATTGGGCAGCAGGCTTAATTAAAGCGTAGAGGCAATGTGTTTACCATATTGTAATTGAACTCATTAGGGCTATGGCTTTTTGTTTTTTAAGCAGCCGCCTTCCTTCTCTGCGTCGAATAATCTATGGGAAGCATTTATTAGAGAAGGAGTGGGTAGGGGAGAAACAGTCCATCAATTCTTTCAATGAAAAAGACAGGACGAGAGTGGGGAGGGGGATACAACCTCTACTGCGCGGAGGTTTTGACGGAGTCAGGGCTAGACCGAAGCTTTCTAAGAAGTTCCAAGAGCGGAGTGGCCGGGTGAGTGCTGCCGGCGCTTGGAAGGTTGCCAAAGGAAGAACCAGGCCGGAACCCGGAACCCGAAAGCCTGCCTTCGTAACACCACTCAGTCCTCCCGAATTCCGTTGGTATCCCATATTCTCACCACCACTGCCCAGAGAGCTGTACTCCACTGGAAACCCTGGCCTGCTTTCCTCCCGACAAGCGGTCTGACGCTTCACAATGAGATAGATTAGGCTAACTTTTCTTTTTAAATCAACCTAAGAGTTTGACCCTAAAGCCTTCCTGCCTGTGCTGAGAACTCACTCCTGTCTCCAGTATTCCCACCCCCCCTCAACACACGCGCGCACACACACGCACGCACACACTCATCTCTAGGTTCTGGAGACACACAGTGGGTGCCTTTAACCTGTGCTCCTATGGGCTCCGCCCTACCGGTCGGACCTCACTTCGAGTGGTTGTTGGGGGAGTGGGGGGACAGGGGGAGGGTGCCTGCTGGTAGTGAACTGCCCTAGGGCGGCCGGGGAGAGGCGCACCTGCGCGCGCTGGGATAACCCTTCTCCTGGCCGGGAGCCCAAGCTGCCAACCCTGGCTGTACGCCCCCAAGGCAAATTGCTCCTTCTTGCCCCTGGCCCCACTCCAATTATCAAACCTTCAACCCTCGCCTCCTTTCTCTGCTGTTTAGACCGCTGGGCGTGGAAAGGTGGGGGTGGGGGGCTGGGGCTGCCGCAGCGCTCCTCGCCTTGCCGTGCCCTGCCTGACCAACAGGCGGCGTCAGAGATCTAGGTCTGAGCTGGGGAGTGGGGGGTGCAGATCTAAGCGAGCTAAACCGAGAAGCTGGGCGCGAGGAGAGCGACCCTCACCCCAAACTTACGAACTTGTCCAGGAAAGGAGTGGAAAGAGCTGGGTGGCTGCGGGGGACCGCGGACAAGGGGAAAAAGCGGGACGGGACAGAGTCGCGGTGGAAGCCGGGACCGCAAGCAGGAGAGCAGCGAAGGCGGATCCCGCGCTGGGGAGGCGGTAGGCGCGGCGGGAGGCCGAGAGCGGCAGTGGAGCCGCGGAACCGAGGCAGTCAGGGAGGACCGAGCGCGGAGGGCCGGAGACCGCGAGGGCGGCGCAGTCAGGTAAGTGGCCTCGTCCTCCGCCCTCGGCCTTCCCTCCTTTGGAGAAAACTGGGTTGAAAGGGATTCCAGGAACTTCCGGCCCCGGTACAACCCCCCAGCTGACCCCTACCTCCACCCCTCCCTTCCCGCCTTAAACGCACACCCATTCCCAAGTCTTCACCCATATCGTTTGTGGATTTTTTCAAATTCTCCCACTCTATCTACCCTCCACCCGTCCCACCTCCTCTTGCTGTCTGACCCGGGAGGTTCACGTGAATTGTTCCTAATTTGTTGCTAAAAGATTAATTGCAGAGGGTGGGTCTATTTGATTAAGGCAATTAATCTTTGGTTACAGCGTTCTAGTGTCACTTGTGGGGGGAGTATAGAAAAAGATAGAGAAAGAAACAAACAAGACTTTGGAGAACTGTGGAAAGAGGCTACCCCGCCTGGGACTGCAGCCGCGTCTTCCCGCCTACACCCGGGCCGCCCAAGGCGCGGTTTCAGCACCTCCAAGCTAGGACAGCGACTCCCGCGAGCGCGCCTGGTAACTTCCGGGTTCCACGAGTTTACAACTTGCAAGCGAAGGCAGGAGCTGACCAGGACCAAGGGTACAGTCTCCCCAGCCTTCCCCCCTTCCGCTCTGTCCTCTGTGCAACCATTTGGGCTTCCCTTTCACCACTTCACAGCAGGATCCGACCAAATAGAGTGGGGGGGCGGGACGGGAGAGAAACCCCCAAACGCTCCTAGAAAAGTTCCCAAAGCTGGAGTTTTCTCTTTTCATGAATAATTAACGCTAGTCATAAATAACTGATGGAGGCAGTGGAGAAGGGAAGAGAGAGGAGGCAGGCGAGAGAGAGCCAGAGCGGCCAAAGAGAGATCGAAGAGTTTGTTAAAGGACCATTAAGGAGGCCTTGCTGGGAATGGCATTCCTCCGTATATCACACAGAGCGATTCCACCGAGGCCTGGGGTAAAAACGCGGAGGGGAGGCGCCCAGGGGAACGGGGTTGTACTGACGAAGCCCAGAGCACCCATTCAGGGCCTGGTCTCAGCACTTTCCCTATCCTCTCTTCCACCCAGGACTCATCTTCCCAGAGCCCTTTGAACCTCTAGTCAGCTTCTGGTT
>PITA01001036.1:52500-65672 GCA_004023965.1 Spilogale gracilis | reverse complement strand
TCTGCCCAAACCAGAACCTGGAGGAACAGGGTATTTACACACACACACACACACACTGCTTCAGGCTCTTCTACTGTCCCTCCCTCATCTCCAGTTTCTCACTTCTTCTAAGAGTCAAAGGTACTGACCTCTGACACATTGTATCCATCCTATCTGAACTGAGATTCTTAGGCAGGGGTCTCAGAACATGGAAGAAAGCCCAAAAGGAAACTCCTGCTCCTAGTTTGGAGGCCTATGCCTTTTGGAGGCCTTTTGATTCCTCTAGGAAACACTGGCTTCTCACCAGCCAGCCTCAAATGGCCAGTGTGTGTTTTTAGAGTGAAAGTACTGAAGACTTTCACCTTAGCAGCCAGCCGGATCCTTCACAGGGAGTCCTTGAGGCCATCCCACAAGCAAAGCCATGTCTTTTCTTAGTGCAATTTGTGATAGGCCCTGGGAAAAAGATATTGGAGACAGTACCAATCACTGGCTGTGAGACTGGGTTTTGATTTAGGGACAGGGAGGCTCTTTTGTGAGGCTTTCCATTGGTTAACAGATTCCACCACATCTACTTCCTTAATGATCATCTCCTGACCTCTGGATATGCCAAAGGTTATCCTGGTTTTTCTGGACTGGCAGCTTCCAAGAGGAAAATTAGACCCTAGATTTTTAAATGAAAATTATTTCTTCTCTTTATGTTATATAAAAGAAAACACTAAAATCACTTATTTTCTTGCCTATCTTATCCCCAACACAACACTCTTCAAACCCTGAGCTCTTACCTTTTTAACAACTGGGAATTTCTGGATGGGGAAGAGAAATGAAGAGATAATAGGTAGGTTTTAGGGCATTGTCTCCCTCCCTCAATAGGAACATAACAACCTAGGAGATTTGTGAAACTAGACAAAGGGGTGGGAGGAAATCAGATCTTGGGGGTTGGGGGGTGGATAGCCCTGGAGCCATGGGTTGTTTACTTCTCATATAAAATATAATTCCCCCAAGCAGGAAGTTACTGCAAACAAGAATCAATAATGAATGAATCTCCTGTAATAAAATACTTACATAATTAGCACAAGTCAAGTGGTTGCATTATGTTAACCTTTTGCAACTCTGAGCTGGAAAATTTTGCTCCAGAATTCCTCAGAATGCCGTTTTCGTTGTCAAGAAAGGGTGAGAGCCAAGTGTTCACCCAGCCTTCCACTCTGTTATAATATGGCTTTCCATTTCTGAACCAGAACATAAGTACTTCTGAAATATAACAGAAAACTCTCTTTGGTGAATTCAAAACAGTCATTAACATTCAGTTTTAAGTGAATGTTAACAGTAAATAAAGAAATCTCTTGATTGTAATAGTAGTAACAAAGCAATAATTACCCAGTAGGTGGTCATCAGTAATGATAAATGTATCATTATTACTGTGTGAGTCTGGGAACTCAGTTTTGGAAACTACTTCAGACTTTTTAGTAGCATGGCTGGTTACAAAGCATTTCTTAGCCTGCAAAAGCCATATAATTTTATACACAATTTAGGTGAAAATAAATTTAAATCTGTATATTACATTTTTAATTTCAAGTTAGTAATTAAAGTTGGTTCATTATATCTCCTCTGAAACCCTCAGTGCTCATCTCCATGGTTTGTTTGTACAATTTGTTTCTAAGACACCCAAGGTTACACAGTTCTAAAAGATGGAAAATTTAATTATTTGCCAACATTAAGAGTTTGTCAATGATATGATAATGCATCTTGAAAAAGTTTGGGATTGGTATTGCCTTTGGTCTGGTTAGTTATTTTCACTTTGAACCCCTAACCCCAAGGAAGAAAGTCATTTTTGTTTTAAAAAAATACCTTTAAATACACAAAAATACAAAATGCCTGTGAATGTTCACTGGTTGCTATGTTTTCAGGGAAAAAAATCAATGACTCAGATTTCTACCCCTCTCTTTCCTGGGATTTATTTTGCTAATATCTAATTTCACCTCTTGCTACCACTGAGTTAACGACTGCAGGCAGGAGGAACGCTGAAGGCATGATGATCACTGGGTAGCCAGAGAGCACATGATAGTTTAATAGTGTATTAGCTAATGGGATCAAGCTCAATGGCAAAGTAGCAAATTTTCTAACAGGGAGGGTTGGGAGGAAAGGAACAAGAAAGGGAGGGAAATACCTTCATTTCCCCGGGAAATAAAATCCAATGTTCTTTCCACCAGTGTCAGCTGGGAAGATGTTAAGTGTATATCTATGTCATTTTCTTTCCTGTGACATGTCAACAGACAATACATACCCCCTCCCCCAATCCCCACTCCTCTGCCTCCCCTCCCCAAGCTTTAAAAGGTCCTTTTCCACGCCCTTTCTGCTTCTTCGACCTCAGTTTCTTCTTGGATTGGTTCCTGGAAACAAAAGAGCTGGTTATTAAAATTAAAAAAACCCAAACCACATTTCTTATTCTTGGTAATAGTTGGGGTCTTCCTGCAATTAAAGAGTCTTTTGCATAAATCTACCCAAATACTTGCCTTGGTTTCTCTCTCCCACAACCTCTATTTCTTGTTCCACTTTCTCCCTTCCTTTTCTGCCTTTTTTCCTCTCTCCCTTCTTTAGGAGTGGCAATCAAAAAAGGCAAGCATCTTGCCTCATTATTCATTATTATAGCAGCATCTTTGAGATGCATCTTTGCCAATGAAAACTCCATGTAGATTCCCATCCTTTTGTTGTAGCGACCTAGGTTATTCAGGAGCAGAGACAAAAGCCTGAAGTGATGTGATCTAAATGAGCTCTGGGGTTTTCCAGCTGGGACCACCTCATTTCAAAAGACCCCCCTCCTTCCTAATATGAGGAGGAGGGAAGTGGAAGGGGCGGGTACATATGTGTTTGCATGCACAAAAAGAGAGAAAGAAGAGAAGGAAGGGAGAGAGTCTAGTGGGCTATTCCTTGTCCCAGAGTCCTTCTTTCATGCACATTCACAGGTGTGTTCAAGGAGCATGTATTCATGGGTATATGTGTGTCTTCAGGTATTTTGTGTGCCTTTGAATTTTATCTTGGTCAAGGAATATTTGCTAAATAACCAACAGTTCTCCAAGGACATGTTCCATTCCAGATTGTATTACTTTGTGAAAACGATGGGTACATATGTGTGCTTTGCTGTGTTTACAAGTTTGTGAGGATTTGTGAAGAAATGTGAATTCTTTGTTATAAAAAGTTCAATAACAAATGCTTCCATTAGTCCCAGGCCTCTGTGAACCTATAAGGTAAGAGCCTTCTCTGCCACTTACTCAAGGGCAAATTTTCTTGTGACAATGATTTCCTTTGATTAAGGAGAATTAAGTCTTGTTTCCTTCTACAGTCTCTTCCTTACAGTCATTTGTATGAAGGATAAGGACTCTCACCAATTTATTTCCATAGTCATTGGTGCACAAGGATCTCAAGTGATCACCAGGACAGGGATACAGGTGTAAATGTGTTCATTTTCCCTTCCTTTCCCCAATTGTGGTTTATATTTTTATGTTTGTGCTCCCATTGCACTTCTCTCAACCCTCCCTGGCCCCAGGGGGAAAAAGCCTTGTTTATAGACAATATTTTGGAGAAGGCTCAAAGAATAAGAGCCAGCCTCAGAATGCTCAGAGGCTTTTTTTCATTTCTTCTGTGACTTCCATCTTGGATGAATCTTTAGTTTGCTCCTAGTCCTCGGTTTGATTCATGTAACTCCAGCTAGAACAACAGAGGAAAAGTCAGGGAGTCTGAGCTGTGCTTGCCAGGTTGCAGAAAGCTCCTTTGGATAGAAAGTGGGAACCAGGGGTTATCAACAATTATTATCATTATGGTCATTTTCATTGCTAATTTTTGTTATCAACATATTTAAAATGGGCTAAGAAAACACTAGCTGTAGTTCTGGCTACCTGTACACAAAATAAACACTAGACCAATTAGGGGCACGATAAAGTTCTAATGAAAGGAACTAAGGTTCCTCCAAGGAACTTGGTTCCCTCTCGGCTCACCACTAAAGTAAAATGCCTTTGATGTCTTTTATTCTGGAACTGTTGAACATTTCTAATGTTATTTTGCATAGTACAGGCCTAGCTCTTGTCCTCATCCTCTGAGGAATGTGCTACCATATATTAAATGACTACTGTGTGAGCCAAACACTTTACGTATATTACCTTATTTAATTCTCAAACACCCCTGTGAGTTACATATCAATCTCCTCATTTTGCAGATGAAGAAATTGGGGCTTAGGGAGGTTAGGCATAAAAGCAAAATTCCACAGCTACTAAGTGATCCAGGAGATATTTGTATCATTTTATCTGACTGAATCTCCTGTACATTCTGATATTCCAGAACTCTTGTGTCCCTTCCAGTTCTGCCAAGTCTTCCAGTTTCCTTCTGGGCCATGTGAGTCTCCTTTTGCAGACTTGGAACAAATATCCTTGCCCTACCTGATAAAGAAATACTAATGTCAGGGACACCGAAGCAGTAAGATTTCTGCTTCAGAGCTGAGAAAGGGGTAAAAGGGAAGGAATGAGAGGGATAGATGTTTCTTTAATCTGTAACTGTCATGTGTTCTCCAGTGCCAAACCTGGGAGCTGGAGAAAAGAAAATATCTGGTCTTTGTAATTGTAATGAATTTATATTAAGGCCTTTCTCTTCCTTGAGGGTCAGTGCAAAAACAGTCCATGGAGACGGTACAGGTGTGGCAGAAATAGGAAACATGTTTCTGTGCCTCCATCCTGCCTGCTTTTTAAGTCTACAAAGCCAATGTGGAGCCCAGAGCCCAATCTAGGACTCTGATGGTTACAGAGGGAGGGCCTTGAAT
This sequence comes from Spilogale gracilis, assembly GCA_004023965.1. Taxonomy (NCBI): domain Eukaryota; kingdom Metazoa; phylum Chordata; class Mammalia; order Carnivora; family Mephitidae; genus Spilogale; species Spilogale gracilis. The sequence goes on along the minus strand of PITA01001036.1, from coordinate 60,889 downwards.
GCACTAGTATCTGCTATGCCTCTGAGCGGTAAGTTCGCGTCAGCACCGCGAACAGCTCCTGCCCGTGCTTTTTTGGCCTTGGGCTCAAACCCACAGGGTCCATCGGCCGCAGCTCGGCGGAAATAGACCGTCCAAAGTGGAGAACTCCCCGGTCGGGTTTGGGTTAGCTTCAACTAATTGTGAAAAGCTGTAGCTGGAAACCGCCCTCCAGGCTGCCGCGTCCGCCCCGTGAGCCTGTATCGAGGCGTCGCCTCTCCAGTTCCGAGGGGGCCAGCTCGGTTTGCGGTTTTCCTTTGGGTCCGGTGTCTGGACTCCTTTACCTGTCCCTGGCCTGGGTGAACCGCAGCCTCCCGGAACGGAGATGAGAGTGGAAATGCTCTTCTCCGTGCGGTGATACATCATGCAAACGGGTGACACCAGTTTAACCAATAAAACAATTTGAATCAATTAGCCGGCTGAGGAGAGTCCCGACGTGTAAAATGCATGTCAGCTCGAATAGGAAAGCATTGATTAACTTGGCCGACCTGCCTCCTCCCATCGCTGCCGGCTCCTCCCTGAGCCTTCCAGGGTCCCAGGGGCAAGGACAGGGACTGGTAAGAATCAGGCACTCCTGGCTCAAGAGAGGAAAACGGAAGGGCAGTGTAGGAGCTCTAAGAGACTTATTCAAGCTGAGAAGAAAGGGAAGAGTCAGAGAGACAGTCTGGGTAGCAAAAAGTTGTTCACAGACTCAAAACATGTAAACAAAATGGAATTTTGCAGTCCAACTGCAGATTCTCTGGAAAATGGAGTCTGGCTTTGAACAACTGTTCTCCACCTTCACCTTCCAAAAATAGAATTGGTCTGACAGCCCAAACAGGCGACCCAGACTCATTGGGGAAATAAAATTTTGTGCTGTCTTAGAATTATTTGTAAAGGTACTTAACATCACACATTTCCCTTTCCAGGGAAATGTTATTGCATTAAAATAAAAGGTTTGTATGGCAGTAAGCCCTCAATATAATGTATAAATGTTTGTGTTTAAAAATCAGGGAAGGAGATGGCTGGAGGTTCCATTGAGTGTGGATTCACTGCTCAGGGTAATCTGGGGTGGGAGGGAAGACAATCATCCTGCTTCTCTTTAGAAGGAAAGATGTTTTTGGAGACACGTTTGGAAATAGGATTCTCTAAGGGAGGAAGGAGTTGGGGGATTGGGGCAAAAATGAGAACAGTTCGGTAAGAAAGGGAAGATCCCATGGGGCTTCCTCCTCTACAGTAACCAGGCATTTCCCTGCGGTACATTAATGAGTTGATATGACTTTTCATTTTTCCTCGTTTTCAAGTCTTAAAATCTGCCCCATTATCAGGCATCCTTTCCAAGCAGCGCACGGTTCTTTCTAGCAGCCTGGGCTCTAGGAATAGTAAGCAAGCTGGGACCTTGCTTTGTGGGAGCCCCTGACCCCAGAGAGGGCACAGGGAATGTAGGAAAAAACAGGCCTGGCTCCGGAAACTTCAGAAGAGCACAAGGCCTTCAGCTTTAGGAGGGAAGAGATTTGTGAATGACAATGACACTCAGGGGAGGCACAGAATGTGTTTTCCTTTTTTTTTTTTTCTTTAAGGATGGGAGGCTTGGGAGGCAATGGGGAGTGCTCCAGTGACTTCAGCTCCTTTGGATGAAGTCTAATCCATGCAGCTAATGCCTTTAGAAACTAGGAAATGGGCAAAAAGTTATTTAACTGCCATTTGAAACTTATGTCCCCCCAAAGTCACAATTTTCATGACTCTGAAACTGTTTTTTGGCATTTTTTTTTTAAGATTTTATTTATTTCACAGAGAGAAACACAGCCAGAGAGGGAACACAAGCAGGGGGAGTGAGAGAGGGAGAAGCAGGCTTCCCGCCAAGCAGGGAGCCCGATGTGGGACTCGATCCCGGGTCTCCGGGATCATGACCTGAGCCGAAGGCAGTCGCTCAACCAACTGAGCCACCCAGGCGCCCATGGCATTTTGATTTAAGACAACCACAAATCTTACATCCTTCACTTTTCTGTTTGATTCACTTTCCTTATTTTTCTTGACTTTTGATGAAGTGTTAAAATTGTTCATTTTCCCTTCTGTACTTAGAGGTGATTCATTGTTAATGCTCTATGATGGAGTCTGGCTGGGCTTCCCAGCTAGTGGAGGTTGCTTGATCACTTCCACAATGTGACTGCCCAGTTCTAAGCTTGTATGTTTACCAGGCAGCAATTGAAAATTCAGTTATGATACTAAAGGAAAAACTTAAAGGATTCCCAATCCCAACCCCTGCCTGTATCCTTCTTAGAATGTCCTCCAAACAGACAGCTTTTTCCCTTTTTGATAAACTAGGGGTAGTCACTTTGACTTCTGACAGCTGATCAATTAAGAGGCAATATACTGAGCTTCATTATATCTTAGGGTGTGCCTACCTTGGGGAAGCTGTAGGAAATGGTTCTTTCTCATCCCAGTTGCCTTTATTTTATTTTATTTTATTTTATTTTATTTTATTTTATTTTATTTTATCTATGCTTCTACGTTGTTCCTGGAGGAATTTACTTTTCTGGGAGAATTGGTAACTTGCTCAAGGTGGGTCAAGGTTTGGGGGCCTCCCTGCTTTCCTGACTCACCTTTTCCTTATGCTGAGGTGGACTGCATGGGTCTTATGAAATGGGTTAGAGAACTATTCTGAATGAAGTTGATAGATGAGCACACACACACACACACTCACTGGGGTCCTTACTTAACTGTATACTTTCTAAAATAGAAAATGTTGCAATGACTTTCTGTATCTTGTCCTAAAAAGCAAAGGACACTCTTCATGCTTCCTTTCAAGTTTCTAGACTGGGAATCCCACGCAGAAACTTCTCCCCCTTTTTTCTCATTTCACAGTGTTTCAAAAGAGGCCACGAAGTTAATATTCTCCAGCTGACTGTGCTTTCTCTATCTTCCGACGGACAGTAAAGCTACTAGTTTACACCATGTACCAGAGGGATCATTCACAAGGAGGGGGGCTCAGAAAAGTAAGGGGAGGGGACAGCAACGGGCAGGGACAGAGTCGATTCAGAGACGTCCTTCTACCATCCGGGGCCTCCAGGATCCAGGTCCCCAGGATGCACGCAGACTGTTAGACTCTCCACTCCTAAATCAGATCTGCGGCTACAGTACTAACGGCTGCGTTTTTTGCTCTGGGGTTGGAGAGATTGTTGTCAATTGAGGGTTGGTTAGGTGTTAGCTTTCTTGCCTGCTGAGAAAAGAGCTCGATGTTGCTCGATCTCGCTTTCCCTCCCCCCTCCCACCCTGTAACATGCCAGCCCTTTAATGTGGAGTGTCAGGGAGACGGTGACGTCACCTTGCCCGCTGGGTGGCGTCCCCTCGGTCCGACAGGAGTTCAGAGACAGAGAAAGGCGCTGTCAGACTGCACTCCACCTGGGGCTCGCCTGCCGCGGGGTTCTGCGCGCCCACACTTTCTGCGGTCTAGGGGACGCCCCGCCACAATTCAGGTTGTCGTTCTCCCCGGGCCCGGGGTTCGAGCGCCATTAGCGCGGACCAGCGCCAGGATCTTCACGCGGAGCCCTCCGGAGTCCCGCCCGCTGGATTCGAGGACCCGCTTGGATGCTTCGCCTCCGAGCGCCCTCGGAAGATGGGCCGGCAGCCACGCGCGTAAAGATACCTAGGGGTTACCAGGTACTGCTGAAACCGCCAGCCCTGACCCGGCACAGAGTTGAGGGTCCTAGCGGCGGGATTTTCCGATTAGGCTGAGGGGTGGTAGCGGGCTACGGAGGCTACTGGTCTGGGAGGCAGGGGAGTTAAGTTGGAGCTCGCTTGCTCCCGAGTGGGGAGTTCGCCAGCTTCCCTTCTCAGGTCAACTAACTTTTGTCTCCTCTCCCCTCACTCGCTTTAAAAATCCCTCAACCTCAACCCTCTTATTGATGTCTGCTCTGACAGGAGTTTCTGGGAGGGTTTGGGGTGACAGCGGAGGACACCCAGGAGGAGACACCCTGTCCAGTCTACGACTGCTAAGGTTGCGGGTCTCGAACGTAAAGTCTGCTCTCCGACAGGGCTGGGCCCGCGGAGGGTGGTTGCTCTGCAGCGAGAGTTCTCGTTATCCGGGGGTCTATTGAGATCCTAAGAATCCTGTTTGGGAGGGAAATGAGCACTGAAGGACCATTCGGTGAAGCTTCGGCCGGTTATATTAGGCCCAGGTATCACACCGTGCCTTGAACTGCCATTTAACGCCCTGTCCCCTGGAAATATTGTCTCTGATCCATCCGAAGTGACAAGCCAGGCTCTCATCTTGTTTGATCGCGTCGAGGTTTGTTCAACCTTCCTGGAGGCCGCGGAAGGTAATGAGAGCTGAGAATCCAGGGGGCAGCAGGGCAAAGGCATCGGGATAGATGTCGCAGGTGCCCAGAGAGGGCAAGGGCATGTCCGTTTGGGTGAAAGGGTAGGATAGTGTATCCTCTGAAATCGCTATATAGCAAACTCCAGTGAACTTGGTCAAGAGGGGCAATGCTTCCAGCCATTGGTGATTTACCAGAGGGCTAAAGACAGTAGCGGCAGCCGCACCCCACATGACATGTAGCTGTGGAAAGGTCGCTGTCTTGTCTTCCTAGGGAATGAACGACTTTATTGGTTTTGACTTAGCAGCATTAATCACAAAGATTTCTTTCGCTTGCTTTTTGTGTGTTTTCAATTTACTGGCTATTCCCCCCTATTATAGTATCCCAATGACCGAAGATGATAGAAATTTTATCGCAGGGCTAACCCCGGGCTTCCGCTTTCAACACTCCCACAGATTACCTGGTCCATGAACTATCTAAACCATGGGTCTTTTCCCCCTTTAAGATACAGAGATATCTAGATAGATCAGAAAAAGAAGTATCCCAGAAAGTGGTTCATCTCAGGACTAAATTGGCCTTTTAAAGCCCTCCAGTAAAGATCGCCAGGAATTGTTAGTTTCTTTACACAGTTTCTGGGCTTTCAAAAACTTACCTGTACTTATTTGCTCATTGTCATGGAAATGACATAAAATGGTTTTTAAATGCCTACACATCTACAACTTAATCCTCTTAAACTGCATCTCTGGAACCAGAACCACTGAGTTCAGCAAGTGGATTTTGAAAGACTGAAAGTAAGACGGCCTATTTTGGTGCGATCGTGCATATGGCTCTGTACATTTTCCCATCTTTCAAAAAAATTCGAGTTACAGTATCAAAATATCTAATGACAAAGATGGAGAGGAGGGATTTCGTTTTGCTTTAAGAAGTTATGATTCAACCAGTACTGCCTTCCCTCCTCCCCAAAGGAAACCACAAATACCACAAAAATCACTTTTTTAAAGGTTTGGGTTTATTTTTTTAACAAAAATCAATCAATTTTTAAGCAAATGTAAATGGTCTTTTTAAAATTGAGTTTCAATGACAACCCCCCAGTTTTCCATAATTTTTATACTTTGTAATATTCACAAATGTTACCCTAATTTCAAGCAGACATGCCATTTCATTCTAACAGCTTCTATAAATCAGGGATAAGTTTTTGAGTTTCTTAGGAATTGATTGCATTTTTTTAAACACACAGTCAACTTACTTTGGATGTTTAGAATAGAAGAAAAGTACTTCCCAATCCCTGCATTTCCAAAGGGCAACCTTGAAGACAACTAAGAGAGATGACTTCTATGTCTGAAACTTGGTCCCTTTGCCTCGTGCTAATCTTGTCTTAGCCAGAGCAAGAGGGTTATTGTAATTCTTTAGTTAGCGACTTAACCCACCCCTCTGTTTTAGGCTGGAAAGTCTCTAGTCAATGCTTTCTCCTTTCCATTCCAGTTTCCAAGACAGACCCGGAGGGCTCAGCCCGGGCTTCCGCGGCGGAGGAAATGGCTTCCAGCCCGCTGCCGGGGCCCAACGACATCCTGCTGGCATCGCCGTCGAGCGCCTTCCAGCCCGACGCGCTGAGCCAGCCGCGGCCGGGGCACGCCAACCTAAAACCCAACCAGGTGGGCCAGGTGATTCTCTACGGCATTCCCATCGTGTCGTTGGTGATCGACGGGCAGGAGCGCCTGTGCCTGGCACAGATCTCCAACACTCTCCTCAAGAACTTCAGCTACAACGAGATCCACAACCGTCGCGTAGCACTGGGCATCACGTGCGTGCAGTGCACGCCCGTGCAGCTGGAGATCCTGCGGCGCGCCGGAGCCATGCCTATCTCATCCCGCCGCTGCGGCATGATCACCAAGCGTGAAGCCGAGCGCTTGTGCAAGTCGTTCCTAGGCGAAAACAGGCCGCCCAAGCTGCCCGACAACTTCGCCTTCGACGTGTCTCATGAGTGCGCCTGGGGCTGCCGCGGTAGCTTCATCCCAGCGCGCTACAACAGCTCCCGCGCCAAGTGCATCAAATGCAGCTATTGCAACATGTACTTCTCACCCAACAAGTTCATCTTCCACTCGCACCGCACCCCCGACGCCAAGTACACGCAGCCGGACGCAGCCAACTTCAACTCGTGGCGCCGTCATCTCAAGCTCACTGACAAGAGTCCCCAGGACGAGCTAGTCTTCGCCTGGGAGGATGTCAAGGCCATGTTCAATGGCGGCAGCCGAAAGCGTGCACTGCCTCAGCCTGGCGCACACCCCGCCTGTCACCCACTCAGCTCCGTCAAGGCGGCCGCGGTGGCAGCGGCAGCTGCGGTCGCTGGAGGCGGGGGACTACTGGGTCCGCACCTGCTGGGCGCGCCCCCGCCCCCGCCGCCGCCTCCACCCCTGGCGGAGCTAGCCGGCGCGCCCCACGCCCATCACAAGCGCCCGCGCTTCGACGACGACGACGACTCGCTGCAGGAGGCGGCCGTCGTGGCTGCCGCCAGCCTCTCCGCCGCCGCCGCCGCCAGCCTCTCGGTGGCGGCGGCCTCGGGAGGCGCCGGGGCAGGAGGGGGCGGTGCCGGGAGCGGCTGCGTGACCGGTGTTGGCGCCGGCGCGGGCGCGGGCGCGGTGACGGGCGCCAAAGGCCCGCGCAGCTACCCGGTCATTCCCGTGCCCAGCAAGGGCTCCTTCGGGGGAGTGCTGCAAAAGTTCCCGGGCTGCGGGGGGCTCTTCCCGCATCCTTACACCTTCCCGGCCGCAGCCGCCGCCTTCGGCCTGTGCCACAAAAAGGAGGACTCGGGAGCCGCGGCAGAGGCCCTGGGGGCCGCGGGCGGTGCGGGCGCGGCGCCGAAGGCCGGCCTGTCTGGCCTCTTCTGGCCCGCGGGCCGCAAGGACGCTTTCTACCCGCCCTTCTGCATGTTCTGGCCTCCGCGGACCCCAGGCGGCCTTCCGGTGCCCACCTACCTTCAGCCCCCGCCCCAGCCGCCCTCCGCGCTCGGCTGCGCGCTCGGAGAAAGCCCGGCCCTGCTGCGCCAGGCCTTCCTGGACCTGGCCGAGCCCGGCGGCGCGGGCGCGAGCGCAGACGCTGCGCCCCCGCCGGGTCAGCCCCCTCCGGTGGTAGCCAACGGCCCGGGCTCGGGCCCTCCGCCTCCTGCTGGGGGCTCGGGCCCCCGCGACACTCTCTTCGAGTCGCCCCCGGGCGGCAGCGGCGGGGACTGCAGCGCGGGCTCCACGCCTCCAGCCGACCCCGGTGCGGTGTCCGGTGTAGGGGCCGCGGCCACTGGAGCGGGCCCCGCGGGAGCCCGAGTGCCCGCTCCCCACCATCCGCACCTCCTGGAGGGGCGCAAGGCGGGCGGAGGCAGTTACCACCATTCGAGCGCCTTCCGGCCGGTGGGCGGCAAGGACGACGCAGAGAGCCTGGCCAAGCTGCACGGGGCGTCAGCGGGAGCGTCACACTCGGCCCCAGCGCACCACCACCACCACCACCACCACCCGCACCACCACCATCACCATCATCCCCCGCAGCCGCCGTCCCCGTTGCTGCTACTGCCCCCGCAGCCCGACGAGCCGGGTTCTGAGCGCCACCACCCGGCCCCGCCGCCGCCGCCGCCGCCCCCTCTGGCCCTGCAGCCGCACCACCGAGGCCTTCTTTCCCCCGGGGGCACCAGCTGCAGCTATCCCAGCGAGGACAGCTCTGAGGACGAGGATGACGAGGAAGAAGAGCAGGAGGTGGACGTGGAGGGCCACAAACCCCCCGAGGGCGAAGAAGAGGAGGAGGAAGGTCGAGACCCTGACGAGGAGGAGGAGGAAGACGAGGAGACGCGGGTCCTGCTAGGGGATCCCTTAGTCGGGGGCGGCCGGTACCTCCAGAGCCGAGGGCTCTCAGAGAAGGGGAGCAGCCGGGATCGCGCACCGGCCGCGCCGGGCGCTTTCCCACTCGCCCTGAACTCCTCCAGGCTGCTGCAGGAGGACGGGAAACTGGGTGACCCTGGCAGCTCAGACCTGCCCCCGCCCCCGCCCCCGCCTCTGGCCTCGCAGAAAGCAAGCGGC
>PITA01001036.1:0-47500 GCA_004023965.1 Spilogale gracilis | reverse complement strand
GTCTGATCTTGCAGGGAAGATTAGCTCGTGGTCTTTGTATTGAGATGCATATTTGAGAAAAATCCGAGTGGGCACCCACTTGGCCTATGTTTTGGTATTAACGTATTTACTTGTGATAGAGCTAATGAAATCGTGAAGACCTGTAGTAAGCTGCTTTGGAGAGGTAGGAGAAGAATGCTTTATCCAAAACACCCTGATTGTGAATGGAGATACATTTCCTCCCATGTAACAACTGTTAAGTTCCATATCCACATGATTGCATTAATTTATTTATTTACTCAATGACTCCCAAAATACTTACAAATGCCTACCCTGTGCTAGATACTTTGCTAGGTGCTGGGGATTCGGAGATAGAATCCATACCATTCTGTGCCCTCTGGTTGCTCCCAATCAAGAGAGAAAGAAAGGTAGCTGTAATATTGTATAAACACTATAATAATGGTCTGCAAAACATATGGCCAGATAAGGTTTATGGAATCGTGTATTCCTTTAGCCAGTGTTTAATCCAATCATTATTACTGGAAAATACCAGTATTTTATGTCAGCACACAGGCAGTATAACATAGAAGAATAAAATGTTTTTTCAAACTACCTAATAAGTCAGGATGCAGTTTTTGATTTTAATATGAATTTTTCACTCCCATGGCCGTGATAAATGTAGGTTATCAAGAAATTTCTATGTCCTTTCTCAAAACACATAAGGATACAGACGTATCTTTAAAGTATAAATACTTGCTTCAGTTGATTCCCAATGCAAGTTCAGTTAAGCAACAATACTTATTTCCAGTTTATTTTCTTTTTGGGTTCATCATTCTTTTAAAGATTTTATTTATTTTTTTGACAGAGAGAGACACAGTGAGAGAGGGAACGCAAGCAGAGGGAGTAGGAGAGGGAGAAGCAGGACTCCCACTGAGCAGGAAGCAGGGTTCCATCATGGGATGCTGGGATCATGACCTGAGCTGAAGGCAGATGCCCGAGGACTGAGCCACCCAGGTGCTCCTTAGTTCATCATTTTAATTAAATTTAGTTTTCCTTCAACTTTTCAGCCTTATTAGTAACTATTACTTTTCAGGAATCTAACGGATGATATCTTTAAATGATTTTTTAAGAACCTTCCTGCTAATGATCGTTAGCCTTACACACAGAAGATATCCTATTTCTATATAATTGGAAGGACCAAACATGAAGTTTTGAAGCAGCCAAGACTTCTCAGTAGTCTGTAGAACTTTTATCCATAGGTCTCTTTAAAATTAGACCCATGGCTTAAAGCCAAGCAATATAGTTTAGGGGGGTTGGTAGTTTGGTCAAAATATTACCTAGTGAAAAATATAAATGACAGCATTTTGCTTGCAATCCCAGAGTAAGGTTTTGCATATCCGTTTTGAATAACTTTAGTGAAGTTAAGTGATTTGAAATTGAATGCAGTGGGGTAAGCTGGTGAGAAGGCTCAAAGCTATGGCAGGTCAAGGAAATCATGGAAGTGGAGTCATCCCCGATTTCAATACATTTCATTGTAGAAACGCCAGCACCATTGGACTCTGAGCGTGGCTGCATCTTGTTATACGTATAGAAGTTTTAAAATCAATTTGATTTTCACTGGTATGATTCTCTAGTGTACTTAATATGCTATGGACGGATTTCTGAGAATAGTAAGAAGCAGTTACACTTCTCATGAATATATAGCGAATGAGGCACTCTGATTTATTATTCCATTCAATCTTAAAACATGCTCATGATTTTTAAAAAAAGGAAAAGAAGAAGAAGAAAAATTCTAAGGAGTACAACTGGTAGATCTCAGTTTTAATTCTCTCACTAGGTGACTTTGGGTAGATACTTTAACTGCTTTGTGCCTCCATTTATCCACCTGTATAATTTGATAAAACCTCCCACCCCTAAATTACTACAGACATTTTTAGGAACGATGAATTTTGAGGTTTTTCAATATATGTATTCAAATTTAAATTTTCCCCATATTTCAGATATCAGTTTCTTTTTATTTATAAGAGATTTGCCTTCTTCCTAATGATTTTTTTAAAAAATGTATATGATGTTTAAGGACATAGAGAAAAACAGTGAAAAAATTCTCCAGGAAAAAAAAAGGCATTTATTGAAAGTACAAGTTCCGAAACTCCATAGAATTCCAAATGAACCCAAGATACTCTAATTCAAGAAGCAATGTGTATGCAAACTTGCAATAAATTTTGATCATGAAGTTGTATCTCATAGTTTTGCTATAATTTCCCTGGTATTAATCTTATTCTTATTCCTTTTTTTCGCTAATGGAGTTAATATCTAGCATTCTGTAACACACCCTGTCCAGTAGTTTTGATTTTCTCTCTTCTGTTCTGTGACCTCAGTGAAGTGCCAAACATCACAGGGGAAGAATTTAATGTAGAATTTAACACCAAGAAAGTAACAGAAGTGTGTGTCCTACTGATAGAGGAGAAAATGATTTAACCTCGCTTTCTGTGTCAATGATTTTTTAAGGCCCTAATGCAAAGTGTTTTTAAAAACTTCTCAAAACCCGTATATTTGTGCTGCATTTTGGTGATTATCTAAATGCACTAGTTACACTAACTACAGATGAACTTTGAACCCAACCACACTGGACCTCTAAGATCAGTTGTTAGAGAAAGAGAAAGTAAAAATCGCCGGAAATCAAAATTAAAACCAGATTCTAAAATTAAGGTTGATGATTAGAATGGGGCATTTGTTTGGGAATTAAACCTGTTATAAAGGTAGTCTGTTCCACAGAAGGCCAGGCCCTGGGCCCAGCCTGTTGGGAAGCCGAGAGCAGAGCCTCAGCCCACTCAGCCCAGCCCCAAGGGCACGACTTTGCCAGAGCAAACCTGTCTCCACAACCACAGCTGGTCTTCCAGGGGTCTGCTGGCTGGCCAGCGCATGTAGGGGTAGCAGGGGACACCCCACCCACCAACTCCGGAAGCATCTGGATGTTTGACTGAAATCCTCACTCTTCAACCAAATGTTAGCGAGCACGCATGTCTTATGTAGAGGCACAGCCCCAAACCAAAATAGCTTCCTTGACTCAATTTATCCTTCAGTGTACAATTAAATGACACCCTTTCTTTCACTGGGAACATTTTCTCCAGATGTTTTCCATCAAGTGTTGTCAACAATGGTTGGTCCCCAAGGAACATAGAAGCCCTTGTAGTGGTAAGCAGCTTACTGGCCCGTGGACCTGTGGCCTGGGGCAGTGCCTCTGAATGCTGGTCTGAGACTCCAGGGAGTAGAACCCCAAGGGGGGAGCAAAAGGAGAGAGAAGGTATTTCCATAGAAGGGATGGGGTAAATGGTCAATGTTTTAACTCTTCATCCAATGTCAAGCATTGCATATTGTACCTTGCATACTTAGCAATCCCTGTACACATGCAGGGTGCAATATTTGAATGATCTTCTTTACTGAATTCAAGTTTAGCCTGAGAAGAGTAATGTATGGATTGGATCAGCTTTTTGTCCCGTCCCATGACCACCAACTGAACAGGTCATCTGACCTATTCGTTTGGCTCTTAAAATTAAATGAGCTCTGAACACGTAAGGTATTTTTGCCCTTGGAGGCCACAGCAGACATAAACATTAATATTTTTGTGTCCTGGTTAAAATTCGGTGCTATGAGTTTAGCTCTGAAAGAAACTTTCAAAATGCCAGATAGGAACAAAATTGGAAACATCACAAACTTTCTCAGTGAACTGAAAATATTGAGTATGCATTCAGCTATCCAAAGGGATCAGAATGTGTTTTTTCAATCATGGGAGTGAGTTTGTACTAAAAAACCCCTATGGCAATTGAGGATTTAAAGTAGCATTGCTTTGTAGCTTTTCTGCAAACCAGCTTGAAGTAAATTAAGAGCAAACAGAGGCACCTGGGTGGCTCAGTTGGTTAAGCGACTGCCTTTGGCTCCGGTCATGATCCTGGAGACCCAGGATCGAGCCCCACATCGGGCTCCCTGCTCGGCGGGAAGCCTGCTTCTCCCTCCCCTGCTTTCTCACTCCCCCTGCTTGTGTTCCCTCTCTTGCTGTGTTTCTCTGTCAAATAAATAAATAAATAAAATTTTAAAAAAAAAAAAGAGCAAACAGTATTCGTGCCCCTCCCTAAGGTACAGGTGATAGGGTTACGTATTGGGCAAGGTCTCTCTGCCCTCAGAAAGCAGATTTTCTAGCTGGGGAAGACTAGGCTTGCTGAGTTGAAACCCCACGTCAGGTGGTTGAGTGAAGACAGTAAACACTTGGAACTTCAGCCGGCAAGGAATGGATCAACAGTGCTGGCAGAAGTTGGGAAAGGCTTTCCGGAAGAGCAGGCACTTGGGAGGCATTCTCACTGTGGATGGGGCACCTTGGCAAGGGCAAAGGCGTAAGTCAGAGCCAGCGGATGTGAGGAATGAAGGCCCAACTAGAGTAAGGGGTTTGTACTTGCTGGCAGAGAAAGGCAACTTGGCTCAGCTTAAGGGCACAAGTTAGGGGAGAGCCTGGATGTACTGGGGGGTGGGGAATTTAGACTGGATTGTGCAGCGTAGACCATGGGAAGCCATTGCATGGTTCTTAAGCAGAGGTGTGCCATGCTATATAAGAGAAAGTAATTACCCTTGGGCCTTGAAAGGTGGTACCAACGAATCTGTTGCCTGTTTTGAGTTGGTTTCCTCCCCCCCCCCCCGCTGGGTATTCTATTTTTCCCCTCACTGGCTTTTTACTGCTTATGTCTTCTTTAGTGCGGCATAGTCTCACATCTATCCTTCTTGCACTTCTAGTTTCTGATGGCTCTGTGAGGGCAGAACCATGGGTGGGGTGGAACTTCCACCAGACCACCTGGTGATGAGGATCCTGGAGAGACCGCAGGAGAAGGAGCCCTGTGGTCCCCGGCTCTCCTCTCTGGCCTCTATCGCACTTGGCAGGGGTGTGGTTTCCCTGATGTGGCATTGTGCTGCCCCTACTGTTCAGGGCAGGCAGGATTCATGGGCAGCAATGCCGGTTGGGCAAACTGGCTCTGTGAATGTGCACTTTTAGAGTCCTGGTGTAGACATGTCCCTGAATAGCAGCTTCTGGTCACATCAGTCCACTGGATGCATTTTGTGGCCTTATTATCCATTACTCCCCAACTTTAAGCCACCCCACTATTTTCTTGACAGTCTGACTTAAGACATATTTAAGCCTGGTCCCTAAGAAAGATGCTCTTTCCATGTTATACTTTTCCCTTCTATAACTCTACTCAATTAAGATCTCCCCCTGCCTTTTTGTAACTTTTTTTTTAAGGAGAAACAGAGTGGGAAAGAAAGTAAGCATTTTAATTTCTAGATTCTCTCCAAACCCTTTCATTAATTTTGGAAAAGTAAAATGCATTTGACTTAATGGAATATTTATAAAAATTGGAAGCTCATTGTCAACTAAATCTCATTTATTTAATCTAGTATTAGACTGCTGTTTTTTTAAACCAGATGGAAAACATTAGCAGTAATAGTGAACAAACATATCCAGGCTCCCAGAGGTCATTTTTAACCACCATTAACAATCTGGTTTCACAGACTAGTAATATACAAAAGGCAACGGTCCAGTAAAAGATACAGAAAAAGCATCTGTGCTCTTTATTTACCTAACATTTAACCATTTTAAAAAACCCTTTATAAGTGAGACATTTGACTCTTCCAAGCTCCAGATTGGCAGGTTTTATGGAGAAGTTGTTGCAAAGTATCTATTTGAGATAAGACACCTATGTAAAATATTAATATAAGCTCCACAAAGCCGATGAAGAGAAAAACTTAATATTATCAGTAGATTTGCTTGTGGTCAAAGTAGTTTCTATGCACTAGCCATTTGTTTGATGGTCTCACACCTATGTCAACCTCCTAACCGTGAAGTAGAAAAGAAATGAATGTTTACATATCATAGTTCAATTTTTAAATGTAATTATCCAACTGAAATGTAGTAAGATAAACAGCCCACAAAATACACCAATGAATCAAAACGTCTATAATGTGATAAGGACGCGGCTTCTAGAGCTGCCTATTCAGAAATGCACGGTCTCATTTAAGTCATGTTTCGAGTGACTGGGAGGTGGAAGGATGGCAAAGTCTTCCTCTGCCCTGCACATGGTTTGCAGAGACACACATGCTTGTTTCTCCTCTTGTGACTCAGTACTGTATGTGAGCACGAGACAGCTATACATCTAGCTGATTGAGACTGGACTAAAAGTTGGTAAAATGGCCCATAATATGCATTTATTTTCATTTCAAAATGCCATTATTCTCGGTTTATGTATTTTTGATTTACTATCAAACTTCATGTTACTCTTTTTTCAGATTGTACCATTTTCTAGGAATCAGAGTGAAGTGTATATTTTAAGTGCTTCACAGATATTTTCATTATTCTACCTAGAGACAAAAGCCAGGATTTGAATGCTCAAAACGTACAGAGAGAGGTCATGTCCAAGAAAAAATTGAGAATGAGGGTGTACAGGTATGATCTAGATAGTGGAGAAGATGCTTGTCGTTAAGGAACTTAGGGGGGGCCTAAGATCTTACTGTCCCAATGATGGGAAGCACATTTTCATCATTATGCACACGTGTGGGGATATTTGCATATATATATTCACATATATGTATATGCATACACACACGTATGCATTCACTCATTCCTGCAAATACTTACTCCAAGCCGTCATCAGATAGAATGCAGAATCGCCATTTATAATATCACATTAACATTTTTCCTGTCCCTCCTTGATTCTGTAGGCCACTGCTTTGTGGAGAAATTCTGTTTCCCTCTTTGCAGGAATTTTTTACCTTGACAGTGAAATCTCCCAGTATTCCTACCAGTGCCTAGGGCCATTATATTCTATTTCTTGCTGAGGAAGGGAAATGAATGAATGGAGAGGAGAGAACTGAAATGATGCATCTGGCCTGTGCTGTGGTTTAGAATATATGACCTCCTGGGCTTTCTTTCAGTGAAAACTGAAAACCCTTTATTGAATACCTATTATGTGTTCAGCGTTCTGCTAGGCACTGGCCATGCAGGAAACACAGTGCCCCTGTCCTCAAGTAGCACCCAGCCTGGTGCGGATGGAAAGTGACTAAGCAGACAGCGCCATGGATGCAGAGGAAGGAGCAAGCCCAGGGGGTCAGGGAAGGGGCAATCCATGAAATTTGAGGGCCTCTTGGTCTATCCTCTTGCACATGAAAATGGCAAGCTGAATTATATTATGTGGATATTTGTAGATATCAGGCTGAGGTTGGAAAAACAAATTCCTGTTAGCTAAATGATTGGATCTCTTTGGTTTATTTACGTCTTCTTCTAAGTTACGTTGACTCAATGTAGGACTGTACATAAATCCATTTTCTTAGCTTGCCATCATTCTAGTGAGCACATAAACAAAATAGGGAAGAACAACAACTGATCTTTATCCACAATCTAGTTTTCACTGGTTGAAGACCACATTCTGAAACTATGAGCAAGCAGGTGAATATTAAAAAGTAACGTAACTTATTTCACACCTCTGTTTCAGGGCGACTAAAAAAAAAACCAACTGTCCATTTTTAGGAAAACTCCAGGATTATGCATTCTCTCCTAAGGAGAACAAAAACCTCCTCCTATTTCTTTCTAACTGCCCCCAAATTGTGGTGACCCAAGAAGGCATGAGTTTTCAGCTCCCACGGCCTTGAGGGTCTCCAGTTGCCACTAGGCTTCCTCATGTCTGGAAGGAGAGGAACTCTGAACGGAGTTCTTCCGGGTACAAATAGGTTAACAGTTCAATCTCCTCTTTTGCCCATGGAGCAAATACCTGCATTGTAGAGGGTGGAGGGGGGGGGCTGCCACTTCAGGCTGATAGACTGTGTCCTCTTTCTGCAGCTCTCGGTGCTTCAGGGGAATTGTACGTGAGCAAATGAGGACAGCATTAGGTTCTGAGAACTCCCACTTTCAAGTCCTATTAACCAAGCTTCTTTCTAGATATTAAAAGAAAATGAAAAGAGGGGCACCTGTTGGTCAAGCATCCAACTCCTGGTTTTGGCTCATGTCGCGATCTCAGGGTTGTAAGATCAAGCCCTGCATGGGGCTCCAGGCTCAGCGCAGAGTCTGCTTGGGTTTCTCTCCCTCTCCCTTGTGCTCTCTCTCAAAGAAAGAAAGAAAGATAATGAAAAAAATTTTCAGAAAATAGACTACACAAAACCAATATTTTTTCTCCTTTTTTTAAAGGTGAACACACTCAAGAGACAAATTCACCTCATTCACTCAAAAAGGATGTTGAAAATATGGGGAAAGGTAAAGAAAAGTTTTAATTCTGTAGAACTTCTCTTAGCATCAAAAGACCATGGAGATAATAGAGGATATTTTTGTTCTACACCATATTTTAAGCTTGACAAGCAACATATGAATAATATATGGACCATTGGGTGGATATAATTGAGATTAATGCATACATATCAATCAATACATGACACTGTAATATAATACTTTAAAATAATATATTACATTGATTTATATTCATGGATTTCTGCACAAAATCTATCCTATGTCTATGCAACACTTTCTAAACTGGTAAAATATTTCGTCTTATAATAATAAATTGCCATATAAAACCATTCTCTGGAGAGTTATTTGTAAAGATTAGTAAAATGACTCTTCTGTTTTTCTTTATTAGAAGAACTTCAGAAGGTTTTGTTTGAACAAATAGATTTACGGAGACGACTAGAACAAGAATTCCAAGTGTTAAAAGGAAATACGTCTTTTCCAGTATTCAGTAAGAAATCACTTTTATTTTCCTGCGTTATGATATGTGATGACCTTTCTGTTATTAGGCTTAAAAATTGGTTTCTAAGTATGAAGTGATTGTATAAAGTGCCAAGGGGTCTTCCCGTGGTCTCTGTCTAAACGCTTGGAGATTTTAGTCTGTTATTTATGCTTTGAATCAGCTCACAGATAAAATTTCTTATGAGAACCTTTTGATATTTATTATATTGATATATGTTATCTGTGTGTATGTATTATGTGTATTTAAAATATGTAAGCAAATATATCATTAAATATGTAGATGTATTTAAATATTCTGATATTTTTAGATTATATATTTTAAAACAAAAGAATTACTCAAATGTTTTTATTCTCCAAGGTAGAAAAAACAAAAGAACAATTAATTTTTACTCTTGGATATAGCTGGAGAGCTTCCTGGTACTCGAAATGTGTATACATATGAAGATTTACAATTTAATAATTCAGTGTAGTACATGTATTTATTTTATTGGCTGATATTAGTATAATTTAGCAGTTTGGGATTCCCAATTCATATTTAACGTTAAAATTCCATTCCAAATTCAGTGGCAGATACGGTAGCATAAACCCTCTTGGTTCTATTCCCAGAGTCCTAGTCCATTTCTAAAATTCACCAGCCAAGGGGCGCCTGGGTGGCTCAGTTGGTTAAGCGGCTGCTTTCGGCCCAGGTCATGATCCCGGAGACCCGGGATCGAGCCCCACATTGGGCTCCCTGCTCGGCGGGGAAGCCTGCTTCTCCCTCTCTCACTCCCCCTGCTTGTGTTCCCTCTCTAGCTGTGTTTCTCTCTGTCAAATAAATAAACTAAAAAAAAATAAAAAAAATAAAATTCACCAGCCTTGGGCTGGGTCACATTTGGACAAATACGGCACAGTTGTGTTTTTCAAACTTTTTGGAGTTTCCTTTAGTCCTATCCTTCGCTCCAGAGAAAGAATAGTGGGAAAGAAATCAGTATGTAAACTTATGTATTGAATTCTGTAAATTTAATATTAGTTTTTTCTGGGACTCTTTCTAAAAATGTCAGCATGCCTCTTATTATGAATCCAAGAACCACAAAACTCACGTTGGCAATTCCTGTGCGAGGGCCATGGAGCAGCATCTGGGAGATTTTTCAGTCCTTGTGACAATTTTAGTAATAGGAGCTTGAAGGTCTGCGTTCACCAGGGCTTCTCAAGTGTGAATGTCAGCACAACTAAAAGACTTGCCTTCTCGGGTCGAGGCTTTGAAGAAGACTGGCTTCCTGGCACATCTCAAACTGAGTTCCACCAAACACTTAGCAGGGATAGAAACAAGGACGATGCATGAAGGAAGAGAGCTCTGACCACAAGGAGCTGCTGTGTCTGCCAAGTTTGTGATCTCTCGGTACCCACAGGGGAGGCTAGGAGTTCACAGTGCTTCAGTGTTCTGAATTTCAAGACTGCCTGCTGAGGCCTCAAGTAAGATGGAAGGGTGGAGAATGGCCTGTAGCTTTTAATAGTGTGTTAGGATTATCATGACACTGTGGCTTCGAGAGAAAGAGAAAGAAACATTTAGAAAATATCTCTGAAGTCTTAAAAACCAAGTGCTTTCAAAGGATCCACGATTCTCTCATTTCCAGGACAGTATTTTAATACCCAGTTCCTTGCAGCAATGAGCAGACATTGGATTATTTGTTTCTCCTATCAACTGATGTTTATCTCATGGCTGAGTTTGCAAGTCCTTGTGTTTAGATCCAGCAGAGTGGGTCAAAATTCCATTGAACCACTAAAGTACCTACCTAACTCCTGATAAAGTCAATGTATCCGTAATTTATCCCCTTAATAAAAGCTAATCAATTATTTTAAGGAATTAAGCAATTTATAAGAATTGGTACATTTTCCTTCTTAATTGTCCTTCCATACAGTATGTACATGTTTCTGTTAAAAAGAAGTTAGAATATTATGGTACAACCGGCCCATGTTGATTCAGACCTTTCATTCATCCTTTTGAATTAAAGCTAATCCTCTGTGATTGCCACATATATGAAACCCTTCAATTAAATAGCAACAAAAAATGTTCCTGCTTTTATCTGCAGCACACGCCACTGACCAAGGAAGTGGCATGTGTGTGCCCAAGTTTGAATAATGCGTGGTTTAGACATACCACAAAGAGGCAGTTAATTTCACACCAATGAAAATAGCCAATGTGCATTACGTGCTTGTTAACTAAAAGTGAGAGGCCATGAGGCTGGCAGACAGATTGAGATTTGCCCAGATGGAGAGGGGAAAAGCGGAACTTTGTGAAACCAGATCAGAGGGAAGCGTAGAGGAATCCCTCCCATAGCTTTGCACAGCCTTTTACTAGGAAGGGAACTCTCAGTCATGACTCTTAAAGTGTGGTACTTAGAACACTGTGGACCTCGGCTAAATTATCACGTGTAAGGATTAGGAACCCGGACTTGAGTTCACTCTGGGGCTCTGCCAATTTCCTGGTTGTGGGACTTTGGAAACAGTCAAATGGGCCAAATAATTCCTGTCTTGTGGGAGGATACAAGGAGTAAATGAGAGGAACTGTGTGAAGGGCTGTGCATAGCCCAGCCTGAGAGATGCACTCAGTACTGCCGGCTGTGAGCACAGAGGTGGTAAGAATTTAGGAGGAAGAAGTGGAAGTTTTTAGCACTGAGCTCTTTAAAAATGTTTCTAAAATAGGTTCAAATTTCTGAGTTTTTCTTAGCCTCGCTTGTTGTGGTTCTGAGGGCTAATAAAGACCACAGGAATGAATTGTGGGCATGGAAATGGTAAAAGTAAATTTCAGAAGGATGGAGGAAGAGGAGGAGGGGTGGGGGAAAGAGGAGGAGGAAGGAGGGAGAGGAGGGGAAAGCAAGTCTCCATACTTGGGGGCAGACGTTTGGAGGAGAAAGAACAAGCAAATATCTGTACTTGCTATAAATCTGGAAGTCATTCTTGCCACCAAAGTCGTTGTGCCCCCTTCCCTAACAGCTATGTCTCTTCTTCTTCCCTTCTCTTCCATCGCCCTATACTTTCCTTTATTAGGGCATCCATCCCTTGGCTGTAGTTTTCAGTCATTTTACTTTCTTGTCACTAGCCATGGGTACCAACTCAGCCTTGAACTAGGGACCTGCCGAAGAGTTGCTGGAGGAGGGAGGAGGCAACCACTGGAGAAGGCCCTCTTCACTGCAGCAGAGTACCCTGGGCCCTCTCCTACCCAGTCCAGCCCTTTCAGCTCACTTCCATTAGCCCAGGCTTGCCAGAGCTCTACCTCTGGCACAAATCTACTACCCAAGAGGCTATAGTGATCCCTTACTGTTGATCATGTTGCATCTAATTTAACTCCCGACTGACTCTCAAAACTCCCTAATTGGCCCACCATACCTCTCTGGTATTACTTCCACTCCCTTCCTTGCTGAGTTCCAGTTGCCCTACAGATCACTCTCTTCCTTTGCTTTCCACCTCTGCAGATTGTGTTTCTCTAGTCTGGAATGTCTCCCCTCATCTTAGCGTTCCTAATCATTTGGGATACAGTTCAAGCTACCGCCTCCAGGAAGCCTCCCTACTTTTACAGTAGCCACTCTTTGCTGACGTCCTACCATGTTTAGTTCTAGCTCCACAAGTGTTTGTGTTGATTCCTCTCTGATTGTTTTACACCTGCTACTCTCCTCTACCCCATGGCATTGTTCATAGGTTCAGGAAAGGGTGTTCTGTTGTTGCCTACACAGCACCTGCTATACTGTGGGCACAGGACATGATCTACATTCTGGGGTTCTATTCCAAGAGAGTAAAATCGACAATGAAGAGTGAGATTGGGAATCTGAAAACTGTTGTATAAAGGAGACTAGTAAGGACTCAGAAGTTGAGTCCTTGAATTTGCATGTGACAAATTCATGGCACTTGAGAGAACTAATGGAAAGGCCAGTCAATTATGACAGGGAAGGCACAGTGACTGGGGCACAAATATTTTAGTAGATTTTGACTATGTCATCATTTTTGATTCTTATAAAGAGCTACCCTTCCAAGTTACTGTTAAGGTTACTTGTATTAAAAACAAACTATATTTCATCTACTTGAATATGGTTATCCCATCTTTCACCTCTCACTGTTACTACAATCATTCTATGTTGAATGGTTCCCTCTCTTTTTTTGTATCATCCTCCAGAGAGGGAGTGATGGGGGAATTCTAAAACATGGTATGGATGAAAAGGTCCAACAGTTGTTAAAAGTAGTGATAAGAGGGGCACCTGGGAGGCTCAGTCGGTTAAGTGGCTGCCTTCGGCTCAGGTCATGATCTCGGGGTCCTGAGATCAAGCCCCACATCGGGCTCCCCTGCTCAGCAGGGACTCTGCTTCCCCCTCTCCCTCTGCTGCTCCCCTTGCTTGTGCTCTCTCTCTCAAATAAATAAATAAAATCTTTTCTTAAAAAAGCAGTGATAACAAAATGAATATAATGTAAACAAAGAAAGCCCCAGAGCCTATTGCTTGATGAGTAGGATCTACTGGGTGGACCAGATGTACCATGTAGGTGTTCTTTTTTCTGGTTCTGGGAATGTAGTTTGCATCATTTTTATTGCTGTTTGTAAAACTCTAGGCTTTCAAACTGTCCATGTTTGCAGAGCACAGCCCATGCTGCTGTGTTGGCTGGCACACTGCACGTAGGTGCTTTCCTTTCCTACCTCCTTATACACTGTTGTTTTCCAGAAATAGTTGGGTGTTGAGTGAATCTCATTACAGAAATTGGCTTAATTATTTTTTTTTTTATCTCCACTTAAACTGTGCCTTCATCAACCTCTGGAACATAGTAGAAAAATTTTTTTCCATTTGCCAGTTAACAATTTTTATATCCCCAAAGTTATACACATGCCTGTTGTAGGAAACCATGAACATATAGAAATACGAAGAAAAGGAAAGAAAAATCACCCATAATCTTGTCACCCGGAGATAACCAATGTTAACATTTTGGAGTTTCAGCTTTTTAAATACATATTTAATCCCTTTTTTTAAACAAAATCAAATATTATATACCCCATTTTTTACCTTCCTGTTTTTCATTTAACATGAGCTTCTTTCCATTACTACAGAGCAGTCCTAAATGTACTTTCTTCTTTAAATGTTTTTATTTGAGTATGGTTGACACACAATGTGACAGTAGTTTCAGGTGGATAATGTCACCCTTCAGCATCTCTGTATTGTTATGCTGCATTCACTACAAGTGTAGCTAGCATCTGTCACCATACAACCCCAGTACAATACACTGATGATATTCTCTATACTGTGCGTTTTATCCCCATGCCTTATTCATTCCATAACTGGAAGCCTGTGTTTCCCACTCACCTTCCCTCATTTTGCTCATCCTCTCATCCCCTTTCCTCTGGCAGCTGGTAGTTCATTCTCTGTATTTATAGGTCTGATTCTTCTTTTTGTTTTACTCAGTTGTTTTTTAGATTCCACATATGAGTGAAATAATATGGTATTTGTCTTTTTTGGTGTGCTTATTTCACATAGCATATAATATCCTCTAGGTCCATCCATGTTGTCCCAAATGGGGAAAAAACCAAACACATCCTTTTATATGGCTGTATAATATTCCAGAGCGCGCGCACGCGCGCGTGTGTATGTGTGTGTGTGTGTGTGTACCACATCTTCTTTATCTATTCACCTATTACTGGATATTTAGGATGCTTTCATATATTGGCTATTGTAAATAATGCTGCAGTAAACATAGAGGTATGTATAAATTTTCAAATTAGTGTTTTTGTTTTCTTTGGGTAAATACCTAGTAGCTGACTTATTGGATCATATGGTATTTCTGTTTTAATTTTTTGAGGAACCTCCACACTGTTTTTCACAGTGGCTGCACCAGTTTGCATTTTCATGAACAGTGCACAAGGCTTCTTTTTTCTCTACATCCTCACTGGCATTGTTTCTTGTGTTTCTTGTTTTACCCATTCTGACAGGGGTAAGGTGTAACCACAGATCATGGTAGCTTTGAGTTGCATTTCCCTGATGATGAGCAGTACTTAGAATTTTTTCCTGTGTCTGTGGTCCATCTGGATATCTTCTTTGGGAAAATGTCTATCTAGGTTCTCTGCCCCCTTTTTTTCCCCATCAGATTTTTCTTTTGGTATTGAGTTATAAAAGTTTCTTACATATTTTTTATATTAAACCCTCCTCTGGTACATCATTTGAAAATATTTTTTCTCATTTAGTATGTTGCCTTTTTGTTTTGTGGATAATTTCCTTCGTTGTGCAAAAGCTTTTTATTTTGATATAGACCCAATAGTTTATTATTGCTTTTGTTTCCCTTGCCTCAGGAGACCTATATAGAAAAATGTTGTTATGGCTGATGTCAGAGAAATTACTGCCTATGCTCTTTTAGGATTCTTTATGGTTTGGGGTCTCACATTTATGTCTTTAATCTATTTTGAGTT
The DNA here is from genome assembly GCA_004023965.1 of Spilogale gracilis. Classification (NCBI taxonomy): domain Eukaryota; kingdom Metazoa; phylum Chordata; class Mammalia; order Carnivora; family Mephitidae; genus Spilogale; species Spilogale gracilis. The sequence goes on along the minus strand of PITA01001036.1, from coordinate 32,333 downwards.
TATAAATATACTGTTATGTTAGACATTAAAGTTATCAAAGTTTTAGATGATGGACATCACTGGAACCAAATCCATTCACATATCTATAGTGATCCCCTACAATGAACTCCTGAAGGATTGCTGTGTTAAAGAGTAGGAACATCTTACAGCTCTTGATATCTAATTTCTAGTTGCTTTCCAGAAAGATTGTACTAGTTTTTTCTCCCATTCTCGAAACACCACATCTTGCTTTTTCTTTTAATCTCTTCTAACTTGAGGAAAAATGGTAGCTCATATTGTTTTCTTTCAATACTAATGATGTTGAGCACTTTCCATGTCTATTTTCCAGCTGTAGGTTTTGTAAATTCCCATTATATTCTCTTCTCATATTTCTTTTAATGTGTTCTTCTTACTGATTTCTATGAACTCTTTATATACTAATATATTAAGTCTTTGTCACATCACAAATATCCTTTTGTTTGTATCAGTTACTTTTAGATGTTGACCACGATCTTTTGTGTGTTGAGGGTTCAATTTGTTTGTAGTTCATTGTCATACCAAGTTTGACATTTTTGTCTAATCAAATCCATGAATTTTTTCCTTTTTTGGTTTTTCTGTCTTTGATACCCTTCCCCACCCAAATTTTATAAAAATATTCACCATTTTTTCTAACACTTCCATTCCATGGAATTATTTTTTTTATCCTAATAAACTATATTCAATGTACCATCATAGCCAAATAAGCATGAATTAAGTAAGGACTAAGTATCACCATTCCAGTCTGAACTGGAATCCCAAGGAGGAGCCACAGTCAGGTTTGGTGGGAGATGGGGTGCAAGGGTTTCCTCTACTCCCTTGCTGCAACCAACTGAGCCACTTGCTCTTCTCTATGCCTCTTCCCATGTCTTTGTATAAAATACTGTTCTCTACATCTCTGTTCAAGCATTTCTTATCCCTTAACTCCCCCTTGACCTTTGCATTGTGCCATGTACTTACCCCTATTATATTACCTCTCATATCAAATTCAGAGGTGAGACTAGGGAAAGAATCTTTTTAAAAAAAATATAAAAAGCAAAACTATGGAGACAATGAACGATCAATGGTTGCCAGGGGTGGATGGAGGAGAGGTGTGAATAGGCAAAGCACAGAGGATTTTAGGGCAGTGAAAATACTCTGTATTTTCTCTGAGATTATACTGGTGGATATTCTGATGGTGAATATATGTCATTGTGTATTTGTCTAAATCCATATAATACCAAGAATGAGCCCTAAGGTAAACTAGGGACTTGGGGTGATTATGTGTCACTGTAGGTTCATCCATTGGAACAAATGTCCTACCCTGGTGGGGATTGTTGATAATGAGGGAGGATATGCAGATGAGGGGACAGGGGTATGTGGGAAATCTCTGTACCTTCCCCTTAGTTTTGTTGTGAAACCTAAAACTGCTCCTTAAAAAGTATAAATTAATTGATTAACTAATTTAAAAAACATGCTTGAGGTTGGGGAAGGAATTCAAATAACATAGAAAGGTAGAAGAAAAAAAATTAAAAAGGACAATGTTTTTAATTTCCAAGTATCCAGCATCTGATGAATGGTAAAGGATTCATTATCTTGAAAGGGTTGGGAAGCTATCACAGACTTTTCAGCAGGAAAGGAAAGGGATTTGCAGAGGGAGGGACCGGAAGCCAGGCGGTCAGCTGGGAAGCTATTCTGGGAAGAGATGTCTGTGTTGGGGAGGTGACAGTGGCAAAAGGACCTGAGTACGGAGGCAGACTGGGAAGGAGTCACACACCAGTGGCTGTAGAGGTGAAAGGAAGAGCTGAGGGGCGCCTGGGTGGCTCAGTTGGTTAAGCGACTGCCTTCGGCTCAGGTCATGATCCCGGAGACCCACATCAGGCTCCCCGCTCAGCAGGAAGCCTGCTTCTCCCTCTCTCACTCCCCCTGCTTGTGTTCCCTCTCTGGCTGTGTTTCTCTCTGTCAAATAAAAAAAATTAAAAAAAAAAAAAAGAAAGAAAGAAAGGAAGAGCTGAGGAAAAGATGTGACAAAGTTTCTGGTTTTTCCAAACTGCTGCCCTGACTATCCACCATAGAGGCAATAGGGATTGCATGAGCTCTTCTGTAAGGCAGAAAAATGCCCAAGTTAGCCAGGCCCACCTCCCCTTCATTGTGTGTGGATCCATACTTCTAAAAAGATCAGCTGGAGAGGTTGCAATGACACAATACACATTAGAAAGTCATTTCCCAATAAAAATGATCACTATGCAGAATGGCAAAGATAGTTTACATGACAATATCTCTTAGAGCTCCCCCCTTCTCAGATGGAAGCAAGGTCTGTAGAACATCTCCTGGCCCACGAAGGACCACAAAATAAGCCTGATGTGAAGGGAGAGAGTTCACAGGTTGGGAGAGTCAGAGTATCAGTGTCTTGGGAGTGCAAAGAGGCAGGCATGCCCAACAGATCTTCATCTTATCACCCAGGAGGCCTGGGGAGCCTGCACAAGGGTCCACAGTTCCTCTGTACCTGTGACCTGCTCAAACAGGCAGAGGTGGAGAACATGACTGCGCCAGACATTCGTGACTAGTTATTTTTTTAAAGATTTATTTATTTGACACAGAGAGCTTGCACACAAGAAGGGGGAGGGGCAGAAGGAGAGGGAGAAGTAGGCTCCCCGCTGAGCAGAGAGCCTAAGCGACTTGGGGGCTTGTGGGGCTCCATCCCTGAGCTGAAGGTAAAGGCTTAACTGACTGAGCCACCCAGGCGCCCTGCCTAGTAATTATATGCGGGAGATCATCCATCTAGATGGGCTGTAGGATGCTGTGAACTATGAGATATAGATCTTCTACTCTCAGAATTTGCTGCCTGTTCTGATTATGGAGCCTGGTAACCTTCCCTTCCAACAACCACATTATTTACAAAAGAAAACACACACACACACACACACACACACACACACACACACACACACACAAAACCACAATCCTTTTTAAAAATACCAAAAGGGGAAAGGGCTTCTCTGGGACTGTCAGTTATATATTTACTAAAAATACTAAAAGAAGATTTTGCAACTCTAATTAATGTTTTTCTCTATTTGTCTCTCTTACCAGATAATTTTCAAGATCAGATGAAAAGGGAACTCGCCTACCGAGAAGAAATGGTGCAACAGTTACAAATTGTAAGATGATTTCTACTTTAAAAAAATGTATGCCATTTGATGGGTTTGTTTCCAAAGCACCCAGTTGCCTGAAACTGTAGACGTTTTTGCCGTGAAACTCCTTGGTCCACCTACCACTTACCTCTCAGCTGGTTTTGCTGCTAATTACCAAAAGATTTACTTAGACACGGGATAAACAGATGTGTCAGTGCGTTTCCTCGAAATGTAACTACCTACCATGTGTTAATAGACAGATGTGTAAATTGTCTCTGTGGGTGAACCAGAGGTACCTGCCTTGTCTCCCACCGCGTGAACATGTGAGCACGGTTCTGGGATGTACTAGCTCAGTGAAGGGCAACTGTCTTCTCTCTCTCTCTCTCCTTTTGTTACCCAGACCTAAGCCAGGCCCTCCGCTGCCAATAAACTTGGGATAAATACACTTAATCCATTAAATTCACTTAAAGGGTGATGAAAAGAAGTGATAATTTCCAAATGAAGTGTGTGATCATCCTCTCCTAATCATGTTGCAAAGTGGACACAGAGATGTATTTATGTGGAACCAGGAAAGCAAGAAGGTGCCTGGTAATACATGTTAGTGGGTTTTGTTGCCTTTTAAAGGTGTTTTCATTCTGAAGTCACTGCCCTTCATCCTCATGCAAATACGTCTGGTATTAATCATTAGTGCTTTTGAAACAATCTCCCATGCTCTCATTTACATGAGTACAATGGGGAAAATAATTTCTGTTCCATATTTGTAAGATACTTTTAATCACCTGGATAAAAGACAGATGCCGATCCTTAGTGCTAGTTCCAGCATGATTATTATAATTTGGATTGCTTGACATTTCTGAACTGGTCCACGCTGCCCTTGTCTTGCTAAGCGCACCTGCCTGCCTGGTCTAGGGAGCCACATAGCTTGCTCTCTATTGGGCTAACTCGAGGAAAATAGGTCTTACTGTTTTCTTTCTGCATCAGAGAAACCATGCTCGTGTTAATGGAGATTGCTGGGAGTCATTTTTAAAACAACTTGGAACTCATGAGGGTCTCCCCGTTCTGGGGGCCCCATTAAAAGTGTGGCTTACGCTCTTACTGCTCCCGCTGGTTTTCACTGGCCTCGAGTCCGGGTTAACATCTCTGTTCTGAAAGCCACCTTAACATAAGATGCCACTTAAACAGGACCTTTCTTCGTGTGTTGCTTTTGTTTGTATTAGTTTTGTTTGCACCGAAAGTCATAGAAGGGGGTGGAGTGTAGAAGGATTTTTAATTGATTAAAAACTAAGCCCCCAAAGAGGTTTAAAAAATGTATCTATGTTCTTAGCTTTTGATACCTAGGTAATAAGAGCTATTATGAATTATTTGCTGTGAATATGCTTATTGTTTTCTTGGTACAAAGGACAAATTTATTTTTAAATATCTCTTTACCCAATGCAGAGCTCAAACTCACATGCTGGACCAACCTAGCCAGCCAGGCACCTCAATCCAAAGGAAGAATTTAAATATAGATTTGGAGACAACAGAATGTAACATTTTAAGATCTTAGCTGATTTTACACATCACTTTTAGACTCTTAAAACATATATTGAGACACATGCAACCAAGAATTTGTGATTTCCTGGGCAGGGATTCCAATACAGCAACATGGGCTTTAGGAAAGGGGACTAGGTATTTATTTCAGTGCCCCTGTTTAAGGTCTGTTATGTAACTTTAATGTCTCAATTCTCTTTGACATTCAGTTGCTTTAGTGAAAGAGGAAATGATACTGCATGGGTATAATAAACAGGCAGTATTAATAGAAGAAAAAAATGTCTTTTGAGATATTCAGTACCTGGAAGATATAAACTGGTGTTACTAAACATTTTTATTATACTGTATCACAAAAAATTTTATCATCATATATTCATTATCTAGACAAGTGTTATTAATTCAGATTTTTCTAGATAGTAAATGGCTCCTCATCACAAATTGAATTCTTTGGGAGAAGCTAGAACTATTTCCCCAGCCCTGTAGGTATCATATAATTTCTGAAATCCACAGAAGCATATCCAGGCCCACAAATGAAAACAGGTGAAACAGACACGACTTGTCCCGCCTGCATCTTCTCTTGTGTTCCCGTGGCAAGACCACGTCCAGTACCTGACAGCGCTGTCTAGCATCCAACGCATTCCCTGAGGGAATCACCGCCCAAGGATGACCCCTGAATCAACTCCAATACTCTCATAGAGTGCTGGTCCTCTTAATTCCTTTCCAAATTTCCCTGGCTTATTCCTAATTTCCTCACAGTTTCTTTTGTGCAAGAAACTGCTGCTAAAATGACCAAAGAAAGCCATACCGGTGAATTATGGGAACCACTATCCTTAGGACCCTCAGACACAAGCTGGAAGGTCTGCAAACTTCAGTTCAAGACTATTCCTATACAGTCCATTAAGTGCCAGTTTTTCAACCAAAGGAACTCATTGTAAGGTCTAACCCTGTGCCCTGATAGGGATGTAGTAAGGCACAAGCGTGTAATCAATATGAAATGCCTGTGTGTGTCATCCAGAGCTATACCAGCATGAGTAATCAATTTCACGACACACCCCTTCCCAAAGCAGTACCTCTAATAGTAGGACTTTCAAGTCCTGGTGGCTAAACAGATTTTTGTGCAAGAAGGACCTGTGTTCACCTTATACCATCTGCTTTGGAACTGAGGCAGCAAACTCAAGGTTACTTGAACAGAAATTTATCTAATGCTTTATTCAGCTTGTTTTATTTTCTAAAGCAGTTGGGGGTAATATCTTTAGAAAAGTCTACCTCAAGATCTTCAAGAAGTTGCTAGCTATTACAATTATTCACTTTTTCAGTATTTTTAGTTGAATGATCTAATTCATCAGTAAGTATGGTTACATGTTTTACTTCCTAGGAATAGGGCAATTCACTCAGAATTATTTGATTGTATTATATTTAAATTACTTTTTACTTAAGGTTTACAGAACATATTTTACAGAAGAGTCATTTGCCTACAGATTAAGGCATTTTTTCCCTTTAGATGAAATAAAAACCCATCCCATCCTGCTGTCATGGAGAATTCAAATATATTAAAGCCATCATATTTTATAACAATTCCCACAGACCCACAATGCATTTATCCTATGCTGTTACACAGTGTTCTTATTCAAAAGATTATATCGAAATCATCTTGGGTATCATTGCCATAGAAAGAAAACTTATGAATTTCTTTGGTCTGCATTTTTAGATTCTCCGCTGACTATAATTTCTGCACCATCGCTTCTTTTTTCAGTTTGTTAAATGCAAAGTGGTGATGACTATACAAATAATGGGCTCTCTTTGTACACTTAGAAATGAACATACATTTCTCTCAATGTAAGATTTAAAGCAGATGTGGTTTATTTAACATTTATACATGGGGAACAAGCTAACTTTTTTTAATAGCTTAAAGTTAGTGTTCCTAATATTTTACACGGCTTGTGTTAAAGTCCTCCACCCCTGCCCTGGGTTTTCAAACGCTTACAATGTTTTCTTTACAAAGCCAGAGTTATTTACACAAGCAAAGAAATCTTCTCACTATGAATCAAATGCGAAAGTTTTAAAATTTAACAAGTTCATGAAAATGTCAGTGTGTAGTATAGTACAGAGCAAACATTTTCTCATTCACAGGGGAATTGTGAGTCTAAGAATACTTGGTTCAATCTTGAAAACAAAACCCATCACCCGGTACGGTTAAGAAGAAGGTGAAGAAACTAAATGCAATGTTATATGTCAATGAAATCTAAATTTTTAAAAATTAAACAAAGAAGCTGAAAACATTTTACTCAGTATATAACCTTTTGCTCAAGGTTTTTCAAGGACTGAAATATGATTTACACATTATGCTGCCTGGATACCTTTTTTTCATGGATAATTTCGCAGCAGTGTTTTTCAAGCAAGGGCTTCTTTGTAGCGGCTACTACTGTAGGTTTGTCGAAGAAATATTCTTCTTTAGTCCTAATTCTTGCAGGACCTTGTGAAGCTACAAAAGAGAGCTGTGATAAATGGCTCAAACCAGACTGACATCCTTCGAACCTGCTAAGAGGCGTGTGGATGGAGAAAATGTGCTAGTCTCAAGGTGCCCTCTGCTGTTTCTCCAGGGCACTGCAGTCCCACGCAGCCAGCAGAAGCTGGTCTCAAAGTTCTTCATTAAAAGCCTCAATTAAAATGGCGCTCAATCAATAGATTTAGTACTAATGTTTCGTTCACTGTGGACTTGTAAAAAAGCAATTTACAGCTTCCCAATGATGGGAGCACAGTGCTTTCTCGTGGGGAAAGGAGCAAGGTCTTTATTATTGCTGGAGGGGCCCTCCCTCTTCAGCAAGGGCACAGCTCCTCAGTGATAGGGTCTTTCCTTGGAGATTCTCTAGGATTCATTAGGATGGGAAGTTGCTCAGACTTCTACCGTCTCTGCCCAGAGAGTTTTTAAAATGTAGTTTATGAGTTCTTTTAAAAGGTAGATATAACAATTACTGTTTGGCACCATGTTTTTAGGAAAGGTCCCAAAGTCCCTAGGATTTTGCTTTTGTGGCTAAATATGCAAGAAAAGAAGGACCTTGCAAGTCAGAGGACTTGATGCTGCCTTAACACTCCCCAGCAGCAGACAGACTTGACTACAGTGGGTCCTTTTCCCATTTTGATCGATTGCCAGGCATCTGGACAAGGCGATCACGGTTCTCCTCTTTTTCCTTTTGACATGTTAACCCACCTGAATGTCTGAGGTCAGGCTAATTCTTTCTTGGGACAAACTTGGAAGTTGTTCTTTTATACTTTTGACAGACTAACACTGACTAGGTAATTAATTTAGAACTTATATAACTTTGAGGGGTTTTTTAATTATTACTTTTTTTGATGATTTTTAAGCTAGTCAAAATGAAAAGAAAGGTCTTATATGTTCTAGTATAGGAAATTTACATGGAATAATTAGTTCAAATGGAGCCTCTAGAAGCCTGAGCTCCCAAGTTGGGGAGTGTTTGCCGAGGTCTCTGTGAATCCACTATTGCTTTTCATGGAACCCAAAAAACTGTCAATTATAAGAAGCACCATTACTTGATGTATCATAAGAAAAGAAATTTCCAAGTATTATTCTAAGATATCATCAATTATAAGACATCTAATTTCAGAGATGTTAAAATGAGGGGAAAATGCATTTTAGAATCAAGGAAATAGAGTAATTACCATGAACAGTTGAACCATGTGCTAGTATATTCTTTATCATTCATGATTTAGGATTTAGCATTAAAAGGAAAAGTAAAACAAGGTGAAACCAGAGAGGGAGACAAACCGTGAGAGACTCTTTTTTTTTTTTTTCTTTTTTTTTTTTTTTCTGTAAGAGACTCTTAATCTCTGGAAATAAACCCAGGGTTGCTGCGGGGGAGGTAAGAGGGATGAGGTGGCTGGGTGATGAACACTGGGGAGAGTATGTGCTATGCTGAAAGCTGTGAATTGTGTAAGACTGATGATTCACAGACCTGTACCCCTAAAGCAAATAATATATTATATGGTAATTAGAAAAATGAATAAAAGGAGGGAAATTCTAAAAAAAAATACATGATTTTCAGCTCACAACCTTAAGCTTTTGGGTCTTTGTTTTCATTTGGCTTTTATTTCACTTTGTTTTAATGAAATGAACGCAACAGTGTTTGAGTGGGGGGTGATTCTTCAAACAGACTTAAATTCCCATCTGGAGAATTGGGCTCAAATGTGGAAATGTCCTTTTTTCCCTGCCAAGTCCTTTTTTCTTTTCCTTCTCAGTTTCCTACCTTAATGAAATGCTACACTGTTGTTTCGGGGGCAGAAAAAAGAAAGAAAAAGCAAAAAAGGGAGGAAAGGAGGGAGGAGGAAGGAAGGAAAGAAAAAGGCATTCTGACATAGATCTGAAAGCAGTGCCCTTCAGGCACTTTTCTTTGGGTTAGAATGAGTAGTATATTGACTTTGATGAGAGCGCCCAAGGTGATGATAACTTGTCTAGTGCCTGTGATGGAACAGATGTTTTCCAAATCATTGTGGCACTGAATCTTGGGCTCTAGGACTTTTTCTAAATGTGAGTGTGGCACAAATGCATTGTGTTAGATAATTCCTCATACCCTGAGGTTTATATACTTCTACTTCTTATCCTGAATAATGAATTCCATTCAAGGCCTTGTTATAGCATGCATCTAAGGAGAGAGGTGATCCATAGGTTTTGGCATATCACAACACGCACTGTGATGGAAAATGTGTGTCTCTGTTAATAGCAGGTGTAGCATGACCAAGAGTGAGAAGAAAAGGTAACTAGAGTAGGTCTCTGTGTCACTGTTCTTATCATAGTTATTCATTTCATCTCAGCTCATGTCCTAAAATGTGAGATCGGGACTCTGAACTTTTTATGACTCTAACTGAATGAGTCATTAACTTATTAGTGTTGTTTGTGGCCTTTATCAGATATATGCCTATCAGATGCACCCATTTGTGTTTGTCTATCAAAATAGTGAGATGATTTTGTTAGTCTTTTTTTTTTCCTATTAAAACGCCTGATTCAGCTGGCTGGTTATGATGGCAAAATAGTCCAGTGATTCTTAGTCACTCACATCATTGTCGATTCATAGTTCCTCCCATTAGAAAAAGCTCATATTTATTGATGGTGGAACAGGAGAACGAGACACAAATATGCTGGAAACATGGAGGACGTATATGTATCAGTATTCAAAAACATTGCCTAATCAGATGAAAATAACTGCATTTCCCTTACTGCTTTTATATAACAGCCATATTTCACATTATATTCTAGAAGGCTAGGTATTCATTTCTTTAAATGTAAAGTAGGTTCCAATCTTTAGAGTCCTGAGTTTAGCCTTATCATGATGAAGGTAAGTAACATAATGATAGAATACCTTTACTGGGTATTAATAGAGATAAATCTTAATAAAACATGTAGTCTAATTTCAGCCATTTGACTCTTCTAATGAAAAGCAACACATCAAATAGAATAGGCTTTCATTCAAAGTCCCAGCCCTGGAAAGTACTTTCCAAGTTTATCCAGGTAGCATCCTCAAGAGTCATATTTTCCACTCAGTGCAATTATTTCTGCCTCTTAGTAGTTATTGGGAAATTACCCAGAGTAATAACTCATGTTTAGTTAGTTCATCTTCTTTGTGATTTATAATGACCGCATATTTTGTCACTATAATTAAATGAAAGATAGCTTTGAACTAGTTTGTAATCACATCCTTGTCCCTTTACTTTGGATGTACATTCTAACATCATAAGTTCATTTTCATACCTAAATAAAAAAATAATAGGACCATATTATTAAACGCACATTGAAAAAAATTCTGAAAATGAAATGTCATACACGGACCTCAGAGACTAGCTCTACCAAGAGTCTGGTGTGATCACTGGTTCCGTCTTTGATATGCTTTTTAACAAGCCTTAGGAGTTGCTATAACCTGGAAGCTCCATGATGTTGATGATTGGATACAGACCTTTTCTCCTTGGGGGTGGGGGGAATTCACCGGCATTCAAATTGTTAGGCGTGATAGAGGGTCTCCATGTGCATCTGTCTTTAAATTCAGCTCATCTGGATAGGTTCGCTTATTTTTATCTTACAGATCCCCTATGCAGCAAGCTTGATCAGGAAAGAAAAGCTTGGTGCCCATCTCAGCAAAAGCTAAAAGGTAAGCTTACCAGATGAAAGAGATTTTCCTGAACTTGGAATTCTTATGGCTCAGCTATGTTCTTTTTTAATGTATTCAAATAGCCCAGGGGATTAGTAAATTTGCTTCCTGTGTTTCAGGCAATATACGGGTGAACTTTGCATGTCCAGGCATGGGACTTCCTAAGTGAGTGGCCACGCACATTTTATAGATTCCTTGGAAAATTCCTAAAAACTAAGGAAATCCTCTACTCTCCTGCAGAAGCAATCTTCGGTCTGTTCTGAGGTTGTCTTCCATGGTTCTCCCTGACGCCCCAATTCCTGCCCCTCCGGCCAAAGTGGCGTGTCAGCAGCCACAATTACAGTTCCTCCTCTTCTCTGCCTCCCCTTTGCCTGCAAAAGTCTTCCCGAAATCTGGCTTCCAGGGATCTACTGACAGATGATGTTGCGAACAATTGCAGGCAATGTGGACCTTTGAGAACGTCTGCCATAGCTAGACGTTCCGTAAACCAGTCACTGTTTCTCTAGAGCTGAAGCCAAGTTCAAGGTCACATCCCCGGCAAAGATTTAAAAGACAAATACTCTGGACTCCTAAGGCAAGGAAGACAGTAAAAATTCATAACTATAGTCAGAACAGACCTAAACATTTCAAAAGCAACTTTTTGATTATGTAAAAGACGTATATAATGTTAGAATCGAAGGGATATAAAAACTGCAGCTTCTTGGTTCTGTAACAATACATTAGGATGACCTAACAACTGGAATTGCTAAATCAGGAAAAAAACTCAGATGTCAGAGGGAGCATTTCTAAGTGCTCATGGCCAACTAGGATTGCGGTCATTTATCAGTTTGACCTGTTCCCATCAGAATCATTCTTCCCAGGCTTTCCCTCTGGAACATGTTTTGAACTTAATAGAATTTATTGGCAAAAAAAAAAAAATTGTGTACAATGCAGGCTTGTGGTTCCCTTTCTTCCACATCTCTTTCTGTATATCACAAGCCTCCTCTTTCTTTGTTCAAATGCAAATCCCACCTCTTGTCATCATCTTTTTTAAAGATAATCTTCAGCATTTGTCTTAAATAATGATAATTATGTCTCCCACATTTCATCCAAGACGTTCTGTCATTCAGATGCTTTCCCTCACAAAGAACTGCCATATGAAGAAGAGAGGTGTGATGTTTTAGGTGCATGTTGCAAAGCTAGGAAGAGATCCTAGGGCTCCTGACTTCAGATTCAGTGCCCACTATTCCTAAGGCATGTACTTCCTGTCCTCTGTGAGCAGATGTTTCCTCAAGAGAAACAGTCAAGTGATAAGTCCTTGCGTTTTCATCTCCACAAAGTCATACACAAGTGGGCCAATGAGTTGGCTCTGTTCCATACGTTCTTCTTAAGCCTGAAGTCGATGTTGGGCATTTCTTTCTCATTAGAGAAGACAGGTTTGTACCAGTTGTGTGAAACGAATAATTTTAGAAGTCAGGCTTCACTAAACCTTAACCCAGAATGCAAAAGTAATCAAGGCAAGAATCACCCAAATAAACTCATAGGTATAATAATTTGAAAATGTCAAAGTGATTTTCTTTTAAGTTAAAGAAAATATATTAAGATGTGTTCTTTTTAAATAACATTTTTATGGAAGTATAACACACATTCATCAAAGTCCAGAAATCATCCAATCATACAAGTCATGAAGTTGACAAATGAAAATTCAGTGGGTTTGCACAAGACTAACTCACTTAGGTTTCCAGAACCCAGACAGCCTCCCTGTACCCCTGCCCAGGTACTCTGCCACCCAACAAAGATCAGCTTCGCCTGATTTTGAGCTTCAGGAAAGGACATTGTACAGAACGTTCTCTGGCATCTGGCTTCCCTTCCTCCACGTTTGTGAGATTCATCCATTAGAATGTAGTCTGATTTCCCGTCAAGAACTTCAGTAAACTCTCTTTTTACTCCTTCTGATTCCCCAACTCATCCTCGTTGCTTGTGACAAACTGCTTTTGCACCTACAAAATGAGGACTCATTCTCCAGAAACAATGCCTCTGACGGTGACATCAAGTACAGCTAGGTGGGGGGGGGGGGGGCAGAAGGATTGATTTGTGTTTAGTAACTAATGCTTCCTTCATGCTGATTTTGTTTCCATCCTTGCAGACAACAGGGATTTCTCTAAGTAGACCCTGGTGCTTTCAGAAGATTAGTGGTTACTTAAATGCTGAGCTAAATCAGCCAAGCAGAGAATCACGACCGTATTGTTAGAGGTAGTATTTGATTCTCAACATGCCAAGCCTGCAAGGAATTACCCCAAGAGAGATTACAAAATAAAAATCATTACACCAAGGGAGAGAGACAAATTCTGCCTTGCTGAGTGACCACAGGTTTCCAAATTAGGGACTGATGCATTAATGTCTTATGCAAAAGTGACCCTTAAGGTAGTATGCTGTATTCTTGCCACCCAGTGGATTCCAATATGACTATTAAGGGGAGGAAGCTTTTCAAAACCACAGGCAATCCACTTAATAAGCCAAGCAAGTATTGCCACATATCACTGCTCTACAAATCTTTTCTGCCCTACATTAGGACAGAAGAAATTCCATGTTGAGTCAAGTAAAGGTCTACCCAGACCAGGATGCTAACTGTGTAATTCCTATTATAAGAGCCAAATTGTTGTTCTTAACAATATAACAGCCCTGGGCATGTGCACTGAATGCTCTTAGCTTTTTCCTTGATAACTCCTTAAACACCCATTACCCATGGATTTATCTAAACCTTTCTTCAACCTAGGCATAGTCCCCTTTGGGGCAATGAATTCTATTTGTTTAGCTACCAGCTGTGTTAAGTGTAGTTTGCTTTCTTTATTTTCAAACTACCTCCTAAAACAAGCCCGAGTAGATAAGCCATTGGACTATTTTGCATGTTTGTTTCATAGTAAGCTCACAAATACAATGGAAATGATTTGAAAAAAATATTTTAAAACATTGTGTGTATTGTCCTTGCATCTAGAACTGTTTTTTTGTTTGTTTTAAAGATTTTATTTATTTATTTGACAGAGAGAAACACAGCTAGAGAGGGAACACAAGTAGGGGGAACGAGGGAGGGAACACAAGCAGGGGGAGTGAGAGAGGGAGAAGCCGAGCAAGGCTTGATCCCGGGACTCTGGGATCATGACCTGAGCCGAAGGCAGGCACTTAATGACTGAGCCACCCAGGCGCCCCGTATCTGGGACTGTTTTTGTTTGTTTGTTTGTTTTTAAGATTTTATTTATTTATTTGACACACAAGTAGGCAGAGAGGCAGGCAGAGATAGAAGAGGAAGCAGGCTCCCTGCTGAACAGAGAGTCTGATGCAGGCCTCGATCCCAGGACCCCGAGATCATGACCTGAGCTGAAGGCACAGGTTTTAACCCACTGAGCCACCCAGGTGCCCTGAGACTGTTTTTAAACCCAGAATTATTCCTGACAGTTTCTCATACCTGTGATTTTTTTCAATGACCCATATCCTGCAGAGATGCCCAATGTAATCTTTGTAAAATCTATACTCCCAAAGAAGTACCATGATTTCAACACTAATGTAACTATCACTTTGCGTTCTTTTTCTTCCTAGCACCGTTTTTTCCCCAAGATTTTATTTATTTATTTGAGACAGAGAGAGAGAGAGAGAGAGAGAGAGAGAGAGAGAGAGAGAGCGCACGCACAGATGAGCCCAAGAGGGATGAGGGGCAAAGGGAGAAGCAGACCCCCTGCTGAGCACGGAGCCTGATGTGGGGCTGGAGCCCAGGACTCCAAGGTCATGACCTGAGCCAAAGGCAGATGCTTAACTGACTGAGCCACCCAGGCACTCCCCCAAGCACCTTCTGATATTATACAAATGTCTTCCATGTAGCTGGTGAAACACCCAGGTCTTTCAGTCATTTTACACAAATGCAAAGTGGATCGCAGGAAATGACTTGTTCATAGTCATATGGAAACTCATGACCAAGCCAGAAATAATAGTAACTATCATTTCTTTTTTTTTTTTTTTTTTTTTTGTAACTATCATTTCTTGAGCACTAATTATGCCAGATGCTGGGCTAAATTCTTTGCCATGGTATCTATCTCTTTTGAACCGTTTGACTCTATATGGTAGATTCAATTATTATCCTCATTCGTAGAAGGAAACATTGAGGATCAGGGAGGTCACTTAGCTAATCAAGTGACAAAGCCAGGATTCAATCCAGGTCTATTTGACTCTATTACACTTCTCTGTCTCCCAAGTATCGCTAGGTTGGTTTGGAAGGAGTCCACCTTCTAAATCTGACACTACCTCCCTATGTTATCTTGAGTAGAATATCATGTAATCTCTTTGAGGCTCACTCTCACCTATAAAATCTGAGTGGCCCAACCTGATCAGAGTCTCTGCTAGGTCTAAAATGTTGACTATTACCCTTGCATACCAGACTTCTGCCATCCTCTCTTTCCTTTCCCATAGAGGGGCTGCTTTTATTTAATTACGCTCAAGACCATTATAACACCCTAGGGCACAACCAACCTACTTTTACCTTATGTCTGCATTTTCTTCATCACACATGGCTACTTTGCATGCTTCTGAAGAGGCTGAGAACCTTTCTTCCTGTACCAACAATATCTACCTCTTTGGTAAAGTTCTGTTACTTTTATTTCAATTCTGGAATAATTGCTACAGCAATAATAACAAGAAAAAGCTCTTAAAAGATATAGAGGCATTGTAATAGAACACTCTGTCTTCCTTCTGTATAGATCAAAGACAAAGGGAAGGAATAGCATATCCATTTCTTTCATCTGTAGTCAGAGAGGACCAGGTTCTTTCAAGAGTCTCTACTGAAAATGACAACATGCTCCTACTCTGCTCAATGCTTTGTGTCAATTATCTTATTGAATCTCCAAAACAACCCACTGAGAGAAGGACTGCTACTTTCACCGTATTCTACAGATGAGAAAACTAACCTGCAGAGAGCTGAGTACATGGTCTGTGGTCTCACTGGGAGCACGTGGCAGGATTTGAGCGAGGCTGCCTGGCTCTGCCTCCCACACTTCATCTACTCTCCTCTGATTCATACCCGGAGATCATGGTTTAATTTACATCCCCTATTATCAGTTATAAACATGCAGTTAATAGCCAGTCCAATGGTTTTGTTGATGCTGAATCACAAAAACTCCACTCATTCTTCAGCCACTGCCCTAACACCTCAGGACAAGAAAAATAGATGTAACGTGCCATCCAGCCAAAGCCAGCAGGGCACTGGTGCATGAAATTCTGTCTTCCCCTTTCACTGCAGGCTGTCTTCAGCAAACTGGAGCTTCTAGAACCCCACAAATATGGCTTTACTGTAAAGAAGGCATAGCAAACCAGCACACCCTGATGTAATCATCCTAGTTTGGCTCAGGGTCCGCAGAGATGCATAAAGATGGCAGGCAAATAGATGTAAAAAAGAAGATGCTTTCATAGGCACTGTTGAAATATCTTATCCAAACAGTACTAAAAATGTCTTCTCTCAGCATATACTAAATGCTCCTTGACATGCTTTGTATAGTGCTGAAGTCCTCATTGTGTACTTTTTGTCTTCTCCCAGGTGCACAGAACCACTTACTCTTGTTCTCTTATAAGATACAGCCTGCCACTGAGCCCTTCTGACCCACATAAAGACTGCAAATTGAAAGGGCTTGGGAATCCAATACAAAATCAGGTTCGGGAGAACCCAAGGACAAGTGACCTCAAAGCAGCATGGACAACGATGGAAAATAGACTGTAGCGACCATTCATTAGTGGGGGGAGGGGGCTGCCAACCAGAGCAGCCAATGCTTGTCGCATCTTTTGGTGGAACCAAAGTTTGAGTCTTTGTGTTTTTCAAGGCCAACTGAACCCAGAGCGTGGGAGTACTGTTAGCCAACTAGGGTGGGAAATCCGTGGACGGTCCCAAGTGATCTCAATGCTGCACACATGGAGAGAGCGGCTCTGCAAGACTGTTGCGTTAGAAGAAGTGATTCTTGTGCAAACACAAGACCTGTCCTAGGAGTGGGGATCGGGTTTTGACACCTGAGGTGGCGTGAGCCATATAAACCCCCTTTTCACAGCAAACTGGACAGACTTACACGTGGCCCCTTCCTCTCTGGTACTTTGCCTGCTGTATGAATGAAGATTGTATTCCTCTGGAAATATTTTACAGTTTAATATTGAGTGTAATTAAGAATATAATCATGTTATCAAAAATGGTATTTAACTCTGTTGTAGTTTCTTTAACATTCATGTGGATAAAAAAAGTCTATAATAAAAAAACCTATGAAGTAATAGTTGTGTTCATGTAGTTAAATGCACATTTGATTGGGGGCAACTAATAGAAATGAATACTTTTTAGAATTATTTTGACATAAAATATCTGAATAAATTATTTTTGAAAATGGAACTCCTTCAAAAATGATTATTAAAGTCTAGGTTAGCCTTTGGCCACTGTCAGCAGCTGCAGTGTTTCCCATCATGTTAGGATCTTTGTAGGGCTAATGGAGGCTTCTGAATTCCTGCTAGGTCTTCTGACAGCATGGGTGATAGTGTTGATATTGTGCCTCCCTCCTTACTGTGATGTTGAATCAAAGTCCAAGATCCCCCCTCTTTTTTTAAGTTTTATTTATTTATTCTAGATGGAGAGTGTGTGGAGGGAGAGGCAGGAGAAGGAGAGAGAGAATTCTCAAGCAGACTCCCCACTGAGCTTGGAGCCCAGTGCAGAGCTCCATCCCATGACCAAAGATCAGGACCTGAGCCGAAATCAAGAGTCAGATGCTTAACCAACTGAGCCACCCAAGGGTCCCCCAAGATCCTTGTATGCCAAAAATTCGGCCTCTCAGATGAGATGGAAGGACCAAAATGGTCACTCCTTTGAGGCCAGGATTTCTAAGTTTGCTGAGTTGCACAGAAATCTACTGTGGAAGACCTCTTACCATGAGGTTGCCAAAGATCATCCTAACTGAAGAGGCAGGCACCTTGCCAGTGGCATTCATGACAGATTTTAAAAGAGGCATAAAATGCATCACCATGATATTTGATACTTTCCCCCCACCACCTTCATTATTATGAACTATTAAAAAAGGCTTTGCAATCTACCCTTGAAGTAAATTTTCTTAGCTTAGGCTGTCACTCATTAATGACAATTAGCTACTCATTAATGATTTTCTTCCTAGGAAGCCGATCAGAGAAGGGATCTAACCAGGGCCTGGAATCTGAGGACAGGTGATAGGTGACCAATATCATAAATAATCCCAGTGATTAATAGTGGGAAATAATATGAGGATATTACTTCTGTCCCGATCACACAGGACAGAATGCTCTCTCTGAGGTTTTCTGGCGTGCATCTGAGCATGAAGTTCACACCGCCCTTCAGACATGGCACACATTTCTAAAAATGGCAGCTGTGCTTAGGAGGGCAACTGTGTAGTCAAGTTGGTGGGACATTTTCTCCATGGAAGCTTTACATTACATATGGGGATAGAAGCCCAGAACCCTTAGTTTTGTACTTCAAGCAAATACTACCAGAGCTGACAGAAAATCATCTGTGAGAACACAAACCTCTCCTCATGACCTTCCACCAGAGGACAGCAATGGTCATTTTCTGCACAACCCAATGTAACTCAGGGACCAGCACGTTCCTCAGAGCTGGAACGGGGACTGGGCATGTTGAAGTAACTACCAGACAGATGAACTGAAGGTCTTCGTCCTACAGCTTCATCAACTGGGAGTGTAAACAAGCCTGAAATGTCATTCTTTTTTTTCTAGATACAACTTGAAACAGCAAATAAGTTTGAAGCCAAAGGGACATTAGAACCAGATAAATTGATAAGTACATCTGAGAGCTGAGGGTTAGTAATGGTGGCATAGCTCTGAACTGAATTAATGGCCAACCTCTTGGGGAAGACCATTGGCCTCTATGGATGCTGTAAACACATTGCACCTTCCAGTTCTCCTTCCAAACTCCAAGCTCCATAGAAGCCCACCAGGGCATCTTTCCCCAAGCACTTGGAAACTGCTGTTGTCTTTATTCTCAGGACCTTTTGAGTCTCCCCATTTCTGGAGATATTTTATCAGACTCAGTCTATTTCTTATCAGCAGTAGAGACCAAGAATCTTCTATGTAACCATGAAGTTATACACCCAAACCCAAAACCTTCAGAGAAAAAAAGTCCAACATATGATACGGAAACACCATTACTTCATATATCTTCTCATGAAGGACAGTGAAAACCTTTTCTTCATTCTAGCAACGCTTGATGGTCCTAAGTTGAAACAAAAAGAATTTGTCCCTAAAACCAGACGTGATTGGGTTATCTGAGCTGCCCTGTGGAAACAGACAGGACATCCATCTAAAGTGCTGCATGGGGCTAAAAATAAAGCCACTCTTCAAAATGACAAATAAAAATTCTTGGCTGCACAAAATGACAGCAGAAAAACGCTATGCTCTTTTCTTTGACTGTTTTATCATGTTAAAATTCCAAGGTCAAGCCAACTATTAGCTAATGAAGAATAAGGGTAATGCAAATAAAATTCTCTATTTCAATTCTAAATGAAATCATAAGATCAGAAACGGCCACAGTGAATCAAAGCAGAAATCAGACCCAAACAATAAAGCATTTTCTACTGGAAAACACATCACAGACAATGCCTTGGTCCTTACGATGCCTAAGTAATTCCTCATAGATTTGCCACAGGCAAGGAGAGTGGGATATCACATCCCAATCCTCAGACTGAGCAATGAGTGTAGCCTCAGCTCTGTGTAAAATAGAAGAGACTTCTCTCCTAGCTACAGAGAATATGACTAAGTGGAAGGATCTCTTTCATTTAAGGATAAAAGTTAAAACAGCTTTGATCAGCAGTGAGGAAGAGAGAAGAGGAATACCATCAGCATGGTAAGAATGTATAAGCACATTATTTAATGGGGATGCTTCCAGCTGACTCCAGGCCCAATGACCGTTGAGGGCAAAAAAGTTCAAGTCTGGCCACCTAACACGATTCCTCATGTACAATCCACACCACAGTTTGGAATTATACATACTTCCTTTCATAGGAAGATGTGCCATACACTCTTTATGAGGACAAGGGATGTTCATTTCAGCTCCCTACCATCTCTCTGCTGCTGAGCACAATCCCTGGCATGTAGTCATCACAGAAAATATTTTTGTTGATTGAGTAAGTGGACCTCACTTATTTTATTTGAGCCAATCACAAAAGCAGATTGTTTCACTGTTATCACTTTAAACTCTCTCAAAGAATGTCGACATTTCATTTGGTTTCAAATGACCATATGTGGCAATTGTTAGTTACCATTCAACAGTAGCCATTCTTGGTGGCAACGCACCCAAATGAAAGACTACAATTCCCAGGCTTATTTGCCATTAGATGTGGCTGCATGACTCAGTTCTGGTCAATGACATGTAAGCAGAAGTATGTGAAATATTCAGGAAAGCCATCTCAAAAGAGTTTGACGTAGGCAGTGTTTCTCTTTTCAGTTCCCTTTCCCTCTTTCCTGATGTCTGTAGTATGGATGGAATCCCAGAAGCCATATTAGGCCATGAGATCATTTTGAAGATAAAGGCCATATGTAATATGGCACAGAAAGATAATAGAAGCCTGGGTCCCCAACAACTACTGAACCAGTGTTGAAACTCTGGACTGCTCACTTCCAAACTTCTTTTATTTTGGGAAGAAATCAATTTCTATCTTGTTTAAGCCACTGTTATTTTAGATTTTCTGTTAACTCTGATTACAGAATCCTTCTCTCTATCTGGGGCTTGGTGATCAGCCAACAGTAACACAACTTCTTATTAGTGTTAACAGCTTTCCAATGCATATTCCTGCCATCTATGTCATCTCACGTTCTCATTAGCTCTTTGATTAGCTAAGGGAGGTCAGTGGATATGAAGCCTGATTAGTGGCAGAGTCAAGACTCAAATACAGTTCTCTTTATTGCTACAGCAAGCTTTTCCTGCTCAATCTCTGGGCTTCACCATCAGGGCTGAACCAGTCTGTAACATCTCTGATAATCCCCCATTGCAATATAGATAGATGAAGATAACAGAAGAGGCTGGACGTAAACTTGATCTGCTCCCCAGGGTAGGACAGGAACTGGGTTGGAAAGGTACCCTGTCCAAAAGGGCTCACAGATTCTCACATGATGCAATCAAAGGTGTGACCTGGTGTACAGCCAGGACCACAAAGGGAGTAGAGCTCAGCAGTCCAGATATTCCAGGAGCAGGACACTGTCAATCATTATCATCTTTGATAACGGGTCCCTGCTACTCACTTGACATTCATGGTCATGTCCAGCCTTGGGAAAACACACCATGGAGAATAAATAGGGTGGCAAACAGCAAGCCCAGTGCTTAACTTAGGGATATGACTGGCAGAGAGGAATTTGACTCAAGAACATTAGCTGTGGGCATCGGCTCTCCTAGTCAGAGGGTAGCAACATACACTGGGAGATCAGATAATAGCCCTGGGACCCCTAGACTTGGGCCAGTCACCACTACACAGGACTAGAAGGGTGCTAAGGCTTTCTAAATGCCTCTGGACTCCAGCCTTGATGTGAGCTCTGAAACAATGCTGTAGTTTCAGGAGGAAGAATGGAAAGACACCTGGTCTTGAGCCGAGAAAGGATCCAAACACTAAGAGCTGAGAACACCTTGCTGCAAATGGCCACTTATTTTCATACCAGGCCTAATATACATATAATTTAGAAGTAATAAACTCAAGTTCTCTAAAGTAAATAATCATTCTGAAAAGCCACGACTCTGTACCAAATTAGGAACTTCCCTGGAAGCATTGTTAACGTCTAGAGTTTTCAAACAATAAAATTCATTCTTCTCATCCAACTTTTACATCATCTCACTATTAAGGACAGTGGCTTCCTGGATGATTGTTAATGATGGTTTTCTTTATTATATTTTAGACCATTTAGCAAAGTTTATTGATTTATACTTCCTTGTAATTAGTTGTAGTGATTAAAATAGCTTTTATGGCCCTCTAGAGATTGACTTTTTAAAGAATCAACATTTACCCCAAATTGTGTGCTTTAAAACATGGTTAAATACTGTTTGAATTCAGTACTAAACCATCATGGGTGAAACTGTGATTTTATATGTAGTTGCTTTCTCTTCCCTCTGCTTATATGGCACTATCATCCAATTACTTGGCAGCCAATAATAATAACAGCAGCCAAATTCCACTGAGTGATTACAATAAGTGGAACATTGTGCTAAGTGTCTTAACACATTATTTCATTTAATCCTCTCAACAACCCTATGAGGCAGAGACTATTTAACTATTTAATTGAAATCTGAGGAGTTAAGTCACTTGGCTGATAAGTAGAAAATTAGGAATTTGAACCTCTGGACATTACAACTTCAAAACCTCTGCTTTTAACCACTAATTTCTGGTGCACATCGCCAGGGGAGCCAAGAAAGACCCCTGTACACATGGGTGAATTGGCAGTCCCCTGAGTAACATAATTTGAAGGAGGTTAGAGACCTCTCTTACACAAAAATATCTCTCCTCACCAAACTCACTTAAAGTTGAAATTTCTCCATTAGCATGATTCCTTTAACCAACGTATTGTATATTCCTGGAAATATAAGTACTCTAACACAGTACTACTTGAAGTGTGGCCTAAGGCTAAAACAACAAAACAATAGAACAAAACATAAATCTTTACGAGCTTAGGTTAGGCAATAGTTTCTTAAACAGCGTCAAAAGCACAAGAGACAGAGGAAAAATAGATAAATTGGACTTCATAAAAATCACAAAATCTAGTGTTGCAGATGATACCATCAGGAAAGTGAAGAAAAGGCAGCTTGTAGAATGGGAGAAAGTATTTGTAAATTATGTACCTGATAAGAAATTACATCCAGGGCGCCTGGGTGGCTCAGTAGGTTAAAGCCTCTGCTTTCAGCTCAGGTCATGATCTCAGGGTCCTGGAATGGAGGCCTGCATTGGCTATCTGCTCAGCAGGGAGCCTGCTTCGTCCTCTCCCTCTGCCTGCCTTTCTGCCTACTTGTGATCTCTCTCTCTGTCAAATAAATAAATAAAATCTTTAAAAAATTACATCCAAAATATATAAAGAGCTCTCGCAACTGAATAATAAAAACACAACCTAAGTTAGAAATGGGCAGAGGATTTGAACAGACATTTCTCCAAAGAAGATACACAAATGCTCAATAAACACATGAAAAGATGTTCAATATAATGATCATCAGGGAAATGCAAATCAAAACCAGTGAACTTACATCACTTCACTTCAAAAACCATTTCACATCTACTAGGATGACTATTATTAAAAAGACAGTAACAGATTTGGTGAAGACATGAGAGAATTGGAACCCTTGTACATTGCTGATGGAAATATAAAATGGTGCAGCCACTATAGAAAACAATTTGGCAGCTCCTTAAAAAGTTAAACATAGGGACGCCTGGGTGGCTCAGTTGGTTAAGCTACTGCCTTCGGCTCAGGTCATGATCCCGGAGACCCGGGATCGAGTCCCACATCGGGCTCCCTGCTTGGCGGGAAGCCTGCTTCTCCCTCTCTCACTCCCCCTGCTTGTGTTCCCTCTCTGGCTGTTTTTCTCTCTGTGAAATAAATAAAATCTTTAAAAAAAAAAAAGTTAAACATAGACTTACCCTATCAGATAATAATTCCACTCCTAGGGATTTAATCAAAAGTATGGGAAACAGGTATTCAAATATTTTTATACAAATGTTCATAGTAGCACTATTTACAATAAGCAAAAGGTAGAAATGACTCATATGTCCATCAGTGGATGAATGGAAAAACAAAATACAGTGTATACTACTATTCAGCCATGAGAAGAAATGAAGTATTGATGCCTGCTACAACATGGATGAACCTTAAAAACATTATGCTAAGTAAAATAAGCCAGACATAAAAGGTCACATAATGCATGATTCCACTTACATGAAATTTTAGAATGACAAATCCATTGAGATAGAAATCAGATTAGTAGTTTTCAAAAGTGAGGGGGAAGACAGAATTGGAAGAAACTGCTTAATGGATACAAGGTTTTCCTCTGAATGATGGAAATATTTTGGAACTAAATAGAGGTAGTGGTATATATAAAGAACTCCATCTTAATAAAAATAAGAAGCAATCAGATTTTTTTAAAACTCAGAAAAGAAATGAACAGACATTTCATAAAAGAAATTACACAAATTATCAGTAAACCTAAGAAAAAGTGACTAACACCATTAGTCATCAGGAGATCAAGTTAAAACCACAATGAGATAGCACCGCATACCCACCAGAATGACTACATTTAAAGGACTGACAAACCCACATGTTGACAAAGTTGTAGAGTGGCTGAAACTCATACGTTGCTGATGGGAATGCAAAATGGCATAGATTCTTTAGGAAGAGGTCTGGAGATTTCAAGCCTGAGCCCGAGTCAATACACTTCAATCCACGAAAGGGAAATTTAAGAACAACCAATCACAGATAGCCAACAGGGCCTTCCCAAACAAGGCCAGCACATGACTCTAGCCAGTCAAATAATGGCTTGGCTTGGCTTCAGCATCTTGTGTATGAAGATGTTGCTCCTGTTAGTGGGGCGCTCCTAAGTCACCTTCACTGACCAACTCAAATCGACTTCTGAAAAGTGTTAATGTTCCCCAACTTACCTTTTAAAACAGCATAATAGGCACAAAAAGAGGGAGCTGCAGACCCACTCTGCGCTGGAAACTCACTATTCAGGTCATTTCCCAACCCCCAGTCCTGTCTCTGTGAGTCTGATTCTGTGATGCTCTTGGGTCCTTGTGAGGCTTGGATGCATAAAAAAAGATGCCTGTTTTTATTCTTGCCATGGATGTTCTTTGGCCAACTTCCATCATCTGAAGTAACTTGAGTAGGCCTCTGCAAACTACAGCAAACCTATAAACGATGCTTAGCCCACTAGCTGTGTTGCTTTTATATAGTCCTATTTTTACTTATGTCTATGTCTAAAGCTATAAAAGACTTTTTTTGTATTCTCTGCTCAAGGAAATATATTGGGGGGAAAACACATGGTGTTTGTATTTCTTAGAAAGAGGAAAGCTGCTTCATAATACAATGTGTTTTTAGAACCCTCACAGTCCCCAAATCCTATTTAACATCTATAGATACCCTTCCTGGTATTCTTGGGTCTCCCTACACACACACACACACCCTGGTCCCCCACCATCTTTCCTGACTGTTAGAAGTGGACTCAACAAAGATTAATAAGGTCATGTTTGTAAAAGATCTCTTTTCTTTAATAAGTTACATAAATAACAGGCATAAGAAATTTCCTTGGGAGATACTGCTTAATTCTCAGAACTCCTAGGAGGTTTCCTTACCTTAACATTAAATAACAAAGAAGGAAAACTCTTGGCAACAACAGATGCAACAGATGTGGGTGTATCATCTTCTGGAACAGAACTTTTCATTCTTTACTCCCAATGAGGCAATGCTAATTGACCTTTACCGGCTACTCCAGACAAACTAACTGGGGGGAGTAGTCCCCCACAGATGAAGGCTCAAAAGCTGATACTAGAAAAATAAGCGTGATCTAAGGTTTTGTACCACCACTTTTATCTTGATGCCACCTATCACCTACAAAATAAATCCTAAATCCTATTTGTTGTTCAAGGCCGTATACACTTTGGACCCAACTTACATTTGCGATCTCATAGCTGGAGTCTTCTTACATTGGTCCCCAGTTACCATCTTCTTGCCTTTGCTGGCCCCATTTCTCCACTTGGAAGGCACTCTTTCCCTCCTTCTTCTTTCCAAAACTCTGCCTAACCCTCAAGATCCAACAGCTCAAGTCCACTCCCTTCCCACTGCACTCCCCCGCACCAGCTCTCTAAACCCTTAGATTTTCTCCCTCCTCTAAACCTTATAAGGGTATATGGTTTTCTGCACCAGTCACTTGAACTTTCTTATGTGCTGCCTTGGGTTTCTTATTGCTGCCTATCTTAATGTGTGCCCAGGGAGAGTGTAAACTGCTTCAGGGCAGGAACAAATAGTCCTAGTCCCACCTTGTACTCCTCTTGGCTGGAGAAGTGTTTCCTAATACAGATGACTTGGATGTCTCAAACGCTCTAAACTCATATACAGGTTTGTAAAGAACTGTCAGAACTTGGAGAGACTCAATATACAGAAATGTGGTCAATCAAGCTACTCTCCTTTTTGAGCCACAGTTCGTTCATTATTCTTGCTCCTTTCTACTTCCCCACCTGTCTCTGTCCTCTATATCTATATACATACAGATCCTCCTTGACTTTCAAACTGTCATATATTATGTAGCTTTGCTCCAATCCGAAGTAGGTTAACTCCTCTATAACACCAGCAGATGACTCTGGTGGTAGTTGGTACGTTGCCAGTGGATTTAGGAATAAATGAACCTACCACAGTTGTTCTTGAACTCTCCCTTCTCTTCAAGCTGCTGTCCCCTTTCACCTTCCTGTCACCACCAATTTTTTCTTAATTCTTCATAGATTTATTTGTGCCCAGGACCTAGCTTGTTCCCTGACAGATGGCCATATTTAACTTGACTTTGTATTGTATCATGAGTTTGTTGTTCAGCATTTTGAGTCCTAAGTACATTTATTTCTTATTGTGAAAAAAGGGTACATTCTTCTCCCTCTTTTTCTCTCTTCCTCTCTCTCACTGTATTTGTAGTTAGGGTAGATTAAGAAATGCTTCAGTAACAAATAAAACCCTGAAATCTCAGTTGGCCAGTGGCTTAACATTACAAAAGTTTATTTCTTGATCATATCACAGGTACCACAGTCCACAGTCCACAGGAGAAGGTTTTCGTCCATGCTGTGGCTCTAACAACTCTGAGATCTTTGGATCTCTCCATTGGATCCAGTCCATCCAGCCAACTAACGCTGGGGAAAATATCAAATGGAAAATCCATTGTTTCTCAGCTGCCCTGGCCTGAAAATAAAATTAACGTTCCCTTGGCCAGAATTTTATTACACAGGGAACAAACAATAGGGAACACTGAAAAATGTAGACATCCTATGTACCTGGGAAGAATTTAACTGGGTACTGCTGATCATAGTCAATACCATGCCTTATCCCTTCTATCTTCCAGTGGATTCTCATTTTGTTTATTACATGAAATCTATTTTTATTTCTATTATGGATTCATCATGGAGCACGATGACTTCTTATTCGAATTTGGGTCAGTGCTTTTTAGATTATGACAAACCTCCTCTTAGATTTTTCATTGCCTATTTGTTTAGTTCTGTCACTTCTTATAACTTCTGGTTTTTTACTAATCTACTGCTGGAGTACAACTCCAAATAAATCTCTCCAAAAGGATGCTTGAAACTTACCTCCTTTAAAATACAAGTTTCCTGAAGGCAGGGCATCTGCCATTTTTATTCTTATATTTCTACTGCCTAAGAGAATGATGAAATAGGTACACAGTACATATTCGTTAAAGGCAAAAACTTTTTGAGTGTTTTTCATGTATAAAAGTCCTATTAAAAAATAATTGTGGGGGGTGCCGGGTGGCTTAGTCAGTTAATGCATCCCACTCTTGATTTCAGCTCAAATCATGATCTCAGGGTTGTGAGATTGAGTCCCATGTTGATTCTCTCTCTCTCTCTCTCTGTCCCTCCCCACCAAAAGTAAAATACACAATAATAATAATTTTGTTTGAGGCATCCGGATGACTCACGCAGTTAAGCATCTGACTCTTGATCTCAGCTCAGGTCTGGATCTTGGGGTTGTGACGTTCAGGCCCTGCTCTCAGTTCCATGCTGAGTGAGGAGCCTACTTAAATAAAAAAATTATAATAATAATAATTTTGTTTAAAAAATATTAATTTGGAGGCACCTGGGTAGCTCAGTCAGTTAAGCAACTGCCTTTGGCTCATGTCACAATCCCAGGGTCCTGGGATTGAGCCCCCTGGTGGGCTCCTTTCTCTGCTTCTCCCTCTCCCTCTGCCCGCTACTACCTGTGTTTGTGCTCTCTCTCTCTGTCAAATAAATAAATAAAATCTTTTTAAAAAGAGAAAATGTTAGTTTTGCCTTTATCTTAAAAATATTTTACCCTCAGGGCGGGAGGCTCAGTCATTAAGTATTTGCCTTCAGCTCAGGTCACAATCCTAGAGTCCTGGGATCGAGCCCCACATCGGGCTTCCTGCTCAGCGGGAAGCCTGCTTCTCCCTCTCTCACTCCCCCTGCTTGTGTTGCCTCTCTAGCTGTGTTTCTATCAAATAAATAAATAAAATCTTAAAAAATATATATTTTACCAGAGCCCCTTGTGGCTCAGTGGGTTATCCTCTGCCTTCAGCTCAGGTCATGATCTCAGGGTCCTGGGATCAAGGCCTACATGGGGCTCTCTGCTCAGCAAGGAGCCTGCTTCCTCCTCTCTCTCTGCCTGCTTGTGATCTCAATCTCTGTGTCAAATAAATAAATAAAATCTTTAAAAAAATAAAAAAAATTTTACCCTCAACACTAACACATAGTTTTTTTGGCTATAGAATTTTAGGTCTAAAATTATTTTCTTTCAAACCTTGAAAGGAGTGCACCGTTGTCTTCCACATTTAGCGCTAATCAACTTCATATTTCTTTATAGGTAACATTTTTCCTCCCTTGAGGTTTTTAGAATCTTTAATAGAATTTTAAATTTAAGCTGTAATAAGTTTTTGAAATTTCATAATGATGGGTCTGGCTAATGCTTTGTTTTTTAAATATTAATTAATTAATTAGTTAATTATATTTATTTATCTCTTTTACCATTTAACCTACTGTGTACCGACTAAGTCCTTAGTCTTTTCAGTTTGACCACTCATGTACTTTTCATCTCTGGAAAGTTTTGTTTATATTATTTCTTGTCCGGTACTTTTGTCCTTGTGAAACTCTCATTTTCCCTGTGCTTCCTGTATTTCTGTCCCTGGCAGATACTTTTATCTCTGTTTGGTTTTTTTTTTCCCTGTATTCTTAGATAGTTCCTCAACTTTATCTTCCAATGAACCTGTTTGGGGGCACAATATGGTTTTCATTTTAAGAATTCATTCTTTTTCTCTGATTGTTCCTTCTGTCCAGAAATATCTGAAAAAATTTTTCTATCTGAAAAAAATTTTTTCAGTGCTTGTCAAATCACTTTCATTACCACTGGTCTTTTTTCCTTTTTTAATAAAGTATAATTAACACACAGTGTTCTGTTAGTTTCAGGTACATATCCTTTTTTTTTTTTCCCTGAATTATCTCTGTCTCCATCTGAGGTCAGTTTAACTGAGCTTTTCATCTTCATCTTTCCTTTTCATCTTGATGGTTTTCATCATGTGTCTTGGTGGACTGTTTATAATCAATAATAATAAACTTGAATGGATATTTAGATAACTGCTGTGTGGAGAAAGAGCTCACAGGGAGCTCCATGTACTTGGAAATGAGTAGCTTAGCTACAGGCTGAACTGTAGGGAGTCAGCAGTGAAGCTGATGGTCTCCCAAATACCCTGAAAGAACAGCCCCACTCTAGAGCAGCAATGGACGCAATGGAAGCCTTAGCTCTTCTCAGATACTGGAATTTCCTGAAAGTAGAGTCCTTTCAATCTTGCCCAGGGGCAAATGCAGACTGGTTGCTGTATCCTCCAAGCAGTTTGGGAGTCAGGGCTGGGAAAACTAAGTACTGCGTATAAAGATTATCAATCCATGTGTTTTCAGCCCAGCGTCTCCTTGTGGATCTCTGTTGTACCTCCAACTCTGAATTGGGAGATTTTGTAAAGTTCTTCAGGACAATGACTTCCACCCCTCTCAGACATCCACTTGGTGTCATCCATCAATAAACTTCCTTCCTTTTTTTTTTCTTATCTTCCATACACTGTTGAAATTTCTTGTGTTCTTCTATATCTATACAGTTAGAAAAGCCTCTCCCCTCTTTCTTTATTTGTAACGTAATGGAGTCTCAGGAAGTAGCGATGAGAAAAACATGCACTTGATGTGCCATCTTGAACTAGAAGAAAAGCCTATATATTTAAAGGCTTCCAGGTGATTATGATGTGACAAGTTTGGGAGACACTGTCCTAAACTATCTTCTATTCTTACTCACCCATTATTTTAAGCACTGAACGTTTACTGCTTTGTAACTCCTTGCATTCTATGCCTTGGTTTTCCTACTAGTTGATCATTTTCATCAGAGCAGGAGCATGTCTGATGATTCTTTGTGCTTAGCCTACTGCACATCATCCAAATCCTTGAACGACGTAAGGCATGGCTTAGAAGTTCAATAAATTCTGGGGCGCCTGGGTGGCTCAGTTGGTTAAGCGACTGCCGTTGGCTCAGGTCATGATCCTGGGGACCCAGGATCGAGTCCCACATCGGGCTCCCTGTTCCGCAGGAAGCCTGCTTCTCCCTCTCTCACTCCCCCTGCTTGTGTTCCCTCTCTGGCTGTGTTTCTCTCTGTCAAATAAATGAAATCTTAAAAAAAAAAAAAAGTTCAATAAATTCTCCTTGAGTAACAGAATGAACAAAGGGGTGACTGAATGAAGGAATGATATGCATTTGAGTAAGTAGTTTCTCTAGCATCTTATTCTGCTTTTATTTACTCAGTAGTAGTTTGGTTATTTTAAAAATAAAACTAGTCAGCTACATACAGCCATTCAGAATTAATTCACTTAAAAATAGATACGGTGACTCATTTTTATTTTTTAAGGAAACTTTCCATTTCCAAGAGCCCTATTTCCAGAAACACTTTGTAATGCACAAGCTTTCAGCTTGCAAATGGTTTCATTTGAGTTTCATACCAGGAATAGCTTGTATGAATCCATAAACATGAATGAGGCTCTTCTTGTGGGATTTTCCTATTTTAGCTCAATGCTTGCCTCAAATAGAACCCATTTAGGTGAATTCTGCTGCCATAAACCCATTTAAACTCAAGGTTAGCATTGTAAATAACAAGATTAAAAGCAAACATACCTCAGTCATCATTGATTCATATCTCAGACAGACAATAAAATAAATATATCTATTAAAATATAGGACCAAAATGTTAAAAACCAATAATCCATTTTTTATCATTCTTCAAAGTGTTTCTAGGTTTTTGATAAATAACATACATAATTCTTATCTTAATGAACTGGTTTTTAATGAACACAGGAATAGAAATGCTGATATTTAAAAATAGGAATGGAAAGAGAGCAGCCAGCACATTTATTGTAGATTTATTCTAAGATCTGGCTTGCAAACATTTTTTCTTTACCACAAACCTGATATTTTCCATTGAGTGAGTGAACAAGTTTTAGTCAGTTTCAATAGTGACCATTTTCTTCCATCAAGTGTTTTCATGTCATTACAGGCGATTCAGGTTTGTGCACAATATGGAAGTCAGCCAGGATCACGAGGATACTATCAGCAAAATTCAGAATTTGGGAAGTTCTACAGGACAAATGACCCATTATCTCAACAAATAAATTGCTTTCCTTAGTTAACTTTGAAAGAATACTTGGGATGCTCTGGGGAGAATCAAGTGAGGGTAAGCAAAAACCATGGAGACTGGTTAGGAGCTACCACGCTATTGAGAGCTACCAGCTCTCTCGATGAGAGAGAGGATGGTGGCTTGCACCGGGGTTTTGGTGGTAGAGAAGATGAGAGGCAGTCAGAGTTGGATATACATTGAAGTTAAAAATCAAAAGAATTTGCTGATAGATTGTATATAGGGTATGAGACAAAGAGATAGAGTGAAGGACAATTCAAGGATTTTTCCTTGAATCACTGGAAGGATAGCATTGCAGTGAACTGAAATGGATGACTGTAAGAAAAGTGGGTTTTAAGGGGAAATTAAGAATTTAGTTTTGGGCAAGGTAAGTTTGAGATGTCTAGCAGACCCCCAAGTGATAGTCAGCTGGAAATATTAGCCAAGAGAACATGATGGAGTTCTGGGTAGGAGACATAAATTTAGAAGTCTTCAGAGTGTACAAATGTTGTCAAGCTGTTAAAATAAATTAGATGACCAAGGGAGTGACTTTGGGTAGAAATCTGTTGCTTCAAAAATACTGTGGAACAAACAATCCCAATATTTAGTGACTTAAAACAATAATCTCTTCTCATGGATCTCTACTTAGATAAGGATTTGCTGATCTAGGCTGGTCTTGAGTGAGGTGATTTGGTTCTGCTTCAATTAACTCTCATCCTTCTCCTAGAACCAGCGGACTGTCAGGTATGGTTGTTGTCCCCTCAGCCCCCCATCCCCATGGCAGTGTCAGAGGCACAGGAAGAAACATATAAGGCCTTTTGAGGTCTAGAATCAGAGCTGGCCCAACATTACCTCCTTCTTATTCTATTGGTCACTGCAAGTCTTATAGCTAAACCCAAAGTCAAGGATCAGCCAAATGTCAAGGCAAAGGCACTGGTACATGGAAGGGTAGAAATTGAGTTCAGTCCAGGGACTGAGTCCATCCTGGAGCACTTACCTTTAAAAGGTAAGTTTGACTCGAAATGGATGAAAGACCTCAACGTGAGGCAGGAATCCATCAAAATCCTGGAAGAGAACATAGGCAGTAACCTCTTTGACATCG
>PITA01001035.1:73482-219036 GCA_004023965.1 Spilogale gracilis | reverse complement strand
TAGTATATAGAGTTTAAAATAAGTTTATAATTTATAAATATATAATACATATTTTATTATATGTATATTATTTATGTATGTATATACAAGTATATAAATATTTACGTATACATAAAATATATATCAAAATAATATTAGTATATACATTAACATTATATACTACATACTAGAGTTACATACTATATTATATAGCATGAAGTATACAATATAATGATATAATAATCATATGTAAAATACAATATATAATACATGCATAAAATATATAATATATAATAAATTCTATTTATAATATATAATATTATATACAATATATATACAATATACAATAACAATATGTTAATATGCATGATCAATATGTATGCATATGTCTATATATGTATATAAGTATATATATGTATATACATACATAATCAATCTTCAAACATCTTGAATCACTTTATATGATTTAGAGACACTTTCACATCAATGTGAGGCATGAACTTAGCTAATGAGTTTTGAAGTACTATCTTCACTCTTCAGAGGTGATGTGACTTGCAGAGCTGAAAGCAGAATCCAGATATACTTCCTATTGCAACATACCAGTCACAATGTTGGTTGCCACTGGGGAGCCAAGAAGCACAAATAGCATATGTGCACCGAAGTCACGTCAGAAACCAAGCAAAGGATTCAGGCAATCGCAAGGATAATTAGGACAGAAACCTGGAATCGATCTGTGTAGCCAGATTATCAGCCCTCCACCAGATTCATTTTGACCTAGAACAATATGACTGCTTGAGAGCTTCCTGCAGACGTGGTTTATAGATGGCTACAGAGAATTTCTGAAGCCATTGCAAATTCTGCAGTAGCTGAAGTGCGGATCCCGTTTTTCTGCTGAGTGTAGGAGATGCTTCCTTCTGTCTACCAAAAAAAGGATGCCTTGATGTCCTAGGGATCTGTGAGGCTCATGGGAGCCATAAATCTCTCCTTGGAATCCAGTGGTCTACCTTATGTGAGAGCATTTGGCTTTTCCATGCCATTTTCTGACTATAGTTTCATCATAGTGAAATAAGCTATTCCAGTTTTGTACCTCAGATATTTACTAAATAGTTACTATGTGCTGCGCACTATGAACAGTGTGTATACTGGGGAAGGGAAGGTGATAAACAAAACACAATCCCTGGCCTCCAGTAGCTTATCAGGCAATGGAGACTGGAAGTAATGGTGTGAATCAGATTTGCACCGGCACTGAGAATACAAAGCAAGAAATACTAAGAGCACAAGCTATTCCTTCTATCTGGAACATTCTTCCCTTCCACCTCTTGCAGCTATTATCCATTCTACCAAGAAACCCTCTGTATCTTGATTCCCCAGTGAACTTCTTGTCCTTCCACAGTATTATCACAATATGGCCTTCCACTCTTGATGAAATGTTTTAAAGAAGAGAGACTTTGTATTTCTGTATCCTAAGAGTTTATCGCAGTGCCTAGAATGTAGAAAATGTTCATTATATGACTGTTTTGTTTTGTACTGAGGAAATGAAGGAATGCCTGAACGCACTCTGATGAACCAGAGACTGTTCCTGAGAGGTATATGAAAGGCTGTGGCAAGAAGATAGCACTCCCTGAGTCTTGAAGAATAAATATGATTTGAATATAAGAAAATCACAGAGACCAGAAAAAAACTGGTTAGGAAGGCGCTCTAAAAATAATACTTTGAGGGG
Organism: Spilogale gracilis; assembly: GCA_004023965.1. Taxonomy (NCBI): domain Eukaryota; kingdom Metazoa; phylum Chordata; class Mammalia; order Carnivora; family Mephitidae; genus Spilogale; species Spilogale gracilis. The sequence continues at coordinate 217,337 of PITA01001035.1, read as the reverse complement.
CACCTGGGTGGCTCAGTCAGTTAAACAGCTAGCTCTTGATTTTGGCTCAGGTCATGACCTTAGCGTCTGGGGGTTCTGCGCTCGGTGGGGAGTTGGCTTCAGGATTTTCACTCTTTCTCTCTCTGCCCCTCCCCTTGCTCTCTCTCACTCTTTTTTTTTTTTTAACTGACCCGTCCCCTCCAGAGGAGCCTAGGATTCTTAAAAATCTTTTTTAAAGATTTTATTTATTCATTTGTCAGAGAGTGAGAGAGCACACGTGCACACAAGCAGGGGGAGATGCAGGCAGAGGGAGAGGGAGAAGCAGGCTCCCTGCTGAGGAAGGAGCCCAATGTGGGACTCAATCTTGGGACCCTGAGATCATGAGCCGAAGGCAGACATTTGACCTACCAAGACACCCAGGTATCCCCCTCTCACTCTTTCTCCCTCTCAAATCAATAAATAAAACTTTTTTTAAAAAAAGAAAAACAACACTTTGAAAAATAATACTTGGAGAGGGTTTCTGCTTCTACCACGGTGAAGTGATTGGTATCAAACTTGCTGCCCCACTACAAACAACTAGAAAACTGGACAATATGTGAAACGAGTGTTTCTAGGCCTGGGAACGTGAGACCTAAGAGAATCAAACGTTCAAGCTGCACCCTACTTTCTTGTCTACAGTGCAAGCAGAGGAAACTCAAGTTTTATTGAGATATAATTCATTTACCATATAGTTCATCCACTTAAAGTGTACAATTTGGGGCACCTGGGTGGCTCAGCTGGTTAAGCGACTGCCTTCGGCTCAGGTCATGATACCGGAGACCCGGGATCGAGTCCCACATTCGGGCTCCCTGCTCAGCAGGAAGCCTGCTTCTCTCCCTCTCACTCCCTCTGCTTGTGTTCCTCTCTCGCTGAGTTTCTCTCTGTCAAATAAATAAATAAAATCTTTTTAAAAAGTGTACAGTTCAATGGTTTTTTGTATACCCATAGAATTGAGCAACCATTACCACAGTTGATTTTCGAACATTTTCATCACCTCAAGAAGAAGCCCTGAATGCTTTTGCTATCACATCCATATTCCCCCCACCGTGGCCTGAAGCAACCACTTAATCTACTTGAGGTCTCTAGAGATTTCTCTACTCAGGACATTTCATATAAGTGGAGTCACACAAGATGTGAACTTTGGTGTCTGCCTTCTTTCACTTAGCATCAGGTTTTCAATGTGGCAGGTATTCCTCCTTATGTTGCTTATTCAATCATCAGAGCCTGGACATTTCACCTCTTTCCACCTCTTGGCCACCATTAATAATGCTTATACAAAAACTACTTAGAATGAAACCCAAACTTCTTACACTCTTCCCCATAACCATTACTGCTCACTGCCCTTCGGTCCCATGGACTTGCTTTGTGTTCCACAAACATGCCAAGACATGACCCCACCTCAAGATCTTTACACTTGTTGTTTCCTCCATGGGGACTGCTCTTCCTGAGGTCACCCCACAGCTGTCTGCCTTTGATAATTATGATCTCTGCGCAAATATTTTCTCACCAGAAAAGTCTTCCCTAACCCTCATTACAACATCCCCCTCTTCCTGTCACTCTCCATTCTAGAAGTGGGGTTCATTTTCTGCATAGCGATTATTATGATTACTATTATTGGTTGATGCACATTCTTATTTATGGCCTGTTTTACCCATTCGTAGGGCAAATTCCATGAAAGTACTGACTTATGTGTCTTATCTCCTGTTGCGTCCCCAGGAACGTTATCTGCCTCATGATAAGCCCTCAGTAGGCTGGTAAATGAAGGATTCCAGTAGACGGTTAAGATACATACTTCAAGAGAAGGGTCAGAGGTGCAGATAAAACTTCAAGAGTATCAGAGAGAGACAAATGCCATATGATTTCAATCATACGTGGAACTTAAGAAACAAAACAAATTAACAAAGGGGGAAAGAGAGGGGAAAAGCCAAGAAACAGACTCTTAACCAGAGAACAAGCCAATGGTTACCAGAGGGGAGGTGGGTGGGGGGATAGGGGAAAGGAAGGATGGCGATTAAGGGATCAGGTGGAAAGTTACCTAGGGAATTGAACTGTGCTCTTGAAGACCTCAAACTTTTCTTTTGCATTGAAACCAACCTAATGAGCATCTATTAAAAGTATTGTGCAGTTTTCTGCCTTCTTGAAACATCACTGAATGTTTTCCTGATGAGTGAAGGGACTGGAGAGGGAAATTTGGAGAGAGTGCAACAGGGTTAGAAGGTAGAGGTGGGTGCCAATCACCTAGACTTCCAGATGTTTCTCTAGTCCTGCTGTTCTGGGCAATAGTCATGTTTTCCTTGGCCCTATCCAGGAAAACAATGAGAAAATGCTGATAGAATAGAGTAGTCACAAATGGTCATGAAGTTGGAGGTTCTGATGCCATTACCAACTTCCCTGCAAGCAGCGCCATGCTCACTTTTCCGCCAGCCCCTATGGACCTGTCTCTCTAGAGCAGGAGGTGAGCTACAGCTCTGCTTGGGAAGCAGGAGAAGCTGAATAACATACTGTTGATCTCATGTCAAGTCTCTCCAGGCTGATTTGGAGGGAACTTGGAGGTGGAGAGCTGGAAAAACAGGTTCAGCAGGTCAGCGAGTGGGACACTGAAAGGAAATTTTTGCAACATGATCTAAAAGGGTTCTCATCACTCCAAGGAAAATTTGACCTTTAGGTCCACAAGGCATTTCCAGAGACTTCTTTCCAAGCTGGGAGAAATTAAGTAGAAGTTCAAGTGATACCAAGCATGGAAAAATCGTTCAATGTTATTTTTCTTTCTTTTTTTCTTTTTAAAAAGATTTTATTTATTTATTTGATAGAAACACAGCCAGAGAGGGAACACAAGCAAGGGGAGTGAGAGAGGGAGAAGCAGGCTTCCCGCCAAGCAGGGAGCCCGATGTGGGGCTCGATCCCGGGTCTCCAGGATCACGACCTGAGCCAAAGGCAGTCGCTTAACCAACTGAGCCACCCAGGCACCCCTCAATGTTATTTTTCACCTTCCTGTCTCTGGGGCCAAAGGCCAGGCCTGGGAAACACTTCTACGGCCTGGGGTCATGTCCAGTTGTTCTCTTTCCCAGCCGGCACTGGTTTTGGGAGAAGCTGCTCGAGTTTCTGGGCCACAGTTACCCACAATGGGGAGCTCCACGTCCAGGCCCGGAGGGGTACAGATTCAAACTCTCTGGATGGACTGAGGCAGGGTGAGCAGGTTAATCCTAGATATAAAATCCTTCTTGGAACTCTGGAAGGCACTGGAACATGTCAGGTGTCTTTAAACCTTTCAGCTTCTACCTAGTACCCTATTTCTAGGCTCAACCGCCCAAGTAATGAACTCCCAGCCAAGGAAGAGCTACAAAATGAGGAGCAGAAACCTGGATCTGCATAAATCACTGGCATTAAAGTATCCTGGGGCACAGTTAGACAGTGTGCTGTAATACAAAATGGAATGGTGAAGATTATGGTTCACAGGCGAGACATTTCTCTGCTTAAAGGTATTCAAATTCAAATCTTCTTTAAAGCTGTGTAGCCAAGTATGCTCTGTTGGCAGGCTGCAGCCAGCCTCCAGGCAACAACAATTTTGGCAACCTGGGAGAAATCTGCAAATACTGAATGAATGTATTTTAAATGGGAGCATTAGCGGCATGGTGACAAGCACTGGAGAAGGCCCGTTACAAGTCCCCCTCCATTATACCTCAGGGCACACCTGAGGAGGTACTCACCTGGTCACAGGGCTGATTCTCCTGCCAGGGAGTCACCAGCTCCTGGGAGGCATCCCTTGGAACCTAGCTCCCAATGCAAATGTATTTCCTTCTTGGGGAAGAACTAAAATCTCTAGCATCTCTAGCTGCTTGTTTAATTACATTTACAGAATGGATTTCACACTTGTCCTGACAAGAAATCAAAGAAGCAAGAATGCAACTGTTAGAAAATTGAACCCACCCAATGAGTTATGCCAAACATGTGAGCACATGCACTAGGAAATAAGAGACAACCTTCTGCTCCCAAAATGCCTGATGAGGATTTTCCTTGTCACAGTCAGCATCTGCTCTGGCCTTGGGAAATGCTGCATTGAATGTCAGGAATGGCAGGGCTCTTAGTGACAACTAAGTCCAGCCTCTCCTGTTATATAGATGGAGAAACTAAGTTCAAAGAGGATAAGTGATTTGCCCAACGTCAAATACAAATGGTAGAGCAAAGGTGTGAGCTTTATTTTGACCCTTGGAATGTCAGAGTTTTTACGGTCCTTCGCAATATAGCCTACTCTTCCTCTCATTTTGCAAAAGGAGAAACTGAGGCTCAGGAGTTAAAAGGAGTTTGTTCAAAGTCACACAACTAAGTAATGGCTCAAGCAGACATTAGCACCCAGTGTTCTGAACCCCAGACAAATGTTCTTTCCTCTACATGGTGCCACTTCTTGGGTTCTGTTTGGAAACAAAGGAGATTCAAAGCAAGGAAATGAGGTTTTGGGATCACTGATGCCTAATCTCTGAAACTATCCCAAGCCTGGCTCCAAGTCTCTAGCCCAGAAGAAAGCTTTGAGTCAGGTGAGCTGGAGTCAGCAAGGCTAAAGCAACGGGCCTCTGAAGGCATTTCTCTATCTTTCATTTGTCTCTCTGGTTCCATTGTTTTGCAGCTGGTTACCTTTTACCTGGTGGCAATCACTTGACCAATGAGAGTCTGGCCTAATAATGTAACTTAGCCCTGGAACCCTCAGACTGAGATCGATGTGATTGAGAGTGGAAAGAGGAAGAAACTTGGGTAGGGTATCTGAGGGTCACTTGCTGGTTCCTTGTGAACTGTTCCCTACACTCTGCTGTGCTTCTTCTGCCCATGGGTAGCGAAGGGCAACATTTAGGCAGAGAACACCTCACAGGAGCCATCAGAGATATGCACCTGAAGAGGAGAAAAAAGAGACTTGTATGTGGGACAAGCATTAATGTTCTAGGAGAGTCTGATGGGAAAATCTGAATAAAGCTCATTCTAAATGAGCTTTAGCAGCACCAAAAGCAGCCCCCACTGTCAGCATCTGGCCCACTATTCCTGGCAGACACTAAGAGCTACTCTGGCTGTGGAAACATCCTGTGCATGTCACCGCCACACTTTTTGTGAGTAGCTGGTTTTATACAGGGACCTGTTCCTTTAAGCATACAAAATGAAAATCTTGTGCCAGTTAAAATAGCAGGATCTATCACCCAAGGAATGAGATTTACTTTCAACTAAGCCAAAGCCAGAACAGCAATCTCCTTTGTACAGAATCTAGCACAGAGCAATTCAGTTCCATTCTATTTTCACATGAATTCTGCCTCATATTCAGGGAATTCTGAAGAGCAAAGACTACAGCAGAAGCAGTAAATAGAGAGATCTCTATAAATGATGAAAAGCAGAGCCTTTTCAAATGAGAACAGAGGCACATCTTCCATCTTACTGCTAGTCCTATCTGTTATTCCATCAACATTTTAAGACTAAGGAGACTTGTTCTCTCTGATAGATAATGTGGAAAGAAAGAAATGTGCAAGACAAATGTTTTAGGTATTGATGTAGAATTTCAGGTTCTGAGCTTTTAATGAAGAGATATTTGAGGGTTTGGGAATGATGTTTGCTGCTTCTCTGGCCACACTCACGTGGAACTTCCTTGTTACTTGGCCACTCTTATAACATTTGACGTATTTTGCTTTAGGTAATGTCTTGGCATGATTTGCAAGGAGAGCCCGTTTCTAAGTAGTAGCCCATCATAAATACACTCAGATTCCAGAGAATGGTACACATGGGTTTTCATTTCAGTGCAGTCAAAGCCCATTATTGATGATAGCCCCGGGTCTCCCTCTTCTTGCCCCAACTGGTCCCAGCTTTTCAAATGATCTGGAACTTTCAGTGTGGCCAAGGCTGAGGATTCTTCTCTACAAGGGGAGGAGTGATGGTGGATCTTCCTATCCAATGACCCCTTATAGTCTCTTTTGGGAGTAGGCATGAGTCTTTCAAAGCCTTTAGCATAAGGCAATCATAAAACCTTTTTTTTCTTGCTAATATTGAAGTGTACTTAATGGAAAGACTTTGATGCATCATTATGCTAAAAGCTCTCTCCCCACTAGAAATAATGGGAAGAAATGAAGAGATATAAGAAGACAAAGAACCCTGTCCCACTATACTTATATTAAAGTTATCTGTCTTTCCTCCTAGACATGGTCTCCTAGAGGGTAGGGACCGTGTCTACAGTAGTAAAAACATTAGTAGCTCAAAATATTGTTCGGGGAGTGAATAAGTACATGAATGAATATTCCATGATCTCACTTCTATGTGAAGACTGGCTGCAAGGAAATTCATCTTTGTAGTGGATTGAGAAAACTCCCCCCAAAGAAAGAGTGAAATAAAGTAATTATTCTTGCCCTCAATGAAATCTCTGGTCATAGAAATGTTGGTCTGTGTGCCTGCATTTTAAGTCTGCCAAAGCCAATGTCTGCCTTCTGCATGACTTCTGAGGATCAGCTCTGTCTATGTTTTTATTTCCAGTTTTCCGAAAGTATTCCATTTGAGTTGCCAGCTGCTGCTGTGATGTTCCCATGGATCTTCATCAAATCTCTCCAATTCTTGCATCAGCCCAGATTCCTTTATAAGCCTAAACAAATCCAACTCAGCCCTCTGTTCAACTCTATTAGTTTCCTATCGCTGCTGTAACAAGTCACCACAAACGTTGTGGCTTCAAACAACACCAATTTATTACGGTTCTGAAGGTCCAAAGTACCAAATGGGTCTCACTGGGCCAAAATAAACATATTGACAAGATTGCATTCTTTCTAGAGGCTCTAGGGAGAGAGCCTGTTTTACCCCAAGAGGCTTCCCTCTCTCAAATTCTTTAGCTAATGTCACCTTTCCCCTATCTTCAGTGCCAGCAATGGTGGATCAAGTCTTTCCCATAGTGTATGGCCTTGGATTTATTTTTCTTTCCACTATCACATCTCCTTCTATGATCTTTAAGAACCCTTGTGATTGTCTTGGGCCTACCTCCGTAATCCATGATAATTTCTTCCCATCAAGGCCCTTAACTTAATCATATATGCAAAATCTCTTTTGCCATGTAAGGCAATATATTCATAGACTAAAGGTTAGAATGTGGACTTCTTCTGCAGGGGCATCAGTCTACCTACTACACCAATTCATTTCATTTCTAAAGCTTTGCCTGATTCTCTTAATGCTCCGTGATCTCTTTATGTTCAATTTTTCTCAGCACTTGATTGGGTTTTAATTAGCTCATATCCAAATATTTACTCACTAATTCACTTATCTAATTGGTATTTATTGCCTTGCATGTCTGCTCCATGCTAGTTACTCCTCTGGGAGCTAGGGAAAAGACATGGCTCTTGTCTTAGAGGATCTCACTGTTTAAGTGAGAGAAACAAATATATAAACAAATAAATACAAGAAGGTGTTTAAAAAATAAAGGTAGAATAGGTATAGTAGTTTCAAAGGAGAGCCTCACTGGTTCTACCCAAGAATAACCTCATGTGGGAAGTAGAATTCAAGCTAGATTAACAGGCGTTGGTCAGGCATGAAGGAAGACTAAAGAGAACTCTGAAAGTACGTAACAAAATCCAAACCCTCAACAAGGTAATATTCTTGATGTCGAGCATTCAGTAAAAAATTACTAACACAAAAAGGCAGGAAAATGTGACCTGTAGCCAGGAGAAAAACCAGTCCATATACACGGACTCAGAAATTACAAGGATGATAGAATTAACAGACAATGTCTTTAAAAAATATATTATAGGGGCACCTGGGTGGCTCAGTTGGTTAAGCGACTGCCTTCGGCTCAGGTCATGATCCTGGAGACCTGGGATCGAGCCCCACATCAGGCTCCCTGCTCGGCAGGAAGCCTGCTTCTCCCTCTCTCACTCCCCCTACTTGTGCTCCCTCTCTGGCTGTGTTTCTCGCTGTCAAATAAATAAAATTTAAAATATATATATATATTATAAATATAAATATAATTTTAAATATATTTAAATGCCAAAAGGAAAACATGAACATAAAAAGAAGAGAAATGGAAGATATGGGAAAAAACAAATGGGACTATTTCCATAATGGGAATTACAATATCTAAGTAAAAATTCACTGAATGAGCTTAATATCCTACTGGACGTACAAAAGAAAAGATCGGTGAACTTGAAGAAGGTGACAACAGCTGAGTATAAGGTTTGTTCCACTCCCTTTTGAGCACCTAAGCTCTGGTGGGGAAATTCTGGTTCAGGTCATACCAGTCTCCCTCCTATTATTTAAATCAACCTTAGCTCTTTCCTTCTCAAGAGGCAGAGGAAGCATCTTTAGGTTAGATTCTTGGCAGAGTGTTAAAACCTGCCACTAGCGTTGCTTGATGTGACTCACAAAGCATTGCACCGTGCTTCCAAGGTTTTCCATTTATCCAGAAAACCATTTATTAAAAAACCACCTATTAAGAATACATGAAATTCCAGGCATAGTGCTAGACACTGGGGGGTAGAAAAATAAATAAGAATGGCCCCTGTGTAGTGGGAAAGACAAAGTATCTATATCAGTATAATACAGAGTAATAAATTTGATTCAACATGTATTAACTAAATGTTAACTCTGTACATTGCTAGCTGCAGATGAAATAAGTTTCTGTCTTTAATTTGCTTAAAGTTCAGGTTATTGTAAATGTGGTTATAAGTTAGAACCAAAGAGTACTAATGCTCAATTGTCATAAAGAGGGGGAGATTTGGGATACATGGATTTCTTCCTCTTGAATTGACTAATTCTTGATATTAATGGTTTTTTTTAACTTCATGAAGCTACCACACACTCACTGGTCCATAAAAATAAACTATGAACACCCACTGGTGTCCAAGAAAGTTTGCTTTCTCTCTTTTTTAAGATTTTATTTATTTATTTGACAGAGAGAGACACAGTGAGAGAGGGAACACAAATGGGGGAACTGGGAGAGGGAGAAGCAGGGAGCCTGATGCAGGGCTCAAACCCAGGAGCCCTGGATCATGACCTGAGCAGTCATGATCAAGGAAGACACTTAATGACTGAGCTACCCAGGCGCCCCAAGTTTGCTTGTTCTTAACATGCTTCTACTGAGATTCGGTTTAATCCTGGTACCTGACTCAGGACTCTATCCTGTGCTTATCACCCTTATTATGCAATTCACATTGGTCTATCCTGCTTTTTACTCTTGTATTCATTACCAAGACTTTTGTTTGAATTTATGCTACTATACCCTGAAGAGCCAAGGATAAGTGGTTAAGGGAAAATTTTCCTGAACATAAATCAGTGTCTCCTTGAAAATTATCTTAGGTCATCTTGTATATGTTGTATTTCATATAATCACAAAGTTGAGTAGAGATGTAAAAAATATTCTTTAAAAAGGGCCAAATTGAACTTCTAGAGATGAAAACTACAATGTCTAAAATGAAAAATACACTGGATTAGAATTACTGGCAGAGTACACATTGCAGAAGAGAAGATTGGTGAATGTGAATATATCAATAGAAACTAAAATGAAATTCAAAGGAAAAAATGTTTTTAATGAACAGAGCATTTGTGAACTTGAGACTACAAGTGGCCTAACACATACATAAGCAGAGCCTCAGAGGGGTGGGAGAAGAAAAAATATTTGAAAAGCTAATGGCTGGGAAATTTCCAAATTTAAAGAAAACTAGAAACCCACAGATCTAGGAAGCTCAATGAGCTCCTCACACATGAAATATGAAAAAAAGAGCAAGGCACATCAAATTGAATTGTTTGAAACCAATGATAGAGAGAAAAATCTTAAAAGCAAACAGAAAAAGACATGTTATATTTTGAGAAACAAAGGTATAGATGATAGCAGATTGTAAGTTATGTAACTGGGTAGGTAATGGAGCAACATCTTGTTAGAGGGTGGGAAATCCAACAAAAATCCAAGGATCTTCTATCTCAGCGAAATTTCTAAGCTTCCAGTGGTTTGGAGTATGTCAAGATATCCCTTCAAAAGTAAAAGATAAGTTCTTGCATCTGGTCCCCTTCACAACCAAAAAAGATGCACAGCACCTGGTGAGCCTCCTTTTTTGGATATTGGAGGCAACATATTCCTCATTTGTACTCCTGCCCATTTACCGAGTGACTGAACAGCTGCTGGTTTTGATTGTAGTCCAGAACAAGGGAAGGATCTGCAGCAGATCCAAGCTGAAATGCAAGGTAAACCCACTTAAACCGTACAACCTAGTAGATCCAGTGGTTCTTGAAGTGTCAGTGCATATAAGGATGCTATTTGGAGCCTCCGACAGGTCTCTGTAGGTGAATTACAACAGAGACCCTTAGTATTTTGGAGCAAAGTTCTGCTATTCTCTGTAGATAACCACTCTCCCTTTGAGAAACAGCTCTTGACCTGCTACTAGGCCTTAGTAGAGACTGAACACCTAAGCATGGGCTACCAAATTACCATATGACCTGAGCTGCTCATCATGAACTGAGTGTTTTCTGACCCACCAAGCCATAAAATCAGGCATGCACTGAAGCACTTGATCATCAAATGTAAGTGGTATGTACATGATTAGGCCCAAGCAAACCCCAAAAGGACAAGTAAGCTACATAAAGAAGTGGCCCAACTCCCCTTGATCCCCACTCCTGCTACACTCCCTTTCCTCTCCCAGTGTGCACCTATGACCTCATGGAGAGTTCCCTATGATCACTTGACAAAGGAGGAAAAGATCCATGCCTGGTTTACAGATGCTTCTGCACAACATGCTGGCACTACCCAGAAGTGGGCAGCTGAAGCCACTCTGGGATCCTCAGACCTCTGAGTCAACAAGCAGAGAGAGTTACTTTACCAGTTGGGGTACTTGATCCTGAGTACCAAGGGAAAATTGGACTATGACTATGACCATACTTGCTGAATACAAAGGTAATATGGAATAAATAGAAGATTGTTATAAATACCAATTATGGCTACATGACCAGTTTCTGTCCTTATTTTGTGATCATGGTTTGTATATATGTTTGTACACACACACACACACACACACACACACACACACAGCAAGGACCTTTGTTTGATAGAGAGAGAGCAATTGGAAATTGGTGATTCTATTCTTGATGGCAGATCTTGAGCATTCCCCAGGCAGGAAACCTCTCTAGGAAGCATCCTCTTCTCCCGCTGCTGAGCCAGTGCCCAAGTGCCCAGCTCTATGATAAGGTCATCCATGATAAAATGTTGATGGCTGGTGGATGGCATAATTAGGAATTTCATACTACGGGATATGATGGGTCAGGAGCAGGGAACCCTTATCAGCCATTCAAGTTATACCTACATATCAACTTTAATACAAAACAGAGCGACACGAGGGATAACACTGGGACCATAGCAGTAGCTACTATTTGCACAGCCTTTAAAGTTCCCTTAGCTCTTCTACATTTAGTCTCTTAACCTGAGCCTCACTCAATATCTGTGAAGGATATTTATTATCAATTGAAAATGAGCAAGGTGATGATTGGAAGGTTTGAGTGGTAGCAAGGATGTGACAAAACAGGAACTTTAAGAGCCATTTCCTGCTCTTCATGCCCCTATTCATGACAGCCTTGGCTTGATTATTTTCACACACAGAGTACTCAGATTGTCACACATCCCAAGAACATAATTCTCAACTAGTTCAACATCACTGCACCTGTATCTTTGGCTTCCTCATTTTGATTGTACCCTTTTTGTCTCACAGGTAAAGCCATGGCACCAATACAATGCCTTTATTTGTAGGTACTTCACTTTTTCCCTACTGTCCCAGATGCAACTGGCTGGTTTATCAGTCTCAAAAATAATCTCTGAGGTGGTCCCTTGCAGCCTGCTCCTTAATTTGGAAATTTCTTTCCCATTTTGATGTATAGATATTTGTCTTTCTTCTAGTTAGGGCCAAGCTGATCGATCCATGATAGGAGGCAATCAATGCTTAGAGGTGGAACCCCTTGTTCAAGTAGAGTCTATATAGAATTGCCATGTAATTTTCACAAAGTAAAAGGAGAGCTGCTTAGATAAGGGAATGGGGGAGAGGATAGAACCATTCTCTTGGTGAGACCTGAGGCACTTTCCCTGAGTCCTGGGGCTTAGAAGACCCACAGTTTAAAAGCCAGTAGTGAACAGAGATAGAGATTTCCCAGAAATCTTTTCTTTTCAGCTTTATCGAGGCATCATGGACAAATAGGAGTTGTATACACTTAAGGTGTACAACTTATATTTTAATATGTGCATACGTTGTTAAATGACCACAATCAAACTAACATATCCATGACCTCACATAGTAACGCTGTTCTTTTTGTGGTAAGAACACTTAAGATGCCTACCCTAATAGTAAATATCAATTTATGATACAGTATTGTTAACTATATTTATATTGCTGTATATTAGATCTCCAGAACTTACCCATCTGGAATAACTGAAATGTTATACCCTCTGACTAACATAACCCCATTTCTTCCTTCCCCTAGTCCCTGACAACCATCATCCTACTCAGCTTCTATGAGTTTGACTATTATAGATTCCACATATAAGCGAGATCCTGCAGTTTTTCTCTTTCCATGCCTGGCTTATTTCACTTACCATTCATGTTATTGCAAATGGCAAAATTCCCTCTGTTTTATGGCTGAATTTTTTATTGTATAGTTATACCAAATTTTTTTAGACATTCATTCATTCATTCACAGACATTGAGGTTGCTTCCATATCCTGACTACTATGAATAGTACTGCAATGAATGTGGAATGTAGATATCTCATCAAGACACAGATTTCATTTCCTTTGGGTATACCCAGAAGTGGGATTGCTGGGTTGTATGGCAGTTCTGTTATTACTTTTTGGAGTAACCCCCATTCTGTCTTCCATAATGGATTTACCAATTTACATTCACATCAACAATGCAGAGGGTCCACTTTTCTCCACATTCTTGCCAACACTTGTTACCTTTTGTCTTGTTGATAATAACTATCTTAACACGTGTGAGGTAATATCTCATTGTAGTTTTGATGTGCATTTCCTTGATGATTAGTAGTATTGTGCATCTTTTCCTATGCCTGTTTACCAGTTGTATGTCTTCTTTGGGTAAGCATCTATTCAATTCCTCTGCCCATTTTTTTAACCTGGTTATTTAGTTTTTTGCTTGAGTTATAAGATTTTCTTATATATTTTGGATATTAAATCCTTATCAGATAGTTGATTAGTAAATATTTTCTCCCATCCCTTAGGTTGATTTTTCACTCTGTTGATTGTTGCCTCTCTATATAGAAGCTTTTTTTTGTTTGATATAATTCCACTTGTCTATTCTGGCTTTTGTTACTTACGCTTTTGGTGTCATATCCAAGAAATCATTGCTAAGACCAATGTCAAGGAGGCTTTCCTCTGATTATACCCAAGATGGCAGAGGAGTAGAAGATCTTCGTTTTATTTGATCCCAAGAATTCAGCTAGATAGCTATCAAATCATTCTGAACATCTGTGAACTCAACCAGAGATCTAAGAAAAGAATAGCAGCAACTCTACAAGTAGAAAAGAGAGCACTTCCTGCAAGAATGACAAGACAGAAACACTCACCTCAAGAAAGAGAACAAGAGGCAGTACTGACTGTCAGGGAACTAATCAGTGTGGAAATAAGTAAGATGTTGGAACTAGAGTTCAGAATAATGATGATAAAGATACTAGCTGGGCTTGAAAGAAGCATAGGAGACACTAGAGAATCCCTTATCAAAAGAATTAAAATCTAATAAAATTGAAATAAAAAGACTATTAATGAGATGCAAAAAAAATGGAAGCTCTAAATGCTAGGATAAATGAAGCAGAAGAGAGAATTAATGATATAGAAGACAAAATTATGGCGAATAAAGAAACTGAGAAAAAGGGATAAACAGCAACTGGATCATGATGGGAGAATTCGAAAGATAAATGACACCATAAAGTGTAACAATATTAGAATAATTGGGATCCCAGCAAAAGAGGAAAAGGGGTGCAGGAGGTATATTGAAGCAAATTATAGCAGAGAACTTCCCTAATGTGGGGAAGGAAACAGTCATTCAAATCCAGGAGGCACAGAGAAACTCCTTCAAAATCAATTAAAATAAGTCAACACCCCAACATATAATAGTGAAACTTGCAAATCTCAGAGACAAAGAGAAAATCCTAAAAACAGCTTGGGACAAGAGGTCCATAACCTAGAATGGTAGAAACTTTAGCCTGGCAGCAGACTTATCTACAGGGAACTGGCAAGCCAGAAAGGACTGACATCATATACTCAGGATGTTAAATGAGAAAAATATGTAATCAAGAGTACTTTATCCAGCAAGGATGTCCTTCAAAATAGAAGGAGTGATAATAGAAGGACAAACAGAAACTAAAAGATTTTGTGATCACTAATCCAGTCCTACAAGAAATATTAAAAGGGAACCTCTAAGAAACAAGAGAGCCCAAACGTAACATAGACCAGAAAGGAACAGAGACAATATACAGAAAAAATAACTTTACAGGCAATACAATGGTGCTAAGTTAATATCTCTCAGTAATTACTCTGAATGTAAATGGGCTAAATGCCCCAATCAAAAGACACAAGGTATTAGATTGGAATAAAAAAGAAAGACCCATCAATATTCTGTCTGTAAGAGACTGATTTTAGATCTGAAGATGCCTCCAGGGCTCCTGGGTGGCTGAGTGGGTTAAAGCCTCTGCCTTCAGCTCAGGTCATGATCTCAGGGTCCTGGGATTGAGGCCCACATCAGGCTCTCTGCTCAGCAGGGAGCCTGTTTCCTCTGCTCTCTCTGCCTGCCTCTCTGCCTACTTGTGATCTATCTGTCAAATAAATAAAATCTTTAAAAAATAAAATAAATAAATAAATAAATAAATAAAAATGAAGATGCCTCCAGATTTAAAGTGAGGGGGTGGGAAACTATTTATCATGCTAATGGACATCAAAAGAAATCTGGGGTGGCAATCCTTATATCAGACAAATTAGATCTTAAACCAAAGACTACAATAAGAGATGAGGAAGGATACTATATTATAATTAAAGGGTATATCTAAACAAGAGATATAACAATTGTAAATAGGTATGTCCCTAACATGGGAGCAGCCAATTATATAAACCAATTAATAATATCATTAAAGAAACCATCAATAATAGTACAATAATAGTAGAAGACTTTAACACATCATCTCACTGCAATGGACAGTTCACTTAATCAGATCAACAAGGAAATAAGTGCTTTGAATGACACACTGGACCAGACGGACTTCACAGATACATTCAGAACATTCCAGCCTAAAGCAGCAAACTACATATTATTCTTGAGTGAATATGGAACATTTTCCAGGATAGATCACATACTGGGTCACAAATCATGTCTCAACCAGTACCAAAAGATTGGGATCATTTCCTACATATTTTCAGACCACAGTGGTTTGAACCTGGAACTCAATCACAAGAGAAAATTTGGAAAAAATTCAAATGCATAGAGACTAAAGAGCATCCTACTAAAGAATGAATGGGTCAACCAGGAAATTAAAGAAGAATTTTAAAAATTAATGGAAACAAATGAAAATGAAAACGCAACTGTTCAAAACCTTTGGGATGCAGCAAAGGCAGTGTGAAGTGGAAAATATATAGCAATACAAGTCTTTCTCAAGAAACAAGAAAGGTTTCAAATACATAACCTAAACCTACATGTAAAGGAGCAGAGAAAGAACAGCAGATAAAGCCTAAACCAAGCAGAAGAAGAGAAATAAAAATTAGAGCAGAAATCAATGAAATAGGAACCAAAAGAACAGTATAACAGATCAACAAAACCAGGAAAGAATTAATAAGATTGATAAGCCCCTGGCCAAACTTATCAGAAAGAAAAGAGGAAGGACCCAAATAAATAAAATCATGAAGGAAAGAGGAGAGATCACACAACAAACACTGAAGAAATACAAAGAATTATAAGAACATATTATGAGCAACTATATGCCAACAAACTAGGCAATCTGAAAGAAATGGATGCATTCCTAGAGACTTATACAATACCAAAATTGCAACAGGAAGAAATAGAAAATATTAACAGACCATAACCAGCAAGGAAATTGAAGCAGTAATCAAAAATCTCACAACAAACAAGAGTCTAGGGCTGCATAGCTTCCCAGGGGAATTCTACCAAACATTTACAGAAGAACTAATATCTATTCTTCTGAATCCGTTTCAAAAAAATAGAAATGGAAGGAAAACTTCCAAACTTTTTCTTTTTTTAAGATTTTATTTATTTATTTGAAAGAGAGAGAAAAAATGAGAGGAAGGAAGGGGCAGAGGAGGAGGAGAGAGAAGCAGACTCCCTGCTGAGCCAGGAGCCCAATGCAGGGCTTGATCCCAGGACCCAGAGGTCATGACCTGAGCCAAAGGCAGACACTTAACTGACTGAGCCACCCAGGCACCCCCACAACTCTTTCTATGAGGCCATCATTACCTTGATCCCCAAACCAGACAAAGACCCCACCAAAAAGGAGACTTACAGATCAATATCCTCAATGAACATGGATATGAAAATTCTTACCAAGATAATAGCCTATAGGATCCAATAGTACATGAAAAGACTTATTCATGATGACTAAGTGGGATTTATTCCTGGTCTGCAAGGGTATTTCAACATCCACAAATCACTACATTAATAAAAGAAAGGACAAGAACCCTATGATCCTCTCAATAGATGCTGAAAAAGCATTTGACAAAGTACAGCATCCTCTCTTGATTAAAGCTCTTCACAGTGTAGGGGTAGAGGGAACATACCTCAGTATTGTAAAAGCCATGTACAAAAAACCCACAGTGAATATCATTCTCAATGGGGAAAAACTGAGAGCTTTCCCCCTAAGGTCAGGAACATGACAGGGATGTCCACTAGCACTACTTCTATTCAACATAGTGCTAGAAGTCCTAACCTCAGCAATCAGACAACAAAAAGAAGTAAAATACATCTGAATCAGCAAAGAAGTCAAACTCTAAGTCTTCACAGATAACATGCTACTTTATGTGGAAAACCCAAAAGACCCCACCCCAAAATTGCTAGAACTCATACAGGAATTCAGCAATGTGGCAGGATATAAAATCAATGCCCAGAAATCAGTTGCATTTCTATACATTAGTAATGAGAGAAAAGAAAGAGAAATTAAGGAGTCAATCCCATTTACAATTGCACCAAAAGCCATAAGATACCTGGGAATAAAACTAACCAAAGAGGCAAATTATCTGTGTTCAGAAAACTATAGAACACCCATGAAAGAAATTGAGGAAGACACAAAAAATGGGAAAACATTCCATTCTCATAGATTGTAAGAACAAATATTGTGAAAATCTATGCTACCTAGAGCAATCTATACATTCAATGCAACCCCTATCAAAATACTATCAAAAAATGCTATCAACTTTTTTCACAGAGCTGGAACAAATAATTCTAAAATTTGTAGGGAACCAGAAAAGACCCCAAATAGCTGGAGGAATGTTGAAAAAGAAAACCAAAGCTGGTGGCATCACAATCCTGGACTTCAAGCTCTATTACAAAGCTGTAATCTTCAGGTCAGTATGGTACTGGCACAAAAACAGACACAAAGAACAATGGAACAGAATAGAGAACACAAAAATGAACCCTCAACTTTATGGGCAACGAATCTTTGACAAAATAGGCAAGAATGTCCAATGGAAAAAAGACAGTCTCTTTCAACAAATGGTGTTGGGAAAATTGGACAGCCACATGCAGAAGAATGAAACATTTCCTCACACCATATACAAAAATAGACTCAAAATGGATGAAAGACCTCAATGTGAGACAGGAATCCATCAAAATCCTAGAGGAGAACACAGGCAGCAACCTCTAAGACATTGGCCGCAGCAACTTCTCGCTAGACATGTCTCCAAAAACAAGGAAAACAAAAACAAAAATGAACTATTGGGACTTCATCAAGATATAAAGCTTTTGCACAACAAAGGGAACAGTAGACAAAACCAAAAGACAACTGGCAGAACAGAAGAAGACATTTGCAAATGTCTTATCAGATAAAGGGCCGGTATCCAAAACCTGTAAAGAACTAATCAAACTCAATACCCAAAGAATGAATAATCCAATCAAGAAATGGGCAGATGACATGAACAGATACTTCTCCAAAGAAGACAAACAAATGGCCACTAGACACATGAAAAAATGTGCAGTATCACTTGGCATCAGGGAAATACAAATCAAAATCACAATGCGATACCACCTCACACCACTCAGAATGGCTAAAATTAACAAATCCAGAAACAACAAATGTTGGTGAGGATGCAGAGAAAGGGGGAGCCTCTTACACTTGGTGGGAATGCAAGCTGGTGCAGCCACTCTGGAAAACAGTATGGAGGCTCCTCAAAAAGTTGAAAATAGAACTACCCTATGACCCAGCAATTAAACTACTAGGAATTTACCCCAAAGATACAAATGTAATGATCCAAAGGGACACGTGCATCCCAATATTTATAGCAACAATGTCCACAATAGCCAAACCATGGAAAGAGCCCATGTCCATTGACAGATGAATGGATAAAGAAGATGTGGCACACACACACACACACACACACACACACACACACACACACACTGGAATACTACTCAGCCATAAAAATATGATATCTTGCTATTTGAAACAACGTGGCTGAAACTAGAGGGCATTATGCTGAGCGAAATAAGTCAATCAGAGAAAGACTATTACCATATGATTTCATTGCGTGGAATTTAAGAAACAAAACAGAGGATCACATGGAAAGAGAAGAAAAAATAAAACAAGATGAAATCAGATAGGGACACAAATCAAAAGAGACTCAATCATAGGAAACAAACTGAGGGTTGCTGGAGGGGAGAGGGATGGAGGGATGAGGTAACTGGGTGATGGACATTGGGGGGTGCATGACCTTATGAATATAAGACTTATGAGGGTGCCTGGGCCACTCAGTTGCTTAAGCATCTGCCTTCAGCTCAGGTCATTATCCTGGGGTCCTGCAATTGAGCCCCACATCGGGCTCCCTGCTCAGCAGGGAGTCTGCTTCTCCTTTTCCCGCTCCCCCAATCATGTTTGCTCTCTTTCACTCTCTCCCTTGGTGAAATAAATAAAATCTTAAAAAAAATAAGACTGATAAATCACAGACCTCTACCTCTGAAGCTAGTAATACATTATATGTTAATTACTCAAATTTAAATAAAAATAAATAAGTGGAAAAAAGAAGCTTTTTCCTCTTTGTTATCTTCTTTTCTCTTTGTTATCTTCTTTTACATTTTCAGGTCCTACAGTTAAAACTTTAATCTATTTTGATTTTATTGTTATGTATGATATAAGATAACGGTCTGGACACCTGGGTGGCTAAGCCATTAAACGTCTGCCTTTGGCTCAGGTCATGATCCCTGAGTTCCGGGATGGAGCCCTGCATCGGGCTCCCTGCTTGGCAGGAAGCCTGCTTCTCCCTCTCTCACTCCCCCTGCTTGTGTTCCCGCTCTAGCTGTGTTTCTCTCTGTCAAATAAGTAAAATATTTTTTAAAAATGTTTTAAAAAGATAAGATAAAGTCCAATTTCACTTTTTTGCATATGTATATCCAGTTTCCCAAACATCATTTATTGAAGAGACTCTCCTTTGCCCACTGTGTATTCTTGGCACCTTTGTTGAAGATTAGCTGACCATAAATGTGTGAATGTATTTCTGGGGTCTCTGTTTCCTGGATCTATGTGTCTGTTCTTATGCCAGTACTGTACTGTTTTGATCACTATAGTTTTGTAATATGTTTTGAAATGAAGATGTGTGATTCCCCCAGCTTCGTACTCTTTGCTCAAGATGCTTTGGTTATTCAGAGATTTTCTGTTTCCACATGAATTTTAGGACTTTCCCCTTATTTGTTTAAAAAATGCCATTGAAATTTTGATAGGGGTTGTATTGAATCTGTGGATCACTGAAGGTAGTATGGACATTTTAACAACATAAAGTTATCTAATCTATGAACATATGAGATGTCTTTCCACTTATCTGTGTCTTTTTTATTTCTTTTCTCAATGTTTTATAATTGTTGGTGTACATGTCTTTCACTTCCTTGGTTAAATTTATTTTATTATTTGTACCGCTATTGTAAGTGGGATTGTTTTCTTGATTTTACTTAAAGTGGCTCTGAGCTTCACCTAGAAAATGCAAACATTGGATTAGTGAAAACATTCATTTCTCCCTCCAAAACAAAATCTGATCCAGAAGTCTGAACTATAAAATAAGGTATACAAATAGAGTTCCTTTTGTTGAATCAGGCATGAAGGCCTGCAGCCTGCCTGCTCCCTAGTGACTTATACCCACAGTGGCCCCGGAAGTGGTTCCATGGAGTCTAATGCCTAGATAATCTCTAAGGCTCCTCTGAAGAAAAATGATGTCATTTGTGGAGCATCTACTATGTGCTAGGCCCTGGAACAAGCAAAAGCCAAGAACTAAGGCAGCAAATGGCAGGAGTAAAAGTGGTTGGAAGGTTCCTGGTAGAAAAATAGACCTCAGGCCATTTGGGGATATGAAGCAGGAGTTCAGAATGAGAAAGAGCAGAGCACCTTTGCAATGTGGCTATTCAGACTGCGTGGGCACATACGTGCTCCTGACGATCTGAAAGGGCTCTCGGATTGCCCCCATATTCCAGCTGCTTTCAAAGACCTCTTCTTTTGGAGTTTGCATGAAGTCATGCTTACCTCCTCTTGGTGCTGCTCAGCTGTCAAGGGCTCTCCCACCCTCCCGGAAGTCTTCTTGAGACAAAGTGACCTGTGGGAGGCAGAGGTGCCCAGACTCCTATGAGTGGGTGGGAGATGGAAACAAAGCAAATGGAATTTAGAGCCAGAGAATGTTCAAGTCATTCTTGGTGATGTCACTAGGGAACAAGCAGTGGAAATAAGCACCACAGCCTCATTTTGTATCTCTGAGAGGCGGAGACTAATGGGTAAAATAGCACAACGTGAAGAGACAACGTCTTGGGGAATCAAATTTAGTGGACAGTTTCCACTGAAAAGAAGATCTAAAGAGTGAAAGTATTTGAAAGTTCCTCTTCAATAATACTAGGGAATGAGCCTGACATTTAAGAGTTAAACATTCCAGTACCAGCCCAGCATTCTGGTCTTATCTCTACTTCTCTTTGACTATCACCTCTACTCAAGCCGTTGGCTTTGAACCCTGAGGAATTGTAATTGTTGGATTTCCCATCTCCAGGTTTCACCTAATTCTCTACCCCTCCACCCCCACCAGTGGCCCTCTTTCTCCTTAGAGCTCTTTTCCCTGAATCCCTGAGCAACTCACACGCATTAACGTTATTCTTCTACCACCTGATCTCAGAAAGCATTATGTCTTCTTTATTGTATGTAAGTCTGTCTTCCCAGCTAGATTCTAAGTGCCTAGAGGACAGGTATCCTGTTATGTCCCTTGCCTCCTTCCCCAGACATGTAGCCATACTGGCACAATAAGTGGAACAAAATGATCTTCTGGTTGTCTTGTTGATTATTACAAATATATCAAGAGCCTCTGACCCATATACTCTGCCCTGAATTCCTTATATGACTTTCAACAATTTTCTGCTCCTTTACGTGCCTTGGTTGCCCCATCTGCAAATGATGGGGTTAGACTCAATGAAGCTTAAGAGCTCTTTAGGCTTGGACAGCATGTGATTCTACAAGCCCAAGCTCAAAGCGAGGAAAGAGGATCAACCCAGCTTGCTAACCAGGCTGGGGAAGGAGGGAGAAACAAATCTACCTTAAAAGCCGAACCAAACGGCAGTCAAAGAGGGACTAAGAGGACAACTAGGGAAAGGTTTTGTGGCTAGGAACTTGTGTGAGAATCGGGGTGGGGGGACAAGATCTGCTTAGAGAACAGGCTTTTCCAGCTGTGAGTGTATTACAAATACAAATTGCCTTGTCCTAAGTGGTGGACAAAGGGATCCTGCGAGGTCTAGTGCCTTTGGTTAGCAAGTGGTTGCAACACAGTAAAGGCAGGAACAACCAAGTCAGAACTCCCCACCGCTCAGCCCTCCGGCACTCCTTAAAGGCTGGGACAGATTAGCAACATTCCCACACACTGCCATCTAGTGGCAGCCCAGAGCTACTCGGGGCACATGGCCCTTGCCTTCTCAGATGGAACCGCCAACGTTTTGGAGAAACGTGGGTCAGCCCATAGATGAAATATTGAGCTGAGGAAGAACGAAAAGGTCCCCGGAGGGAAAGAATGATGAAGAAATGAATAGAGACTAAGATAGATAAAGACAAAGACGAAGTAAGTGAGACACAGACAGATAGAGGTATCTATGAAACTAAGTGAACCCTTCACTGAAAATTGGGGCACGGTGGATGGGGAGAATGAACACTGTCACTTACTCGGGCCAGCATCCCCATCACAGTTTTAGGAGGCTGGTGATGGAAGAAGCTTCTTGTAGGCCTTATGTGCTTTCTTTCTTTTGTGATCTCAATTTCTTCCCTACCTCTTACTTTCACCTAGAATTTGTATATGTCCCTCCCCTCATGGCCATTCTCTACACGACTCCCTCCAAGCCGAAACAAAGGAATACCAAACAGCAACAAATACTCTTGTTGGGGTTGAAGATAAGTATTAGAGACTACTAAGGACCCTTGTTTGTGAAAATGGTAACACCAAAGATGTCTCCAGAGTTCTGAACACGTCTAAATCCAGATTTTAATGTGAAAAGTCTTTTGTCTTATTACATTTGTAGCCCTTCCTTGCTCCTGGGCTGTGAATATAAATCTCCTACTGCCTAGTGGGCATTTTTATTTGGATGTCTTCGTGGCTTTCCAAAACTTAAATTTTCCAGTATTCTTCCTTCTCCTTTACTATCTGTTTCCATTTTTTGGTCCTTGTACGTCAGCTGCTTTCATCCTACCAGTAATCCAGATTCAGACTCCCCTCTCCCTCCCTCTGCGCACCCTCCAGTTCTTCCTCTAGGCACCAAGTCTTTGCAGCCCCTCCCCAAAGCAATATCTCTTTAAAATACTATTTTCCCTTTCTACTCAGACTGTCTTAAATCTGGGCTTATAACCTCCCAACTGGACCGTGGAAATGGCCTTAATATAGATGTCGAGTTCATCCACCTTTCTTCATTTTCATTCATAGTTCCATCATATTTCACTTGTGTTGTTTCAATAGCCTTTTAACTAATCTGTCTACTTTCAGACTTTTCCTACAAAGGCCTTCCTCCATACAATGGCTAGATTGGTATTTTTACCCAGAAAAGCCTCGCATTTCACTTCCCTGTTTTAAACTCTTCCGTACGGCTGTAGCTGAGTGACCTCAGGTTGGGTAGAGTTACCAGATATAATACCCAAAGCACTCTCTATAAAATGTAAAAGTGATTAAATAGTCTTCACCCAAATACGAACTTTTATGCTTCAAAGGATCCCATCAAGAAAGTGAAAAGACAACCCACAGAGTGGGAGATAATTTTTGGAGATCATATATCTGATAAGGGTTTGTATCAGAACAAAGAAATCTTACATTTCAATAATAAAAAGACAATCCAGTGAAAATCTGGGCAAGGATCTGAATAGACCATTCTCCAAAAAAGATGTACAAATGGCTGCTAAGGACATGAAAAAATGTTCGACATCATTAGTCATCAGGGAGATGTAAAGGAAAATGACAAGATATCATGTCACATTCACTAGGGTGGCCATAATCAAAAAGAAAGATAATACATGTTGGCAAAGATGTAAAGAAATTGAACCTCTCGTGCATTGCTGGTGGGAACGTAAAAAGGTGTAGCCACTTTGGAAAACAGTCTGGCAGTGCCTCAAAGGTTAAACATAGAGTTATCTTTTTTTTAAGATTTTATTTATTTGACAGAGGGAAACACAGCGAGAGAGGGAACACAAGCGGGGGAGTGAGAGAGGGAGAAGCAGGCTTCCCGCTGAGCAGGGAGCCCGCTGAGCAGCGAGCCCGCTTAACCAACTGAGCCACCCAGGCACCCCTGAACATAGAGTTATCTTATCACCCAGAAATCCCACCCAGAGGTATAGACCCAAAAGAACTGAAAACATATTTCTATACAAAAACTTGCACACAGATGTTCATAGAAGTATTACTCACAAGAGCCCGAAAGTATAAACAACTCAAATGTTCATCAGCTCGTGAATGGATAAGTGAAATATGGTACCTCCATACAATGGAATGTCCTTTGGCCATGAAAAGAAACAGGAGTACTGAGACCTGCCACAGCATAGATGAACCTCGAAAACACGGTGCTAAGTGAAAGGAGCCAGTCACGAAAGACCACATATCATATGAGGCCATATGAGATACACAGAATAGGCAAAGATAGATGCAAAATATAGTTTAGTGGTCACCAGTGGCTGAAGGATGGGGGAAAATGGAGAGTGACTCCTGATGAGTACAGATTTCTTGTTAGGGTGATGACAATGCTCTGGAATTACATAGTGGTGATGGTTGCACAACCTCATGAATTTGCTGCAAACCACAGACTGTACACTCAAAATATGTGAATTGCATGGTACATGAGTTATATTTTAATAAAGCTATTACCAGGAAACAAAAAAAAATGTCCATAGCTCCCTATTGCTTTTAGCATTAAGCCTAAGTTTTGTTACCTGAAACATTGGAGCCTTCACTCCTACATACATGTCCCATGCCCGACCTTCGCTGTATCACATCTGGCCACCCTAGATCCTAGATCCGCTGTGTATGAGGACCCACTGTGTCTTTGCTCCTGCTGTTCCCTGTCCTTGGAAAGTCTCCTCTGCCTTGTTTACTTGGTGAACTGCTACTTATTTTTGTGGAAGGAACTCAACCCTCTCCTCTCAGCCTGCTCTCCTTTGCCCTAGGCCAATATGGGTTACCTTTTCCCTCTCTCTTGACACAGGGCTTCGTACGTGGCAGGTTCTAGATACATTTGTTGGTTGAATGAATAAATTTAAATAGACTACCATGTTGTCACTCCACTTTATCAGAGTGATGGACGATGACTGGTGAGCTGGCAACAAGGTCTGAACGCATGGAAGAGAGGGGTGGACCTATTTTAGGGGCAAGGAGAAGAAGGCAAGCCTTGCCAGGCTTCTGTGGGGCAGGGCCCTGGGAGACCAGAAAGCCCACAAAGGTCTGTGGCTGAGAGGGAGGACGTGAGGATCACTGGGTTTGGAAGAAGAGGACAGAAAGGGGAGGGAACATCAGCATACAGGGAGGAAGGTGGGCCTCCTCTTAATCCCCTTGCCTGAAATTGGGTGGTGAGCTCCTCAAGGGCACAGATCATGTCCGAGTCTTCTCTGCATCCTGTACCCAGCATAGTGCAGCACGAAATAACCAGGAGATGAGTGGAGGAGCTTTGGTTGCCTGTCAGGGTCAAGGCAAGGGAGCAGCCAGGCCCAATCACATCCTGCCTTGGGCTTCCTAGAGCTGTGAGCAGCAGGAAGGGACCAGCGAGTACTCTCTCCATTCAGAGGAGTTGGCCGGTGTCACAGGGCGGGGCGGTACAGAACCGGGAAGGCCAAACTATAGTGGCTTCGAAGGCAAATAACTCTTGGGTCACTGCCTACCATGGGCCTCTCCTGAGAGTTGTGACAACCTAGGAATTTGGCTCTCTCCACACTGCCCCAGAGATTCCCACTATGCATGCTAGCAGCATCCCACAAATACCCCCATTTACAATTCCTGGCTTCCTAATTCTACAGGGAACCCCACCAGATTACCAGACCAACGACCCTGAAAAGCCAGAAAGGCCAGCTGGCCCTAGCCCAGCTTAGCAGTTTGTTCCGTTTTCTGGGGGGGGGGGGGGGGGGGGGGGATGGGGATGAAACATGGACCAGAATGTGGTCTGTGCTAGATGAAGTTGAAATGCCCAAACGGTCTTAGTATACTGTGGAAGAAAGAAATCTGCCTCAAATCTGTAACATAGAAATCCTGCCTGAGTTTCCAGCCAGCTGGCCTGTCCTATGTACTTCGAACTTGCCAGCCCCCACAATGAGCCAGTTCCCTAAAATATTTTCCGAGATGTGTGTGTGTGTATATATAATACAAATATAAAATACAAAATACCGAGAGAGAGAGAGAGAGAGAGAGAGAGAGAGAGAGAGGTGGAGAGAGATTGAATTTATACATATATTCTGCTTTTCTGGAGAACCTTGCCTGATAACTCCCAGCAAAAGAAGAAATCCTCGAAGAGAATAATGTGAAATGTGCGTCTATTTCACAATTTTGTCCCGGGGGCAACTTTCTCAGACAAAGGCCAGCCTCCACCATGGCCTGTTTGTCATCTGCTCTATTTGACAACAGCCACTTTTGATTAAGTGCACGCAGTCAGGGGCCTGCGATGGCACAGCTGCCCGCAAACCCTGCTCTTTCTGTCATCTCCGTGGCAGAAGGGACAGTTTTCCCTTTCCGTCCTGGGTTCAGAGGGAAGCCAGTCTGGGGCCTCTCCTGGCTCCGTCTGGGTGTGGCTCTCACTGGAAATCTAGCAGCTCAAAGGAAAGTGAGGAGGTTTTAGGGACAGTCATTCAACCGCAAATACACGCCCGAGGCAAAAACGGCGGGTTTTGCCACTTCCCCGTTTGAGCTGCTTTGCCCGAACTTGAGGGCCTTGCCAATTCCCAGGTTTCCGGGCAGCACGCGGCAGAGAAGTGAGACCATGCGCTCCCCAGGACCCATCAGCATCTGCAGGCAAGGCGGGCGCTGAACATAATACTTGGGCTCTGGTGATAATTAAATAAGGCCCAGGGAAGAAGAGAAGGCGATTCTTGTTCAATCTGGGGAAAGAGAAAATTCAGAAAACAAAGTTGGGTTTTTTTTTAAGATTTTATTTATTTGAGAGAGAGAGAATGCAACAGCGAGTGCAGAGGGATAGGGAGAAGCAGGCTCCCCTCCGAGCAGAGACCTCCCCGCAACCACCAATGCGGGGCTTGATCCCAGGACCCTGGGATAATGACCTGAGCTGAAGGCAGATGCTTCACCGACTGAGCCACCAAGGCTCCCTGGGAACAAAGTTCTTTTAACGGGGTCGTGACCTCTTCTCTAAATCCTAAGATTGTTGAGGCATCTCCGAGAGAGTTGTTTCCCTCTTTAGATCAAATACAAACACTTTTTGTATGAGACGCTTAAAGCCATGATTAATTCAAATTGTTCAATTGTTTCCCTCAACCTATTCACAGTCACGATCCTCCGCCAGCTCCAGATGTTTCTAGGAGTGGTTTGCTCTAAAGCTCACTTGACATCACTCCGTGGCATTCCTTTCACCGATGATTAATAACGGAGAACACAGGCCTGACTCACAGCTGGCCAGAGACGGCACTGAGGAAGGCATGTGCACGCAGTCGCAGCTTCCCTCCCCGGCTGGAGCCA
The DNA here is from genome assembly GCA_004023965.1 of Spilogale gracilis. NCBI lineage: Eukaryota > Metazoa > Chordata > Mammalia > Carnivora > Mephitidae > Spilogale > Spilogale gracilis. The sequence continues at coordinate 189,973 of PITA01001035.1, read as the reverse complement.
GCTGTGTACGGGAGAAAGGGTTTCCCATATTTCGGAGGGGGTTCCTAACTGGCTTGTTGGGCAAGGGGAGGGTCCCAAACTCAGAGCCCGATGAAATTGCGCTGGTAATGCCGAAGCAGAGACTATACTGGGCAGCGGATCTGTAAATGGGTAGCAGGTCTGAGAGCACAGAATTACACACAAGACGTACTCTTTGTCTTTCTCTGTGGATGCATGCTTCCTTGGGAAATAAAACGACACACTACTTCTTAAATTTTAATGTGTGTGTTGATCACCCCGGGATCTTGTTAAAATGCAGCTCATTTGGTAAGTGGCGGACCTGAGATTGTGAATTACTAACAAGCCCCCGAGGATACCTTCCGCAGCTAGTCTTCAGCCCACACTTCGAGTCCAAGGTTAGGAAACAAACATAGCTTAGCAGATGGGCCCTACACCTCTAGTGTCACCTGAGTCCTGTCAACCACATGCAGAAATGGCCTGGTCCTTCCCTCCTGCAGTTCACCGTCTCAGTCGGAGAATGAGCCCATGTGCAGGCAGTGGGATCAGGGCCACAAGGGAGGCAGAGAGGGCGGGGGTTTTCACAGGAACAAATGATCATCTTCAGCTGGGAGGGGGCAAAAGCTCCAGGGAGGACGCGGTTTTTAAGCAGGGACGCGAAGGAGAGCTACGGCTCTGGCAGAAATGCAGTAAGGGCCCAGCAAATGGATGAATCACCAAAAGCAAAGAGAAGGAGGCCAGAAAGCAGAAGGCACAGGCAGGAAAGAGCAGGCAATTTCACTGGACTGCGAGGTAGACTCTATGAAGCAAAAAGGAAGGCAGACAAATAAGGTTGGCCAAGGAATTTAGGATGAAATCGCAGAAGATCTTGATGTCATATCATACAAAAGTGTTTAGACTTCATTCTGTGAGGGAGAAACTGAATTTTTTTTTCCAGCTCAGATGTGACTTGAACGTAGCCATGCCTTAGATCCCAGGCTTGGGAAATCACTCTAGGGGAGGTAAAAAGGATAGGTTGGGAGGGGAGAACCTGGAGGAAGGGAGAGCAGGTGGGGACTATTACCTTGTCCACCATCCAGAAAGTATTTCCTGAGCTGCTATTCTGTTCCAACCGCTGTGCTAACCGCTTGAGCAGGGAACGGGAGTACACACGCCCTATTCCCTTGTGGCACTCACAGTCTGAGGAAAGCTACGGAGAAGCACCGGCGGTTAGGAGAGGAGAGCATGGACCCTGACAAAGGCCCAGAGACTAGAGGGCCAGGTATGTCAGGAGATTGAGAAAAATAGAGTACCTTGGTGCAGAGCCTTTGTAGAGGAGGCAAGGCGTTTAAACTCTGCCCTAAGGGCAGTGGGAAACCATTAAGCACAGGAGTGATTTAATGAGATATGTCTATTAGAACAACTCTTCTGTGTCCTGGCTCTGTGGAGGGTGGATGGGGGTGGGGAGAAAGATTCCATGCAAGGAAGCCAGTTACAAGAATGTTTGAGCAGACTCCGGCGCCTGGGTGGCTCAGTGGGCTTAAAGCCTCTGCCTTCGGCTCAGATCATGATCTCAGGGTCCTGGAATTGAGGCCCCGCATCGGGCTCCCGATCAGGGAGCCTGCTTCCTCCTCTCTCTCTGCCTGCCTCTCTGCCTACTTGTGATCTCTCTCTCTGTCAAATAAATAAATAAAATCTTAAAAAAAAAACTTTAAAAAAAAGAATGTTTGAGCAGACTAGACGAGAGGTGAGAGAGCCTTGGTCGGGGTGGAAAAGAGGGTGGAGAGAGATAGGGGGACAGAAGTGATAACTGGGGTAAAAGCAAGATCTGGAGAAGGTGAAGGACAAAGAAGAGTAGAGAGTAGAGAGTGCCACCTGCCAATCGCATAGAGAACTTAGGAGAAGTTGATTTAGAAGGGAGTGAGGTAGAGAAGTTCAGGGGAGAGTCCTGGGGGACATTCAGGGGGAAATAGGCAGATCTACACAGTACTAGATTTTAAAAGGGATGGAAATTTAGGAGTAATCGGGATAAAGATGGCGGCTAAAGCCATGAAGTATCATGGCTGATGCCAGAACATTCTTCCCGGCCTCCCTAGCAAGGCTCCTGACTGATCCCCCCCAAATCCGTCAGGGACAGACATTGCAATGGATGGTTTAATGCAGCAGTCCAGATTCTCCCATGACTGAAGAAAAGGAGAGCAGAGTTTGGGCAGGTGAGTCACAAAGAGAGATTTTTGAGAGTGTCAGAAATGATGGCATCTTTGGAGTTGGTATGCAGCCTGTCAAATTGAGGAACTGCTCTCATTTTGTATGGGAAGTCTGATAGATCAGTTGTGAAAAGAGGATTCAAGATTTGGCAGCCAAATTTTACAGCTAGTTCTAGTATTAGCTTAAGCAAAATCATAATTAGGAACGCCTGTTGCTGGGAAAAATCTATAATACATTCCCAAAACAAATATAAATGACCTTTTCTCCTATGTTTTAGATTACTGACACCACTTTGCCCTTTTGTTAGCCTGGATAACTGAGTTGGCTAGATTTGTAACATAAAGATACGCATTCTAAAGAAAACAAAAGAAGGTAGTGGTCATCTCGGATAATACACCGATCAGCTACATCCAAAATGTACTTTGAAGTTATTATGGCAGCAAATGAATGTTCTCACAGGACCTGTTGAAGTGGAACTCTCCAGAAAATGAAAATAAGGAAAAAAAGCCAGCGGCAATATGTCTTCTCAGTTAGCAGCAGAGCGGTGCCTTGGGCGGCGGGGAATGCACTCTGAACTCAATCTGATGCAAACCTTGGGATGACATCATGCATTCATATGGAAGAATGTCTGAGTGAAACCAGGACTTGTAAAGGTATGTGGTGGTGGTGGGTGGAAAGGCAATACCATTGAGCAATTATTAGCCTCTGGACAGGCAAGTGTGTGGAAGGAGGAGACCACCTCCCTGAATGAGTGATTATGAGTCAGCCTGAGTTTCCCCACTGGCCCATTGATGCTAGAATTGCCAAGATCTGGGACTAAAGTTTTTCTTGTCCAACTCAAGAAGGGACTTGGAATATTATCTTCTGGGACGATATCCTGCTAAGGCTTGGATCACACAGAAGGGTGGATGATACAGGAACAAAGCCTTTTCATGGAGACTTGAGCAGGTTTCCAATAAGGAAATCTGGCTTCATGTGCTCAGGGATGGTCAGATAGTGGACCTCCATCACCATGCCTCCTTGTATGGCCTATGGAGGAGTTATGAAAGAGAGTGTTTCTATGATCTATTGTCACCTAACAAACATACCCCGAATTGTAATGACTAAAACATCAATTTTCTCTCACTGTACTGTGAATTGGCTGGCTTCACTGGGAAGTTCTTCTGTTGGTCTTACTCGGGGTCTGTTCATGCAGTCAGATGCCATCTGTAGTTAGATGGCAGCTGGGGTCACCCAGAGGCTCAGCTGGGTCTCTGAGATGATCGGCCCTCTCTTCCTATACCTAAAATCTCAGGGCCTCTCCTCTCCATATCTGTCCAGCAGGGGAGCCAAATATTTTACAGGGTTCCCCCAATGAGTGTTCTAACAGAGAGAGAGTAAAAACTGCCAGTGCTCTTAAAGAATATGCTTGGAACAGGCAAAGCTTCATTTCTGCTGAATTCTATTCCATTGTCAATCATGGGCCAAGTTTCCATTTGATTCTTTATGGATTCTAATGAGTGAATTGAATTTTTGTTCATATATTTTTCCATCTTTTCCCTTTTTTGAACATATACTTATTAGAAATTCCTTGTCTGCTAACTTATATATCTGGATCATCCATGGGTTTGTATCTACTGTCTGGTTTGGGGTTTTTTTGTTTGTTTTGTTTGTTTGTTTGTTTGTTTGTTTGTTTGTTTGTTTTTTAAAGATTTTATTTATTTGACAGAGAGAAACACAGCCAGAGAGGGAACACAAGCAGGGGGAGTGAGAGAGGGAGAAGCAGGCTTCCCGCCGAGAAGGGAGCCCGATGTGGGACTCGATCCCGGGTCTCCGGGATCATGACCTGAGCCGAAGGCAGTCGCTTAACCAACTGAGCCACCCAGGCGCCCCTTGTTTGTTTTTGTTTTTGTTTTTGTTTTTGTTTTTGTTTTTGTTTTTGTTTTTGTTTTTGTTTTTGTTTTAGGTTTGCCATCATATGGCCTTGTTGCTTATAATTCCTAAGAAGTTTTGAGTGAATGTCAACCAGTTGTGTATAAATAATTATATAGGCTCCAGATGATGTTATCTTCTCTCAGAGAGAATTCACTCTTTTCTCTGTTAAGCCGATCAAGTAAGGGCAGATCACTTTTACTAAATCAGTGACTAAGCTGAATCAAGTCCAGGTTCAATGTTGGTAAAGCCCTTCTACTTTTCTTTTGCCCCTTCTTCCAAGAAATTTCTATCCAGAACCTTCAACTGATAATCTTGCGTGTTTAATGCAGCCCTTACCATTGGCAGATCTTCAGTGCTAATTCTTATCTGCTCAGCACAGTGAGACTGCCCAAAACATGACTTTGTTTTTTGAGCCTTTCTATTTAGCTTCTTAATCACTAGATGCAATCAACACCTGCAAAACAATAAATGTGATACATCACATTAATAGAATGAAAGATACACATTGTATGATCATCTCAATAGTTGCAAAATTCAACACACTTTCATGATTAAAAAAATTCTCAACAAACTAGGCAAAGAAGAAATTTACCTTAATGTAGTAAATATAATATATGACAAGCCCACAGAGAACATCATACTCAGTGGTGAAAAACTGAAAGATTTCCTCTAAGATCAGAAAAAGGAAAAGATGTCCACTCTTGCCACTTCTATTCAATGTGGTACTGGAAGTCCTGGCCAGAGCAATTAGACAAGAAAAAGAAATAAAAGGAATCTAAACCAGAAAAGAAGAAATGAAAATAACTCAGTTTTTAGATGACGTGTTCTTTTACATAGAAAACTCTAAAGACTCCACAAAAAAAAAAACCCACTTAGAACTAATAAATTATTTCAGTAAAATTGAAGGGTACAAAGTCAATACATGAAAAGTTGTATTTCTTTTTTTTTTTAAGATTTTATTTATTTGACAGAGAGAAACACAGCGAGAGAGGGAACACAAGCAGGGGTAGTGAGAGAGGGAGAAGCAGGCTTCCTGCCGAGGAGAGACCCCTATGTGGGGCTCGATCCCGGGTCTCCAGGATAATGACCTGAGCCGAAGGCAGTCACTTAACCAACTGAGCCACCCAGGTGCCCCGAAAAGTTGTATTTCTATATGCTAACAAGGAACTATCCAAAAAGGAAATTAAGAAAGCAATCCCACTTAAGATAGCATCAAAAGGAATAAAATACTTAAGAATAAGCTTAACCAAGGAAGTGAAAAACATGTACACTGAAAACTATAAAACATTTATGAAAGAAATAAAAGAAGATACAAATAAATGGAAAGACGTTTCATGCTCATGAATCACATGACTTAATATTACTAAAATGTTCATACTGCCTGAAGTTATTTACAGATCCAGTGCAATTCTTATCAAAATCCTAATGACATTTTTTACAGAAATAGAAAAAGCAATCCTAAAATTCATATGAAAACACAAAACACCATGAATAGCCAAAGCAATCTTGACCAAGAATAAGGCTAGAGACATCACATTTCCTAATTTCAAAACATATTACCCACATGTATGCAGTTAGTTGATCTTTAACAAAGGTGCCAAGAATACACAAGAGGGAAAGGAGAGACTCTTCAATAAATGGTGTTGGGAAAATGGGATATTCACACACAAAAGAATAAAATTGGACCCTTATATCATACATAACAATCAACTCAAAATGGATTAAATATTTAAATGTAAGAGCTGAAAATGTAAAACTAGAAGATAACATAGAGGAAAAGCTTCTTTACATTAGTCTTAATGATGATTTCTTGACTATGATAGCAAAAGCATCAGCAGCAAAAGCCAAAATAGATAAATGGGATTACATCTAACCCAAAAGCTTCTACATAGTGAAGGAAACAACAGAATGAAAAGGCAACCTACAGAATAGGAGAAAATATTTGCAAACCATACATCTGATAAGGAGTTAATATCCCCAATATATAAGGAACTCCTACAGCTAACTACCAAAAGAAAACAAAACCAAAACAAATAGACTGATTTAAGATGGGCAAAATGGGGCACCTGGGTGGCTCAGTTGGTTAAGCAATTGCCTTTGGCTCAGGTCATGATCCCGGAGACCCGGCATCGAGTCCCACATAGGACTCCCTGCTTGGCAGGAAGCCTACTTCTCCCTCTCTCACTCCCCCTGCCTGTGTTCCCCTCTCTGGCTGTGTTTCTCTCTGTCAAATAAATAAATAAATAAAAATCTTTTAAAAAAATTAAAATGGGCAAAAGACCTAAATAGGCGTTTCTCTGAAGAAGACATGCAAATGGCCAACAGGTCTATGAAAAGATCCTTAACATCACCAATCATTAGAAAGATACTAATCAAAGCATCAATGTGATACCACCTCACAACTGTTAAAATGGTCATTATAAAAACATAAGAGACAACAATGTTGGTGAGGGTGTAGAAAAATCAGAACATTTGTACACTGTTGGTAGGAATGTAAATTGGTACAGCTGCTATGGAAGACTGTATACAGGTTCCTCAAAAAGTTAAAAATAGAACTACCATATGGCTCAGCAATCCCACTTCTGGGTGTTTATTCAAAGAATTGAAATCAAGATCTCAAAGTGATATCTGCACCTCCATTTTTATTGCAGTATTATTCACAATGGCCACAATTTAGAAACCACCCTGAATATCTATCAATGGATGAATGAATAAAGAAAATATTGTATGTGCATACAATGGAATATTATTCCACCTTAAACAAAGAAAGGAAATCCTGATGTATGATACTAAATAGATAAACCTAGAGAACATCATGCTAAATGACAGGTACAGTTTCAAAATTTAATCAGATTTCTAGAGGAAAACACTGGATATGTGTCAGGTTCATTTCTTTCCTTTTCTCTTTTTACTGGGTCTTGGCCTCTCAAATTTTCCCCTAACACCACAAAAGCTATTTTTCCTGTCCTCCAGCTGTGGCCCTCTGTCAAGCCAATGTGCAGATTCTCAATCTCTTACTCTGTGCCCAGAATTTGCAAATGTCTCCTGGGAAAAAAATAACTCTCCTTTCAGTGGCTCAACCCTCTGAAATCTTGGCCCCTCTGATGATGATTGCTTTAGCAGCTTTCAATGTTTTTACACACATATATACCCAGATGTGTTAGTTGTTCTTGGTGAGACTGAAAGCAGGAGCTCACTGAGAGATTTAAACAGAGAACTAACATGACCAATTTTGTACTTCATAAAGGTCACTCTGGAGGCCGTGTGGAGGACAGTGTATTAGTTTGCTAGGACTGCCATAACAAAATATCAGTCCGACTGGGTGGCTGAAACAACAAAAATTAATTTTCTCACAGTTGGGGAGGATAGAAGTCCAAGATGAAAATGTGCTTTCTTCTGAAGCCTCTCTCCTTGGTTTGTAGATGACCATCTTCTCCCTGTGCCTTCATGTTGTCTTCCATCTGTACTCGCCTATGTCCCAATTTCCTGTTCTTTTGAGGACACCAGTTGCAAATTAGATTAGGGCTCACCCTAATGACCTTATTTCAACTGAATTACCTCTTTAAAGGACCTATATCTAAATATAGTCACATTCTGAGTTACTGGGGTTTAGGGCTTCAACAGTTGAATTTTCTTTGGTGAGGAGATAGAATTCAGTGCATAGCAGATGGCTTGTAGGGCACCAAAAGTGGAGTCAGAAAGGCCGGTGAGAAAGCTACTGCAATAATCCAGGACAGAGAAGGAGATTTGTTATGTTAGACCAAGTAATGGCAGAGGGTCTGGAGCTAATCAGATTGCTTTAGGAGAGTGTCAAAAGATAGAATAGATAGGATTTGGTCGTTAAGAATAGGATATGTTAAGATATTGAGGGAAGAGTCAAGAATGTACCCAATTTTTAAATTATGTTCAGTTAGCCAGCATATAGTACATCCTAACTTCTTGTAGTGTTCAATGATTCATTAGTTGTGTATAATAACCAGTGCTCATCCCAACATCTTAATACCCATCACCTGGTCACCCCAGCCCCCCAATCCCCTCCCTTCTGTAATTCTCAGTTTGTTTCCTGGAGTTCAGAGTCTCTCATGGTTTATCTCCCTCTCTGATTTCTTCCCATTTGGATTTCCCTCCCTTCCCCTATGGTCCTCCATGCTCTTCCTTATGTTCCACATATGAGTGAAACCATATGATAATTGTCTTTCTCTGCTGAACTTATTTCACTTTTTTAATTTGAGTATGGAGTAAAGAATATAGACATAAAATGGATTGGGAAGAGTTATTCTCTGGGATGCAGGCATAACCTCATTTCCCTTGTGCATTCTGTGATAGAGCTTAAAGCCTGGGATACTGCTCCTCGAATGAGCTCCCCTCGGTCCTTATCTGAAAACCATAGCTCATAATATGCTGGGTCCATCCTGACTCCTTATTGCCTGAAATCCTGGAATGCTCAGAACTGTGCCACTGTGAGGGGGCTAGAGAGCTAGCCTCAGTCGGTGGTAGCCTAGGCTCCTTTCCCATGGCCAGGTGGTTGCCGGCTTCTTTATTCCATGGCACCAATCTGCTGCTTGGGCTCCTCTATTCCAAGAACCCCTCTATAGGGCTGGGTTTCCCCTTCATCGGAGACCTCTTGGTGCTGATCACTTGCCTGAACATGTGCCTGTCTTTGCTTTACACCTCATCTCGATGTACTGACCCAGCTCTACCATCTGCCACTGTCCAGTTGTGAGGATATTGCAACGCCTTGTTATTGACTCCCAGCCATCGGCATGCCAACCTCAGATAATGACAGCAGTGATCTGAACTAGTCCAGAAATACTCAAGTCCCTCTTCTCAGCCTTCTCTGTCCATCTGAAGAAGATGCACTTCTCAAAGAATGGGAGACAAGGAGACTAAGCTAACATCGCAGGACAGGCAAATTGCGTAATGAGGCTGGAATGACACGACTTAAAGAGAGCAGGGACTCTACCAGGAACATTCTGACCAGGACTGTATCTCTTTATTCCATCCTGCTACATTTTTTTTGGTAGCCAATCCAGAGTGCATTAACATACTTGTGGCTTGCCCATTACCCAAGCTGGCCACCTTTGGACACTATCACTCTTTAGTTGACTTGGTCTCAGACCCTCCCTAGTCTAGCATCAAACCACTTTCCCACAAAAACTGCCTTTCCCCTACATGGGAAATCAAATTAGCATGTGTTAGAAACTGCCACTTTCCTACCACTGCCTGTTCTCTTGCTTTATTTCTTTTAGTAACATAAATCCCTGAAAACATTTTCTAAGATTTTATTTTTGTTTTATTTTTTAAAGACTGTTGGTGTTTAATTTTTTTAAGATTTTATTTATTTGATAGAGAGAAACACAGCCAGAGAGGGAACACAAGCAGGGGGAGTGAGAGAGGGAGAAGCAGGCCTCCCGCCGAGCAGGGAGCCGGACGCAGGACTTGATCCCAGGTGTCCGGGACCATGACCCGAGCCGAAGGCAGTCGCCCAACCAACTGAGCCACCCAGGCACCCCTAAGATTTTATTTTTAAGTAATCTCTACACCCAATGTGGGGTTTGAACTCACAACCCCAAGATCAAGAGTCGCATGCTCCATGGACTGAGCCAGTCAGGCACCCCTTTGGATCCCAGAGATTTAGCACTGAACCTGGATCCTCAACAATAAAGACTACATTTCCCAACCTCCCTTGCAGCTATGTGTGGTCATATGACTAAATATGCATCTGGAAGTAATGCTTGAAACTTCTGAACCTTTTCTTAAAAGGAAATGGCTTACCGGCAACCCAAGTGTTTATCTATAGATGAATGAATAAAGAAGATGAGTTGTGTGTGTGTGTGTGTGTGTGTGTGTGTGTGTGTGTACACACATACATATACAATGGAATGTTATTCAGCCATAAAAAAGAATGAAATCTTGCCATTTGCAACAACATGGGTGGGTCTAAAAGATATAATTCTATGTGAAATAAATCAGAGAAAGACAAATACCATATAATTTCACTCATATGTAGAAATTAAGGAGTGAAACAAAGAAAAAGGAGAAAAACACTCACAAATAAACAGACTCTTCAAGATAGAGGACACACTTGAGGGGATGGATGAAATAGGTGAAGGGATAAAGAGTACAGTTATCATGAGGAGCACTGAGTAATGTATGGTATTATTGAATCACAATATTATACACCTGAAACTCATATGATACGGTATGTTAATTATACTTGAATTTTAAAAAGGAAAATGACCTACCCTGTGCTGTTTATTTCTCCTTTCCTAAGAGCTAAAACACAGTCATAGTGGTGATGAACCAATTTTGGTGATGCAGAGAAGGAAAATATTCTAAGGGATGATGGAACCACAAGACTTGAGTTTTCTGCTATGAACTCTTAAAGCACTATGACCAAGTCCCTTCCTCTGCCCAGGCCTCAGTTTCCTCTTCTGTGAAGCCATTGCAATTTCAGGGAGTCTATTAGCTGTAAACTCCTTTCTGTCTTTGCGGCTCTAGGCTGTGTGTCAGTGTCTAAAGTTCTTGTAAAGATCTCTCTCATGTCTCCTCTGTTACAATGCAAAGCATGCAGGGAAGGTCCCATCAAACCTCAAATACCTCAGTGTGAATGTGTTTCTATTGATCCCCTTATTTTTCGTAGATGGGGCTAAAGCAATCATTTGGGATCTGAAGCCTCCTAGACTGGTCACAAAGTAGAGCAGAGGGAAGGATGAGCCATCAGGAGAAGGAAAGACTGTGGTAGAGACACCCTCAGGGCCCAGGCACCGTCCTTTTCCATGCAAGCTTCACCAAGAGGCCTGCCTGAGGAAATGCAATCGCTAGTGGGGTGAAGGTTAACCCACCCAGATTCCCCAAAGTGGGCCAAACAATGGGGGCCTGGGCATTCCCAGGGCCACCACTTGAAGAACACTGGAGCTTAAGTCCTCATCACTCATCGATTTCAACTCCCAAGCGTGACCCCTCCCAATATTCCCACAGCTAGGCAACTTCCCAGCCTAGCCCCAGGCTCTAGGCTAGGCTTGGTGGCTTTTCTTCAGATTGGGACACCACTCTGGACAGCATCCAACTTACCAGGTGTCTAGTTGGAGGCGATCAGAGAAACCCTGACAGGGCAGACCCTGCCCGTGGTTTGGGGTCCTTTGCTGGGAAAGCTGATGAACTTTCTGTGAAGACTGCTGCATTTGCACTTGTTGCTTGTGGATCAAAGTGCAGTGAGTGTGCCTTTCCTTGCGTGTTTCTGTTAGTACACATGATCCTAAATGCTTGCCTTCTGCCTTGAGGGTCAGGCCATGGAAGGTGCTCGGCTCTGCAAATCTGATGAGACGACCATTGAGAGCACAGAGGTGCCATGTTTGTCATTCCAGTCACCAAACAGAAAGGACAGCTCCTTCTCTGCCCAACCTCACCTGCCTTGCCTTTCTCTGTGGGTGCCCCTGTCCTTCCTCTGCTCACCTTTGCTTAGTGGTTGGAAAGAAAAGAATCATGGGGCAAGGCACATTGGCACAGAAATCCTAGGTCAGTGGCCAAATGAGTCTTTCAAGTGGGGGGGCGCACAGAACATCCACATGGAAGCCACTTAGTGGCCTAATACCCACGGAGACTGGGAGCACTGGCAACCAATTCTGGATTTTTGTGTTGGTCCATCTTTATTCATGTTTTAGCTGGATGACCTTGACCTCATGGGGCTCATATAAAATGACCTAGGTGAAAGTACTTTATAAAAGCAATACAAATGTTTGGTTTTATTGCATGGCTCCATTTGAGAACATAGGTAAAGTTTGCACGCTATGAAGTACGTCGCCTACCCACCCACCCACGTAACCAGACCCCACCCCAGTCAGCACATGTGTGCAGGCCTGTTTGTTTATATTGAGAGATTATTCCTTGCTTAGCACTGCCCTGCTAGAGGACTCCTATTCTAAAATGCACACCCCAACCCCCAGAGACACTCCTCCTCAAGGATGGTCCCTCAAGTGCCTCAGATCTCAGTGTGAAAGAGGTTTTGGATCTTTCCTCTCTGATTATAGCCAGGATGAAACCACAGGAGATCTGCCAGCACAGAATTCAGAAAAGGGAGGTGAAAATAACCTGCTGTCCTTATGTTTAACCCCCACTGATTCTTTTTCAAATAAATCATTATTTTTATCTAAGTATTATATGCTGATTTACAATGGTACATTGCTGTGTCTAAACCAGCTTATACTACAAGAAAAAAAATAGCAAGACCTCTCTTGCCTTGTCCTCCCTCCCCACCACCTGATCTATCTCACTTTCAATTTTTTAACTCTTTTTTTCTGATATTTACTGCCATATCATCAAATAACACGCATACGTTGTTGTCTTTTGAATCTTTATCATTAATCTGTTGGAGTCTAACTATGATAGAGGAGGTTTCAATTTCCTTACAAATCCTCTCCACCTGCCATTCTCCCAATAGCTGTATCATAATCTAAAGTTTGCTTTGTTACGATTACATGAATAGCATTCACCGATGAGCCAAAACACATACTATGATCACCTCTCTTTCCTTGTACAATTTCTGTTCTTTCAGTAGTTAATAATTACAGTTCTGTTTTGCATAGTTTATCTGGACCTGTAGCCAAGTCTTTCCATACCTTCCGATAGTCTTGCAAAATGCCTCCCAATCCAATGGTCCATGCGGCCACGTGAGCAACGCTTTCGCATTCTCTCTCAGCCTTGTGACTGTTGTTTTGTTTGGGTTGGGTTCTGAGGCCTTGTCTCCGTACCAACGTCCCTCCTGAAGCCTTCAGGCCTGCTCCAATGTGAACCATGGTACTCTGAGCATGCTGAACAGTTGCCATCCTGTCAGTTCCTGTCACCTCTCCCCAGGATAGAATCTCTGTTTTGTGAACCTCTTTCTTGGTTTACGTCCTTGTTTTGGTTGAGTATCCCCTCCTGGGTAAGGGTGCTGAGGGAAGAAGGGTTGGTTGAAAAGAATCATTTGCTCAGAATATAGAAGGCATTACTCCGTTGTGTATAATCTTGCTATTGAGAAGCCCACTACTTTGTATGTGATATTTTATTTTTCTCTCACGAAGTGTTTGGGTTCTTCTCTTTATTCCTAGCATTCTGGAATCTCACGATGTTCTTGTGCCAAGTTCTAGGTAAGCCCTTCAAATCTGAAAACTTATGTTCTTTGGAGCCGGGAAAACAATTTTGCATTAGTGCACTGATAATTTTCTCCCAACATTTTCAGTTTTCTTTCTGGATATTCTTTTAAAGTTTTCTTTTCAAAAAAAAAGTATTTGTTTTTGAGGCGGGGGAGCATGCATGAATAGGGGAGGGGTCGAGGGAGAAAAAGAGAGAGAGTCTTAAGCAGGCTCTACACTCAATGAGGACCCCGAGGCAGGGCACGCGCTCCCTGAGATTGTGACCTGGACAGAAATCAAGAATCAGACACTCAATGGTCTGAGACCCCCAAGTGCCCCTCTTTCTGGAAATTCTTACTAGTTTGATGATGGAGGGTTGGATTGTTCTACTTTTCCTTATTTTCATATTGTCCACCAAAATGTAAGTTACATAAATATGGTATTTTTGTCGATGATGATGATGTAATGATACATTCCAAGAGCCTAGAACAGTATCTGGCACATAGTAAACATGCAAGAAATTTCAATGCATGAAATGAAATATTTCTGTTGAACTTTCTCTGTGATCGTCTCAACTTCATCTTCAAACCAGTTCACTAACTTTTTGATACCATATTTTTAATTTTCAAAAGCTCATTCTTTACTAAATCTTTCTTTTATGTAATCATGTTCTTGTTTTAGTGATAAAGTATCTCTTATTTCTTTGCGGATGTACATTATTGTTTCTCGGACATTTTCTTCCACTCTCTAAAATGTTTCAATCTTTTTTCTCCTTGTGTTGGTCTCTCTCTTTCAAGTTGAAGCTTTCTTCCCAATGACTGGTAACCTTTGCCTAGCCATTCCTGTTTAAGAGCGAAGAATTAAAAAAACACATTAGAATTTGTGCTGCATAAGTGGGGCTTAGTAGTGTGTGTGGGCAGAACTTGATGCCTGCAATTTCTAAGTGTTTCTAGAGGCCTCTAAAGCTTGTTGATATTCCTTCCTAACCGTTAAGTCTCCTTTTAGCATTTATTTGTATCTCTAGCCGCTGCTGCCACTGTTCCTAAGCTCTACTGAGTCCACAATTATTGACTATCATCCCATTTTCCTTTAAAAAAAAAAGTTCTGGGCACCTGAGTGGCTCAGTGGGTTAAAGCCCCTGCCTTTGGCTCAGGTCATGATCCCAGGGTCCTGGGATCGAGGCCCGCGTTGGGCTCTATGCTCAGCAGGGAGCCTGTTTCCTCCACTCTCTCCACCTGCCTCTCTGCCTACTTGTGATCTCTCTCTCTGTCAAATAAATAAATAAAATCTATTAAAAAAAAGAGAGAGAGAGAGAGAGCTGTGGACTTGGAGAGAGGAGCCCTGTCCCCTAGTCCTGACTCTAGGGAAAAAAAAAAGTGCTTATGGTTGAGGCACCTAGGTGGCTCAGTCAGTTGAGCTTCTCACTCTTGATTTCGGCTCAGTTCATGATCTCAGGGTCATGGGATCAAGCCCCATGTCAGGCTCCATATTCAGCGGGGAGTCTGCTTGAGGTTCTTTCTGTCTAAAAATAAATAAATAAACAAACTTACAGCCATTTTTTGAGTATACTTAACACACAGTGTTACATTAGTTTCAAGTATATAAATAGTGATTCAACTTCTCTGTACATTATGCTATGTTCACCACAAATATGTCACCCTACAACCCTATTAAAATCTCATTGACTATATTCTCTAAGCTGTGTCTTTTCTTCCCATACTGTATTCATTCCATAACTGCCATTCCAATTTCTTTTACCCTTTCCATCTCTCGGCCCCTTCAGCCACCTTTTCCCTCTCTTTCCACCTCGATATTTACTGGCAGTCACTGTGCTAAGTGCATAGTGCTACAGATGCAAAAATGAATAAGACATGGTCCCTTCCTTCAAGGCTCTCATGATCTAAGGAAGGAGGCCACTGGGCACTCAGACGACATCAACATAATGGCTCCCCTGCCATTATAAAGAAACATATAGGGTGGTATGCAGGCCCAGAAGAGGGGCTCAGAAAGGCCTTTGCAAAAGTAGGGGTGTTTGAGCTGAGTGTTAAAGGGTGCTGTCTTAGCGTTCTATGGCTGCTATAACAGATCACAACAAATGTACCGGCTCAGCACAACATCCACTATTATTGCCCAGCTTTGTAGGTTAGGAGTCTGGGTACAATGTGGCTTGGCTGCTTCCTAGGCTTTGAGCCTCATAAGGTCAATGCCAAGGTGTCAGCAACTGCATTCCTTTCTGGGGCTCTGGAAATGAATCCGCCTCCAAGCTCATTCAGGTTGATGGTTAAATTCAGTTTCTTGTAGCTGTGGGACCTGCATCTTCATTCCTTGCTGGCTATCAGACAGAGGCCAGTCTTTGCTTCTAGAAGCCACCCTCATTCCTTCTCATGGTTTCTGTGCAGCCTCCCTCTGGCAACACTGAGTTGAGTTTGTCTCCCAATCCCAATCTCTCTGACTTCTTTTGCCACATCTCTCTGATTCCAGCTGGAGGAAGTTCTCTGCTTCCAAGGGCTCGGGTGATTGGCCCACCCAGATAATCTAGGATCATCTCCCATGTTCTGGGGAGCATAACCTTAATGACATCTGCATAGTTCTTTTTACTACATAGTCAGAGGTCCCACGGATGAGGACTTGGATATCTTGAAGGGAGCCATTCTGTCCATAGTGATTTCATTCAGGAAAAAATGAGGGAAAGAGTGCTCTGGGAAGAGGCCCGGAGAGGTGAGAAAACAATTGATTTCAGGAAGCCACAGGTAGTTCAATACCACGGCATTTTTAAAATCTTTTTTTAAAAGATTTTATTTATTTATTTGACAGAGAGAAAGATCACAAGTACGCAGAGAGGCAGGCAGAGAGAGGAGGAAGCAGGCTCCCTGCTGAGCAGAGAGCCCGATGCGATGTGGGCCTCGATCCCGGGACCCTGAGATCATGATCTGAGCTGAAGGCAGAGGCTATAACCCACTGAGCCACCCAGGCGCCCAATACCGCAGCATTTGCATCAAAATTAGGTTGGAGAGAGAGGCAGGAGCCAAATAATCATGGCGCCTCACGATTCCAGCTCTCCTCTTTTCCTCGGGGTCTTTCGGAAACACTGCATCAGAATGAGTTGAATGTTTCATTTCAACTCTTCCATATCGCCAGCTGAAACTCGCGCTTCTCGCCATCTGAATTCATCCTGGCTGATCCTTGCTCCGTATCTCCTTCCATAGTCATCTCGCTGCTCACTGTACTGGCAAGGAGGAATCTTTGCAACTGGTGCGTTTGCCATCTGGACAGCCATATGTAATCCTATAAATCCTGGTCTCATTTTCCCACAACACTGCTTTCATCGTGTCACTACACTGCTCAGTGGATCCTGATGGCACTTCTTGGCCTGTGGAACCCAAACCGAATTCTTAAGCTGGAGTTGCCAAGTCTGAGTCTATTCTGCCAGGCCCGCACTCTCACACACCCCATCCCAGGCAGCCTGGCCTCTGCTTTGCCTTCTGCCTAACATAGTCACTACTGCATGCCTTTGCTCTTTTTTCTTCCCCTCTTTTTCGATCAGAGTGTCTCATTCCCTCTTCCTTCTGTGCATCCCGAACATGCCTAGACAATGAGACATGGCATAAATTGCACATTCTTCATGAAATTTTCCCAAGATGGGAGCTACTGCTAATCCCTTTTCTCTTCTCTCCTCTTTCTACTCTCCTGAGGAGAGTCTGGACCATGCAGCAGTCATCACAAACTTTCTTTGACTTCCATGATGCTGTGTGTGGGAGTCTCATCTTTCCAATGGCACTGGAAGCTACTTGCGGACAGGCCCTATGTCCCATTAGATTTGGGATAGAATCCTTCTTCTCGGCCTCTATCCAAACATCAGACATTTTGCATACAAATTTGAGAAAGGAGAAAATGCGCATGTATCTCTATTCCATCTCTAAATTAAATGGTCTTCTAAACCGAAACTCAAGGCAGGGAGATTTCCCATAATACCATTTTTCAGATAGGATTATGAAATCTTTATCTCTGGCATCAGAATTTTTTTAACAAGTTTCTCTTCATATTTACATAGTTCCTTGTCAATGAGTATGTGTCCTTATTCTTGCTTTCTCTAGTTTTCCCCCACAGGCCAGTGTTCTGTCACTTGGCCAAACATGTGGATGATTTATTGCTGCTTAATCTAATTCTTGCATAGTTTTTCACCAGGCAATGATGGGAGGAAAGAGCTCTTCTTTGGAGAAGCTGCCAGACTTTGCCCTAAGACATTTTGCAACTAAAATACTGGATTTATTGCAAAATTCATTCCAACTAACAAAAGTGTATAGTAAATTCATTTCCAAATCACAGAGTCCATAAGGTTCTCACTAGAGGGCTTTAGGAACTCAAAAACCCAAATCTTTCTTTCAATTCTAAGCAGAAAACTATTACTGGAAGTGCCACAGTTGATAACTTAGAGACATATAGTCCTATTCTCTTTCTCCAAAATGAGAATGGTGGGCTTAGCAGTAAATTGATAGTGTAAGTAAATCTAGCACTTGAAAGAATTTAATTAAATTTCCCCCATCTTCAGTGTAAACACCAGACAGGATCTATCCTCTGGTAAGGAGAGGTAATGGAATTCCCCTATGGCAAATGACTATTGCACTAGACTAGCTCCTGTTGAAAAGGCAGGAATGATGCTCATGCAAGATAGCCTGTAGTCAACAGCAGATAAAGACTCTCCAATTTTGAGAGGGAAATATATCACAAAAGAACACTAACATTTCAGCTCTTAAGGAGCACCAAGCATTCATTCCTGTGAGCTCAAATACAGTAGCTAATAGATTCCACAGCAAAATGAAAAGCAACCATTTTCACCAGTCCAGTAACCAACGTTGCAAGTGTAGCCATGGAGTGGGGTGGGGGAGGAGGAATGGAAACATGGAAGGTGTAGACTTTAGTTGAAAATATTCCAGAATCATGCTAATATTTAGGAAGCTAACAACTGCTTCGGAGTTCTAGAATTTTTGATGGCTATTTTTTTTTCTAGCAAGAAAAGGAGTTCACACAGAAAGCCTTTTGCTAACTTGGATGAATATGTGGTAGATAGTAGTGCACCCCCTAAATCCAGTTGGGCCATTCAGCACGAGGATTTTAACATGGAAAATGCTAATAAAACAAATTTGGAAACAAAACTTGCTTGCAAATGCGGACCCTTCCAATTTCACATAGGTGGGACTTGGAGCTCTTTTATGGAATAGAGGGGATAAAGATTAAAGAGTAGTTGTGCCTTCCATCTGCCAGGAATGTCCTTGCCTCCTTGCCGCCTGTCTGCTTGAAGGAGTCCTCTTCCTCCAGGACCCAAGGGGCACCTCCTCCATGAAGTTTCCCAGATTCCACCCCCCACCCCCAAGAGCTAGCCAGTTTCCTTTGTGCTACCCCGAATGGGACCACTCTAGGAGTCCACCATTACATCTGAAAATTTTTATCACGTCTTTGCATGTTTGTTTCTCTTCTCTAAGCTATAGGCTCATTGAGAGCAGGCACGTGCATTTATAACTCCTAGGGTATGTGTTGCCTTTCGCTCGGGACCTAGTGCGTAGTAGTTGCTCGATATATGTTTGCCAGATGAAAAATGTTTTAAGGGGCGCCCGGGTGGCTCAGTGGGTTAAAGCCTCTGTGTTTGGCTCAGGTCATGATCTCAGGGTCCTGGGATCGAGGCCCGCATCGGGCTGTCTGCTCAGCAGGGAGCCTGCTTCCTCCTCTCTCTCTCTGCCTGTCTCTCTGCCTACTTGTGATCTCTCTCCCTCTGTCAAATAAATAAATAAAATCTTTTAAAAAATGCTTTAAGTGCAAGGAATAAAGCAACCACGATGCCAAAGCAGTGTGCCTCAAAACAATCACTTCATCATTTCAATCATCTTATTGATCAATCCCAGCCGTCACCTAGCTCAATTACTTGCAGAAATGTAAGAATGATGTTTATCTCTACTTCAGTGTTTACGATTGTCTTCCTTACATTCCTTATTTTTAAACACTTTACCTTTCTCCAATAGACTGCCAATTTCTTGAGGGCAGATGGATGTTTCTTTTGTGCATTGTATACAATAGGCACTCAATAAGCACTTATTAATTCCTTACTTTGTGCATAGCTCTTTACAGTTGATAAGGCTCTTCACAGTAACCCAGTGAGTTAAGGAAAGCATTACTCTCTTCATCCCTTCACTTGTTTTAATTAAGGGAGCTGATGACCAGAATGCACCAGAACTTGTCCACCTTCCAATAGTGAGCAAGACCCAGGGATGAAAATCCTCTTGCTTCTTGCACTGGGATCTTTTGCTTCTTCCTCTTCTTCTTCCTGTTTGGAGCAACCAGCTTTTCTCTGCACGTGTTGCCTTTTTGAAAAAAAAATTATTATTATTTTAGAGAACAAGTGAGTGCATGCGAGTGACAGGGGCAGCAGGGGGAGAGGGAGAATCCGAAACAGACTCCAAGCTCAGCATGGAGCCCAAGACAAGGCTCAGTCTCACAACCTGGATATCATATGTGAGCAGAAACCAAGGGTCGGATGCTTAATGGGCTGAGCTACCCAGACACTCCAGGTGTTAACCTTTTCGGAGCATTGTCCTTTTTGTATTCATTGATCTAAAGCACTTAATTGAATGGGTTTGGGAGTTTGGGGGGATTTTTAATGTATTGTTTTGCTAATTTCAACTTCTATTAGCTTGTGATATAACATAAAGGAAGCCTTGCACACTCTTCTATCTTTGTGGTGTAGTAGCTACAGTCTCCCTTTTAAGAAAGCTTCTCAACTTGAAATTGTACTTTGCATTTTTTTACTCCTTTTAAATGAGATATAATCGATGTGTAACAGTATATTCATTTCAGGAGTACAACATAATGATTCAATATTTGTATATGTTGCAAAATATCATTAAATGTTTTTGACAGTGAGCAGTAGCAGCTGCCTGTCTTCTGGACCTAGGACAAAGTACGTAATCTCTCTCAACTTACTCCAAATCTACATTGGCTTAGCAGTCAGGCAATCACATAATCGATGTAAAAAAAATACTATGCATTTTATATCATGCATTATACTTCTTCAAAGTCCATTCAAGTACTTTTCTGTATTTGACTATCCCTCCAGGCTGAGAGGGGAGGTAAGGTAACCATTTTTATCCCCAGATGAAAGATAAGAAAATAGTCCAGAATGATTAATTACCTAGCGTTAGATAGTTACAATTTCCTTGGCTGTGGAAAAATTTGAGAAGCCCAGAGATGATTTAAAAGAATTTTCACGGGCATTTGGGTGGATCTTGATTAAACATATGAGTCTTGATTTTGGTTCAGGTCATGATCTCGGGGTCATGAGATGGAGCCCCGCAATGGGCCCCACACCCAGCTGCTTAGCTGCTTAAGATTCTTTCTTCATCTCCTTCCGTCCCTCACCCTCCTGCCTGTGATCTCTCTTCATCTCTCTCTCTCAAATAAATAAATTGATTAAATAAAAGAACTTTTATCAGCAGCCAAGGTGAATATGTGCTGTGAGTCAGAAAACTTGAAGCTCGGCCAAACAAACCAACCACACCGCCGAAGAGGGGAAACCCTTTTGTAGCTAACTGACCCATTAGGAAGGGCTTTTGTTGAGAGAGAAGTATCAAATAAATGCCACTTCACTTTTATTATGTTCGTCTCTGGCAGGCAAGTACGGAAGGAGTGATGTGCTCTGGCTGGCTGGTTCAAATGGCAAAAAAAAGGAAGTAAACTGTCCTGACGTTTTGCACATTGTTCACCAAGCAGGAACTTCTCAGACACACTACAGCAAAGGCTTCTTTTATGATCCTTGGCAAACTTGAAGGAAGATCCTGATTTGTATTGATATGCCACTTGACTTTTCTGGACCTCCATTTTTTTCATCTATAAAATGAGGGAAATGATTCCTGCTGCATCGAGGGTTACTGTGCAAGCTAGCCAGCTGAGCCTCTAGCACGTCGTGCATTGCACAGAAGAGGGGCCATTCAGTGGTGAATTGAAAGGAGGTCCCAAAAATGTAATGACAGGGATCAGTTGGGTATAACTGTTGGAGCACCTGAGTGGCTCAGTCAGTTCAGTATCAGATTCTTAATCTCAGCTCAGGTCTTGATCTCAGGGTCAGGAGTTCAAGCCTCCAAGCTGGGTGGGGAGCCTCCTTTAAAAAAATGCATATACATAGGTATCTATTAATAACATAGCTGATATTTCTAACTAAACAAAGAGTGAGATCCTAAGTATACCAGAAAAGTACTATTGTCTTTCAAAGTGTGCCCCTTGGGGTAACATCTACTTATTCTCGTGATGCTCAAACTACTTCTAGGAATGAGAATTGCCTTCTGAGTCAATTACAGGATACTCAAGAAAATCGATCTCGTTTCTTAATTGTCACACTCCATTCTTTTTAAGGATTTATTTATTTGAGAGAGAACATCTGAATTCAAGGAGGGGCAGAGGGAGAGAATCTCCCAGCAGACTCCCCACCAAGCACGGAGCCAAAAGCGGGGGCTCAATCCCCCGACCCATAAGAGCATGACCTGAGCAGAAACTGAGAGTCAGACACTCAACTGACTGAGCCACCTAGGTGCCCCACACTTGATTTTTAACTCAAAATGTATGACTTAGCTGTATCACTTGTCTTATTTGTGTAACTTGCCTCCTAGTGGCACGTGGCCATTCCCAAATCCATTGTCTCTTCTCCAAAGACCAGGGTCTATTCCGACCGAGTAAACGTGAACATGGGTCACAGGCTATAAAGGCAGTTATCAAGTACCTTCCAATAATCTTTCAAGGCTATTATTTCAAAGAGACTACACACACGCGTGAGCTCTGGCATATTTGTTTTTCAAGTACCGTTATCACTTCATATGAGCAGCACACAGGTAGATATGGAGCAGAATAATTGACATTGAAGCTAAGGCAAACACTGTAGCCCCATTTTGTTGCTGGAACTGTGTCACTGTCCCTAATATGCTCTATCTTGACCTCAGTACTTGGGGCCTTCTCGAGTCCTGGTGGCAAATGTTTGCTAAATGTTCATGGGACCGCTCAACTCCTTTGAGTTTTAAGAACATAAACAGTATCCTATACAACCTTGGCCTCCACAAAGAACCCAGCATAGTGCCTCATGCTGAGTGGAATCATGGATTCATAGGCTGCTCAAGCTAAAGGGAGCTTCAGAGATTGAAACGCTGAGGCAGGAATTGATGAACCCAGGTTACATACTTCTCAGTCTTCTGCTATATCCAGCACACTGCATTTGAATGAATAAACCAAGTTCTCCTAGTTGCTTTTTATCTGAATGGACTTGGACCTCTCATACAGGTTGGCAGTCTTGTTTCTGTAACCTCCTCTGAGCCCTGATTTGCTGTCGCAAATATGTTATATTTTCGTATAAGTGTCCCAGTCTAAGACCCTGCCACTCATTTCCCAGCATGAAACTTTTCTTGATGTGTAGGCAAAAGTTGGCAGAATCTCTATTATAATCCCCAGTACTCAGTGTCAAATACTTAACAAAAAAACCTATTATTTATAATAATACAAAAACCTAATTTCACTTCCTTCAAAGAACCACATTAGCTGATATTAATGGCATAATATCTGCTTATTTGTTTGGATCCGTATAAGCAGATCGAAAACAATGTGGTTAGTTTGCCTTCAGCTCCAATGGAACAGTAAGTAAATATTGTCCAGTTAGCAGTAACACCAAAAATATGACATTGTGTCCAACTGCAGTGTTGGTTTAAATGATGTGATTATGTGATGTGATTATACTATGATTATATTAGGCAAAATTTCAAACAAAGGAACTAGATTTTAGTATTTAGTAAACTGTTGAACTAAAGTACAAATTAGCTCGTTGTTTGGATTCACCTTTCAATCCATAAAAATATCATTTCTAAATGACTGCCACAGATCTTCTACGCCCTTTGTCTCTTAATTCATGCAAATGGGCTGTGGTGTAGTAAGAAAGAGCCTTCAGAGACCCGGAGACCGTCAGTTTCCAGGTAGTGAGTCTGAATTGGATTCCCCGCCTAGAGGTAAAAGGCTAAGTCTCCCGGGTTTTCTCTCTATTGTTCTCTTACTTGCTCTCATCTTGCTGACCCCAAGGAAAATTCCATGAGTGCGTGAAAATAGTTCCCAAAGTCCAATCCAACCAGAGCCCTCGGTGTGTCATGCCAGGATCCAGGAAGCAAACAGTTCAGTCCTTTTTATAAAGTCCTTTTTATAATGTAAACATTTCAGTTTACAAAAAAAAATTACATTTTTAAAATATCCCTTTTATCAAGCAAACAAATCGCTGGAGGAGTTGGATCCTGGGAATTTATCTTGTGAAGAGAAACAGGGAGACAAATGCTCCTCTGACGTCATTGTAGATATTCAGACCCAGCCATTAATGACACAGAAGGGTCTCATGATAGAGGCATTTAAACGGAAAAACAAAACACCGGGGTACAAAATTGTGTGTGCGGTGTAATAATATATACAGGTATCCCCTGCTTTTCAGAAGTTCGCATGACGCCACTTCACTTTTATGGAAGACATAAGCTGATGCTTGTTTTTGCCAACTAAAAGAAATCTGAAGCAGGTTTTCACTTTTAGGGGAAAGGAGAGGGGTTGAGTGCTGGGTTTGCAGCGAGCTCTTCCAGAGGCAGCAGGCACCCCAGGGAGCAGCGGGAGAGGTGCATCTGTCCCCTGCCCCGGCGATTATCCTTGGCATCTCAGCCTCCAGCTATCAGAGCTTCAAATTGTGTCTGTGACCAACTGCGCTTTATCTTGGTTTATTTTGTCCATCCACTAGCAAAACTCGTACTTCGGTACCAGAAAGGCCTAAGAGAGACAGTATTTTGGGGTCTGGGAATGGTCAAAATTTTTTCCATATAATGAATGGCAATTGCTTCTTAGCTTTATGTCATTTCATCTTACCAAAGTCTTCATGAGGACGCTCTACTTTCGGATAGTGGGGGAAACCTGTATATCTTACATGGGGTATGGTTGATATGGTATGATAGAGTGGTACTTTATGGGGGGCCTGAGTGGCTCAGTTGTTAAGCTTCTGCCTTTGGCTTGGGTCGTGGTCCCAGGTTCAAGCCCCGCATCAGGCTCCCTGCTCCGTGGGAAGCCTGCTTCTCCCTCTCCCACTTCCCCCAGCTTGTGTTCCCTCTCTTGCTATGTTTCTTTCTGTCAAATAAATTTTAAAAGTCTCTTTAAAAAATAGTACTTTACCTCTGTGGTCTTCCTCCCCAAATCTCACAACCCCAGTCTAATCATGAGAAAAACATCAGGCAAACTCCACTGAGGGACATTCTACAAATACCTGACCAGCACTCCTCGAAACTGCCAATGTCAACAAAAACAAAGAAAGTGTGAGAAAATGTCATAGCTAAGTGGAGCCTAAGAAAATATGACAACTAAATGTCATGTGGTAACTAATAGATGAGATCTCTGATGGACAGCAAAAGGGCATTAGGTAAAAGCTAAGGAAATCTGAATAAAGTATGGATTTCCAGCAATAATAATTAAGCAATATTGATTGATTCATTATTACAAATGTACCATGTTGACGTAAGATGTTAATCATAGGGGAAACTGCATGTGGGTCATATGGGAACTCTGTACTAGCTTCACAATTTTTCTATAAATCTCATTCAACTGTAAAATAAAAGTTTATTGAAAATACATAACTGGGGCGCCTAGGTGGCTCAGTTGGTTAAGCGACTGCCTTCAGCTCAGGTAATGATTCCAACGTCCTGGGATCGAGTCCCGCATCGGGCTCCAGGTTCCATGGGGAGTCTGCTTCTCCCTCTGACCTTCTTCCCTCTCGTGCTCTTTCTCACACACTCTTTCTCTCAAATAAGTAAATGAAATATTTTGTTTAAAAAAAAAGGAAAAATACATAACTGTACTTACCTCTGGGTAATAGGATTTTAGGTAAACTTCCTTTTCACAGTTTATAGTTTTCTGCAATTTACATGTATTGCATTAGCAATAAGAAAAAAAATTTATTTGTAAAAGTATGTGAATGTGTTTCTATTCATCACAATAACATCTGCATACATTTTTTCAGAGATTTTATTTATTTATTTGACACACATTGAGAGAGAGCACAAGCAGGGGGTAGTGGCAGAGGGAAAGGGAGAAGCAGGCTCCCTGCTGATCAGGGAGTCTGATGCAGGGCTTGATCTCAGGACTCTTCGATTATGAACTTAGCCAAAAGCAGATGCTGAACCAACTGAGCCACCCAGGTGCCCCACAACAGCATACATTTAAAACATCGTATATATGTACCAAATCTACTTACTGCACACAGTGTTTGCTGTTTACATTGATTTACAAGTCCTTAAATGATCCACAGCCCCTAGTTTGGAAATTTTTACCTTAACCTTAGATGAATCTGGAATTCTGTGCCTCGTCCAGTCCTTCCTGATCACTGTGGAAGGAGGCTGAACTTCCAGGCTGTCTGAAAACTTTTTCGAAGACCCATTTTTACTCTCTGCTACCTTTTCCTAAGCCAGCTGTACCCCAAATCAGTGTGATTAATTAATGAAAGAACAGGATGAGAGGTGGGGAAAATGAGTCATAGTGTCCCTGTAAATTATGAATAGTGGAACTCCATTCACACTCAAAAGATATTTTCCTAACCTTAATATGAAATGTTCGGCTTTTCTGACACCCAAATATGTGCTAAAAAGATTTCCTTTTCGGGATGCCTGTGCCTTCAGCTCAGGTCATGACCCCAAGGCCCTGGGATCAAGTCTAGCATCAGGCTCCTTGCTCAGCAGGGAGCCTACCTCTCCCTCTGCCTGCTGTCCCCCCTGCTTGTGCATTTGCTCTCTCTTTCTCCCTGATAAATTTTAAAATTTTTAAAAAATATTCATTTTACAAGCTAAAGTCTTCTTACTTACACATGTTTAATTTTAGTTTGCCAATTTACATAAAAGATAGAGAAGGAGAAAATAAAAGGCTTTATTTCTTATTAGGGAGCTGGCACACCATTGTTGACGAATACAAGTTTCTTTCCCTCCCTTCTTCTTATATTTTTTATGCCACTTACTTGCCCTCAGATGTCATCTTACGTGTCCAAAAAGTCATCCTCCCAAACCATGGTTTGCAGTGTCATAGGTGGCTAGAGGGAGAAGCATAAACGAAGGCTAAGCCTTATTTGAATGTATTAAAAATTGTTTAGGTAATGTGTCCTAGGTGCTGTGGATGGGGTTCAGGCTCTGGCACGTAGTAATGGTCAGTAAACATTTGTTGAATTTAACAAACAAGGTTCTTGTCATCAGGGAGTTTACACACTAGTGGAAAAGATAAACAGATGGTCAAAATCCAGTGTGTAAGTACAGTGTTCTATGGGAGCCCAGAAGAGGGGTGCCTTACCTTCCCTGAAGCACCCAAGGGTGGCAGAGGAGAGGGGGGTGCATAGATGCAAGAGTCTGGCAAAGGGCAAGCTACATAGGCAAAAATGTTCACAGTATGTGCAAGAAATTATTTATATAGAGAGGGAGTTGCTGCTGAGAATTCACAAGTGAAAAATGTTTTAAATGTTTTGAATGGTTTAAAAGTCAGCTTGGAGCCAAATTAAGGGGATCTTTGAATGCCCAACTGAAGAATGCATACTTCACCTCGGAGGCAATGATGCATCATCGCTCTTATGTTTGAGTGCGGCACTGACTGATGTCTACAAAGTAGTTTCTCGGAGCAGTATTCTAGAACTCTTGGGCTGACCTGGAAGAGACAACGTTGAGGTGGAGAGGGGAATTAGGAGGCAGGTGTATTGTGTGGTGATGTGGACCTGAACTAAGATAATGAGACTGAGAATGGGAAGAAGTGTTGACAAATGGACGTGGGAAATCATCACAAGGAAGAATTCAGTAGAATTTGGTGGCCTGACCAAGTGCGCATCAGAATCCCGTGGTGGGCTTATTAAAACCCAGTGTGTAAGTACAGTCCCAACCCCTGAATTTCTGATTCAGTAGATCTTTGAAGGGCCCTGAGACTGCATTTCTAACAAGTTCCCAGGTGATACCAATGCTCTGGGGACCAATCTCTGGAACCGCTGGAGTCTGGAGTATGTCATATCTACATTATATAGAGAGATTATAAATATGTATTTATATAAATACATATTTATATATAAATATTATATAAATGCACATAAAATATATATTGTATATTTTATATTATATATGTATATATATAAACTCAAATCAATCAAAGACCTAAATCTAAGCCCTCAACATATAGAACAAATCTAAGACCTCAACATTTCTCTTAGAAGAAAACAGGGGGTAAATCTTCATGACATTGGATTTGGCCAAGAACTCTTAGATATGACACCAAAAGCACAAGCAACCAAATAAGAAGTAGATAAATTTCACTTAGTCAAACTTAAAAACTTCTGTGTTTCCAAAGACACCATCAAGAAAGTGGAAGACAACCCAGGGAATGAGAGATCATATCTGCCAATCACGGGTCTGTTAAGAAACTTGTATCTAGAACATACAAAGAACTCTCACAACTCAATAATAAAAAGACCAATAACCCAATTTTAAAGTGGGAAAAAGGATCTAAATAGGTGGTTCTCCAGAGAAGATATACAAATGGCCAATAAGCACATGGAAAGATGTTCAACATCATTAGTCATCAGGGAAATGCAAATCAAAATGACAAGATACCACAGCAGGGACAAGATTATAGAAGACCTTCTATTCTCTGCATGTGAGTTTGCACTTTTCTTGA
Source organism: Spilogale gracilis (assembly GCA_004023965.1). Lineage (NCBI taxonomy): Eukaryota > Metazoa > Chordata > Mammalia > Carnivora > Mephitidae > Spilogale > Spilogale gracilis. The sequence continues at coordinate 162,032 of PITA01001035.1, read as the reverse complement.
TAGGGAGTCACTGAAAACAGCAGAAAGGTGTAGTCAGAGTTGCTTCAAACAGACTTGCTTCATGACCCTGGTGGAAGCATGAAAAGAGGATTACAGACTTACAAACCAAATTTCGGAGGCTTTTACGGAGTTTAGGAATGAGATGTTACACAATTGTTTCTCCAATATCATCTACACACTAGAGCAACCATAAAATGGACAAATATAAGAGATACTGAAGAGATACATTTGGCAGGATGGTAGTTGTTTGGTTATGGAAAGCTGGGATGAAAAAAGAGTTGAGGATGACACCCAAAGTTCTATTTTTAATAACTGGTGGATGGTGATGCCATTTACTGTGATAGTAAACACAAGAAGGGTAAGTTCTGGAGATTAAAAGAAAAAACAAAGAGAGGCACCTGACTGGCTCAGTTGGGAGAGCATGTGACTTGATCTCTGGGTTGGGAGTTGGAGCCCCACGTTGGGTATAGACATTGTTTTAAAAACCACATACATGGCGGGGGGTAGGGGTTGCTCAGTGGCTCAGGTTAAGCATCAGCCTTCAGCTCAGGCCATGATCCCAGAGTCCTGGGATCGAGCCCCATGACTCATGGGCTCCCTGCTTACTACAGAGTCTAAGAGTCGGCTTCTCCTTTCGCCCCTCCCCCTGACTTTGTCTCTCTCTCTCTCTCTCTCTCTCTCTCTCCCGTCTCTCTCTCAATACATAAATAAAATATTTTTTAAAAATAAAAGCACAAGGATATGCTAAATCTCAAATATAGTAAGCTTTAGATGCCCTTATGATCAGCAAACTCCCTAGGCTCCCTACATGATCCTTTGAGTTAATTTTGTTCATCTTGTCCAGGGGGGAAGAACATTCACCGGGTTAAGTAGCCCAAGTGCTGTCATCAGTTCGAAAATTAGATTTCTCTTTGTAAAATGATTTATTAGTTAGACTTTTAGGAAGTGGTTCACAGGAGTGGGCTCACCCCTCTACCTTCCCCTTCAAACTCCTAATCCCTCAGCTTTCCAGGTGACTCAAAACGAAGCTGCAGACCATTCAAGCCAGAGGTCAAACTACCCGACTTAGAATTCCTTGAGTCTGGGTGATCTTCCCTGAGGCTCCCACTTCAAGTAGCAGCAGCCCAGCCTCTCACCCACTGACACTGTCTCCGCAACAAGAAAATGTGTGGTGTCTTCTTTGTTTAAATCCAGGAAGTTGATTTTGTTTTTATTGTTATAAAAACTTTGAAAAAACAAAGAAAAGGAACCAAAAAAAATGGGATGTTTCCAGCTTAATCTTTTGCTGCCACCTAGTGCCAGAACTCAGCACATGCAACAAGTTGCTCCAGATAAGAAAATTGACAGGATTTATGCATTGCCACAAATTTGAAACCCACCATAACAATGATCTATTTTAGCGAACGATATCTATCTTGACATTAATTTTTCACATTATTTCTCACATTTTTAAGATTTTATTTTTACGTAGAGATTGCTTTTAAGTAGAGAGTACACCCGATGTGGGGCTTGAACTCACAACCCTGAGATCAAGAGTCCCACACTCCACCAACTGAGCCAGCCGAGCGCCCTAGTACTTACATTTAAATATCAGTCTTTTCCAGCATTCAGACACCAGTCCTTTTAAATGACTGATAATTCCATTTTAAGGCAATTCCTTTCTAGTCTCAACTTTGGTTACCTGCACAGAAACCCAAGTAGGTCAGAATGACTTTTTTCCCTAGCTTTATCGAGATGCAATTGACATATAACACTGTGTAAGTGTAAAGTGTACAATGTGATGATTTCATACATGTGTACTTTGTGAAATGATTACAATAAGGTTAGTTAATGCATCCTTCACCTCACACAGTTACCTTCTGTGTGTGTGTGTGTGTGTGTGTGTGTGTGTGTGTGTGTGTGTTGAGAACTTTTAAGACCTACTCTCTTAGGAGCGGTCAAGGATACAAAACAGTATTGTGATCTATAGTCACTCTTCCATACATTACATTCTCAGAGCGTATTCATCTTCTAACTGGAAGTTTGTGCCCTCTGACCACCTCCACTCATTTTCCCCCACACCCTGCCCCTGACAACCACCAATCTATTCTGTTTCCATGCATTTGGGTTCTTCCTGTTTTTTTCAGATTCCACATATACATGATACCGTACTGTATTTGTCTTTCTCTGTCTGACTTACTTCACTTAGCATAATGTCCTCTAGTTTCACCTGTGTTCTCGCAAACGGCAGGATTTCCTTTTATGAATGGCTGAATGATATTTTATATCTATTTCCATGTTTCTGCTATTGTAAATGATGTCCCAGTGAGCATAGGCATGCAGATACGTCTTCAAGACAATGACTTAAATTCCTTTAGATACAAATCCAGAAGCAGGATTGGTGAATCAATTGGTAGTTCTATTTTAAATTGTTTGAGGAACCTCCATGCTGGGTTCCACAGCAGCTACGCCAGTTTCCATTCCCACCAACAGTGCACTATAGGGATCTCTCCCCTCCACATCCTCACCAACACTTGTCATCCCTTGTCGTTTTGATAATGGCCAAAGAATGGCTTTCAATGGTCTGCAGTAATTTTGTTTAAACAGAAGAATATTTTCCCTCCTAACTGATGATCTGGCTTTTGGAATGGAGTTGTTTTGGTTTTTTTTTTTTTAATTAATTTACTTATTTTCAGTCTTCCGAGATTCATTGTTTATGCCCCACACTCAGTGCCCCATGCAATACGTGCCCTCAGTACTCACCACCAGGATCACCCATCCCCCCACCCCCTCTCCTCCAAGACCCTCAGTTTGTTTCTGAGTCCAAAGTCTCTCATGTTTCATCTCCCTCCCCAATTTACCCCACTTCCCATTTCCTTTCCTTCTCCCGCTGTCCTCTATATTACTCCTTATGCTCCACAAGTAAGTGAAACCATGTGACACTTGACTTTCTCTACTTGGCTTATTTCACTCAGCATAATCTCTTCTAATCCCGTCCATGTTGCTACAAAAGTTGGGTATCCATCCTTTCTGATGGAGGCGTACTATTCCATTGTATATATGGATCACATCTTCTTTATCCATTCATCTGTTGATGGGCACCTTGGCTCTTTCCACAGTCTGGCAATTGTGGCCATTGCTGCGATGAACATTGGGGTACATATGGCCCTTCTTTTCACTACATCTGTATCTTTGGGGTAAATGCCCAGTAGTGCAATTGCAGAGTCAGAGGGTAGCTCTATTTTTAATTTTTTTAAAGACTTTTATTTATTTGACAGAGAGAAACACAGCCAGAGAGGGAACACAAGCAGGGGGAGTGGGAGAGGGAGAAGCAGGCTTCCCGCTGAGCGATGTGGGACTCGATCCCGGGCTGCCGAAGGCAGTCGCTTAACCAACTGAGCCACCCAGGCGCCCCTCTATTTTTAATTTTTTAAGGAATCTCCACACTGTTTTCCAAAGTGGCTGCACCAACTTGCATTCCCACCAACAGTGTAAGAGGGTTCCCCTTTCTCCACAGCCTGTCCAACACTTGTTGTTTCCTGTCTTGTTAATTTTGGCCATTCTGACTGGTGTGAGGTGGTATCTCAGTGTGGTTTTGATGTGAATTTCCCTGATGGCTAGTGATGATGAACATTTTCTCATGTGTACGTTAGCCATTTGTATGTCTTCTATGGAGAAGTGCCTCTTCATGTCTCCTGCCCATTTTTTGGTGTGATCATCTTCTTTTTGGATGTTGAGTTTGAGTAGTTCTTTATAGATCTTGGATATCAGCCCTTTGTCTGTAGTGTCATTTGCTAGTACCCTCTCCCATTCCGTGGGTGGTCTGCAGTAATTTTGAGAAAATAGGTGTATTTGCATGTGCATCATTAAAAACAGGGTTTGAACTACTGTGTGGTAATAAATCAATTAAAAATGCAAGGTTTGTGAAGATGAAAGTACAAGTTCTCTGCTTGGATCTGTGTCTGCTAGCTGTGTGATCTTAGGGAAGTTACTTACCTTTCCTGAGCCTAGTATCCTCGTCTCTACACTAGGGATGATGGTACTAGTACTTGTTGTGGGTTACTATGAGGATTGAAGTGTTCCACCAACTTCCTGATATCTAGCAAGCTCCCAGTGAATAACTGCTCTTTGTAATAACAGAATTAAAAAGAATTAAGCTTACCCCTTGCCTCCTCCCATGGGGTTAAATACGGTTCCAGGGGCAAGAGAAGGAGGTTCCCTGCTGTAAATGCTCCAGAGCATTTTGGAAGGTAATCGTGACGCAGCAGGTGCAACAGACCCAAGGTCAAGGGGTCACTGGTGGGTCATGGAGGCTTGTTCTCAGAGAGGATATGAAATCAGTTGGAACTACCAGACTTGCGAAACAGGAGAATAAAGCCCAAATACTTTCCTACTGTCTTACCACTCATCACTGCTTATACTCCAGAGAAACAGAACCGCTTGCTATGAAACAAGGTGGCGAATATCTCGTGAGCTCTGAGCTTGGACTGACCTGAGTCTGAACTCAAGCTCAGTCACTGGTAAGCCGTGCCACTTTGCATAAGTTGCCTAACTGCTCTGAGCCTCACTCCCTTCATTGTACAACTGGGAATGATAATAACAGCACTTCATTCTTAAGGTTCTCATGGGAATTAAATAAAATGATGTGTGTAGGGGTGCCTGGGTGGCTCAGTCTGTGAAGGGTCTGCCTTGGGCTCTAGTCGTGGGCCTGGGGTCCTCGGATGGAGCCCTGTGTCTGGCTCCCTGCTCAGCATGGGTCTGCTTTCCCTCTCCCTCAGCCCCTCTCCCCTGCTCATGCTCGCTCGCTCTCTCTCTCAAATAAATAAAATCTTTTAAATAAAATGTGATTGTGTAAATCACAATGCCTATATAGAGTCTGTCATCCAGAAATCAGCATCAGTATACCATGAAATCCCTCCACTTGCCACTACATCAAATATGGCCTTGACATTGGAACTGGCCTGGTAGTTTCAAATGAATTGTCATAATCTGCGAAGCATGTCTTCCACATCTTAGCTTTCTAAAAAAGTTCAAACCTGACCATAAACACATATGCCAGGCATTTAAGCACTTTTTCTTGATCTCTGCAACACCTAAATAAGGCAGACGCTATTTCCCCCTTTACACACAACAAAAGGGAGAATTGGAGAAGGTTAAGTAACTTTCCCCAGGTCATACAAACAGCATGGTCAATATTTGAATCTGGGCCTGGGTACCAGATGCCCTACTTTCGCTTCATGTCATACTGCCCAAATTTTATAAAATCTTTACAAAACCCAACCTTCTGTGACTTCCTACAGCCTTCAGGGGAAAAGTCAAACCCTCAACTTACTATACAAGGCTTTTCTTTATCTGGCTGTAGCCCCTACTGACCCGTCTGACCTCCTCACCTATAGCCCAATCACCTCCTCAAAAAAACAAAAACAAAACAAAACAAAAAAACCTTCCCTGATGCCCTTCCTGGGTCTCCCAGAGCACCCTGGCCATATCTCTATCATGGCACTTGTTACACTGTAGTGTAAATATTGATTCAGTTCTATTTGTTCTTCAAAAGGCCATGAACTCCTTAAAGCACTGTGTCTTATCCATCCTCCTATTCCCACTATTCGGCAAAGTACTTGGCACAGCATAGGAATTTAATCGATGGGCGTTGCATGAGTGCATACATGAATGAGTGGATAAACTGATGAGTATGGAGCAGGGAAGGCCCAAATATAAAGTCCCACCACTTCTCAGAGCAGCAGTGTTTAAGGCGGAGTCTCTGGGCCTGCAGCAGCAGCATCTGGGAACTTACAAATGCAGATTATCGTCCTCTGCCCCAGAATCAGAAATCCCAGAGGTAGGGTCCTGGCCACCTGTACGGTACCAGCACTTCCCAGTTACCTTCAATTAGATGTAAATTAAGAGTATGCTTATATAATGGATTTAAATGCCCATAAACATGCATATATCAAGAAAAAAATTATGGTTATTACTAATACTAGTTCCTTAAATTTATTTGGTTCTTTAAAAAAAAGATTTTATTTATTTATTTGCCAGAGAGAGAGAGAGAGAGAGAGAGAGAGAGAGCAAAGCAAGGGGAGTGGCAGGCAGAGAGGGAAGCAGGCTCCCCACGGAGCTAGGAGCCCCATGTGGGACTCGATCCCAGGACCCCAGATCATGACCTGATCTGAAGGCAGATGCTTAACTGACTGAGCCACCCAGGCATCCCCCTCAAATTTATTTGGTTCTTAATAGATTAGAAAATACTTTCCTAATGACTGTATTTGAAAGGAAAGATGAGCTAGAGAGAATGGTAAAGGAGTTCAGACTCTTATTTAGTAGACCCCTGCATTCCTAAAGAAAGAACTTTCTCAGCTGTCCCATCTGGAAAATAAGAGTTTTGTGCCTCTATAGGAGCGTTTGCCAGGCCAGGCTGGGGCAGTGTCTTGTGTGGTTAAGCAACCCTTCCCATGAAATCCCATCGGTTGGATGAAGGAGTCCAGGTGGGCAAGGTCGAATGTGATTAAATCATAGTTGGGGCTGTAGGAAAGCTAAAGCTATGGGGGAAAAAGGTGTACTCAGGCTATGAGGGGTACCTGAGTATTTTTAATACTTTATGCAGGCATGAAGTTTCATTATACAACATTATACCACCATGTGCTTAGTTTAAAATTTCCGCTCTCAGAGAAAAATATTGTGAAAGGAATGAAAATCTTATGGTACTTTCCTTTAGGTAGTGGTATTTCACCTTTTAAAAACAGAGGTTTTTGACAAAAACTGTTTTTTATAATGAGAAAAGGATAATAAAGTTATAAAATTGGTTCTGTGTACCCAGGGAGACAGATATGCAGAACCAGCAGCTGGTGTAGCTGGAAGTCGGATTTGGAAAAGAAGATTGGCATCTCAGAGGCTAGAAGGAGCTGGGAAGAACCCAGAACAATCTGTACAGAGGGGCCGATCTAAAGCACTGAAATAAGAGGAACTGCCCTGCTGAAGACTTCTGTAGGCAAGGACCCAGGACACTGTTGACTCAGGTTCTGCTAATCCAAGGGCAAGTTCATGCCAAAGAGAGGGAAGTGCCTGGGACACGGATAGTACAGGGCTTGGGTTTCTTCCCAGGACCCGGAAGGTGAGAGGGCTCCCTGGGAGGGTGGAAGTGAGGGAAAATGATCCAGAACCGTCCAGGGCTCCAGAGATTGCAGCTGAAGGAGGTATGAACTGGAAAGGGAGGGATCACGGAAGTGAACAATTGATGCCTGAAGCAAACTTTCGCACTTTCAACTTGTGCCCAGCTAATTGCATAAAAACAGGATTATGTGCCTGTAACTTACATAGTCTGCATATAGTTTAAACCCTAAGATACAGAATAGATACAAAATAGCCTCCGCTGGAAACAAAATTAAAACAAAAGTACTCAATCTCAAGGGCATATGGTCCAGAGAAGTTGCCCTCCTCCCATCCTGGAAGCTTGGGAGTGGAAAGTATTATGTGAGCAGTTTACATTTATTAAACAGTTAGTTTGGAAGGCTAAATGCTTTGAATGGATTGTCTCATTAATTCTTCCAAGCTAGATACAGCTCTCATGTCCAACTTAACAAACGAGGGAATGAAGGTGTAAGGGGCAAAGGGCAATGTTAGGATTGCCTGATTCTGAAGTCCAAATTCCTTCTATCATAGCACCCTGTATTTATTAGTCCTGAAAATACCCTAAAGTGAGTAACAGTAGCTATAAATCACTAAAATTAGTAATACCTAGGGTGAGGTTACAAAAAAAAAAACCCACATACAGTCATGTTGTGTAAGTGGGAATGTGAATTGGTATGATCTTTCAGAAGGACAATTTAGCAATATTTACCAGAGAACTGTAAATGTAAGTACCTTTTTGTTCAATGATTTCAATCACCAAGATACAGTAAGTGAAAAAAAGCAAGGTGCACAATAGTGTGTATAGTAAGATGGCTTTTATAATAATTTTTAAAAATACGTATAGAAAATGGATTGACAGACATGCTAGCATATAAATTCCCCCCTGAAACACAAGAACCTTTTAACAATAAATATCTTTGGAAAGAGTAACTCACTTATTATTCTTGTGCCACTGGAAGATATTTGAGCTTTTAAAGTTTTGTTTTCCTCTCTCTGTTTGCAGATTTTTTTTAAGTAACACTTTAGGGGCTCCTGGGTAGCTCAGTCATTGGGTGTTTGCCTTTGGCTCAGGTTATGTCATGATCCCAGCGTCCTGGGATCGAGCCCCATATCGGGCTCCCTGTTCAGCGGGGAGCTTGCTTCTCCCTCCAGCTCCCCTGTGCTTGTGTTCCCTCTCTTGCTATCTCTGTCATAAATAAATAAAATCTTTTTTTGTAAAGTAACAGTTTATTAAGTCTTTTAAATAAAAACCAAGTAGCCAGCATTTACTGAGGATTCGTCATGAGCAAGGGACTGAGCTAACCATCTCATATACACTACTTCATTGTATTCTCACATGAAATGGTTAGCTTCATTTTACGGATGAGAAGTTAGAGCCTCAGACAGGTAAAATCCCCTGCTTGAGGTGCCACAGCTAAGGACGCCGGCAAGCTGCCGGATAAATGCCTGCCTGCCTCGGTTCACAGCCCCTGGTGCTCCCCTGCCTGACTGTCCTCTTCTAATTGGTTTTTATACTCTCACTGCCTAATAAAAGTAAACTGGCGAACAACTGGAGTCTAATGAGATAATGTATGTGAAAATACTTTTCTAAGTATAGAGATGTTTGGGGAGGACAGAAGAGGCAGTCAGGGTTTAACTTGGGCCGACCTATCCACCAAGCCCTGGACAGTCAGGATATTGTTTTTCGAGGAAGTGATGATCAACACCTTTCTTCTCTTTCTCCTTTAAAAAAGATTATAAAATGGTATTTATCGGCCCCTTTGCCCCATAACACCTGATCATTGCTGAAAAATTTAAATGTGGCAGAGAACTGAAAGTGCTTTCATAATACCTCTCACTGATACTTTGTGACTTGTTTCAGGTTTCAGTGGCTACACAACTATTTTGCACACGTTCCCACATATTTTACCTCAGTGGGAGCAACTATATATTTGTTCAGTGTCTTGCTTTCTTTCTACCTTATCACATATCCTGACCATCTTTTCATATCAGCACTTACAAGTCTTTTCTCTTTTAAGTAAATAGCTGCATAGTACCCATTTTGCCAGTGTACACACACACACACACACACACACACACACACACACATATTATTTTTTGAATTGTCTACTGAAGGACATTTAAGCTACTTCCAATTGTTTGCTCTCCTAACTGCTGCTGCAATGAAGCCGTTGTTCCCAAGAAAGTTAGGAGGGAGCTTCAAATGGAGTGTGACATTTGTCAACTCTGTAGCTGATAAGAGTGAGAGTGACCCATTAGGACTCTGTACTGAGGGTAGGAGCACATTTCACTGTGTGGAGAAACAAAGAACTCTGTCCAAAACACTTTAACCAACACAATCAGAGATAGGAGACTTGCCAACAGGTGGGACAACCTCAAAAAGAAGAGCTCCCTATCTGTGATAGTTTAGTAATAGACCAGACGCTTGCTACTTATTATTCAACACCGATTGCTGGAGCAGAAGAGGAATTTCCAGACTCCGTTTCCAGCAGGGCTGGTGCAGGGCTGTGGATCCCACCCGACAGTCTGGAGACAGCTAGACAGGGAGATGGGCAGCAGAGCTCCAAATCCGGCAACAGCACATGTGGAAGGAGCAGTGACCTATGGGGAAATTCGTAACTCATAGACCAACCTCTTCCAGCAGAGGGCAGTGCCTCAGATATCAGGCGGGACTGGGGCCAACTGGAGCCAGAGCCGGGGACTTCGGGGGACAGATTGCAGCAGCCCTAAGCCGAGGAGAAATTGAACTAAACTGTCCTTTGGATACTGTAAGTCACATTGGGGAATGCTGGGTGAAAGACACGGTGGGACTTCACACAGCCGTGATTTGCCTGTTTTCTAATGTCTACCAGCTGGGGTTTGGTAATAAAACTCTTTATGCAACCTGGCTGTGAGGGCTTGCAACCAAGGGAATTTGGAATCAGTTTAACTCCACTGGCCACCGAATTTCTCGGGTTTCTGGGTGCATGCTTGAATCAAAAAGGGAGTGATATGCCTTAAATGTCACCTAGCCTTCTGGCCCCGGGGTTCTGTGGATCTGACACAAAGTTTACAAATGGAAAGTTAGTAGAGGGAAAGATATGTAAGAAGTAACAATTTTATCCAAAAATAGAACATAGGGGGCGCCTGGGTGGCTCAGTCGTTAAGCGTCTGCCTTGGGCTCAGGTCATGATCCTGGAGTCCCAGGATGAGCCCTGCATTGGGCTCCCTCCTGGGCCGGAAGCCTGCTTCTCCCTCTCTCACTCCCCCTGCTTGTGTTCCCTCTCTCGCTGTGTTTCTCTGTCAAATAAATAAACAAATACATCTTTTAAAAAAAGAAAAGAAACTGAGTGTTTAACGCCTTTCCCTTTTTGCATTTCAAGGACTATGAAGGATGACCACTAAAACAAACTTTATCATGGAAGAGCGAGCCATGCAAACTACTGCGCATGCAGATAATGAAAGATTAAAAGCAGTTAGTCTCGTAGGCCCAAACAGTTTCCCATTGACTCTTCCCTGAGTGTTGCTTACCTGTCTTCCTCTGTAGTGGTTAGAATCAAATAGGGGCAAAGCTGAGTACCGTAAGATAAAGTCTGCTTCTACTCCTGTTGCATTTGAGCCTTGCGATAAGAAAGGAAGGAGTGCCTTTGGCATTTGCCGGTGGAGTCAAGCAGATTTGCCAGATGATGAAAGTACCGTGTGTTTAATTATTTGTCAGGCACGGCGATGTAAGACACACCACAAAAGAAATCAGAGCAACAGTGAAGTCTAAGGGTAGTTCGCACGCGTTTCTTAGAGAAACATCAAGTGTTAGAAATACCAGCGAGGAGAATAAAGTTTCTTGGCTGCTTTATTTTCCTGGTCCCTTCTAGCCCAGGGATGTCGGGCGATCTCCCGGAGGCCAGACGATTAGCGGCCGTCCCGCCCCGGCCAACCAGCGGCGCGAGTCGTCGGGCCCCGGGCCGCAGAGACGCCGAGGGGCTTCGGCCGGTTTGGCGTGGGGCTGTCAGCAGCAGCGGCTGCGGGCGGGGCGGGGCAGGCCGTCGGAGGTTCTCCCGGAGGCCCTCGGCCAAGGCCGCGGCCCCGACCCAAGACCGTCCCCCGCCGTCTCGCTGGGCAGGGCGCGGCCCCAGAGCCACCCGGCTCGCCCCGGAGAGGTGGGACTTTCCCCACCGGAAGTGATCCCGGCCAGTCTCGGGGAACTGGGGCACCTCAGCCAGTGTGTCAGGGAAACCCTTCCGGGTGTGTTCTGTGAGGGGGGAGAAAAAAAAGAGGTGGCTTCGTCCGGAGTGGCCGCCGCCGCCGCCGCCGGACGGCCCCCGCCCCTTTCCCCTCCGCGAGCAGCGGCGCTGGGGCGGCGGTGAGACGGAGGAGCCGGCCGCTGGCCGTGGCCTTGGCGTGACGGAGCCTCCTGGGCGGCGGGGCGGGTGCGGACGGCGGGGTAAGCGGCAACCGGGTCCGGGCGGGAGCTGAAGGATCGGGGGAAGGATCGGGGAGCGGGCGGCGGCCGGGGGGCCGGCGAGTAACGCGCCCCCTCTCCCCCGCCCCAACAGGCCGGACGACGCCCGCGGGAGCCGCGGCCCAGAGACCCGCCCGGGCGGCAGTGACTGGAGCCGAGCCCACAGGCCTGGGCCGGTCCGGCGGCGCAAGCAGGAAGCGGGGTCCCTGGGCCCCTTTGTGTGAAGGGCGGGGGAGGGGTGCCGGGCCGCCCCTGGCCGCAGGGGCCCCCCAGTTCCGCGGCCCCCACCGCTTCCCCCGAGGGCGCCGCGCGTCTCCCCACCCCGCCTCTCCGGGCTTGCCCTCCTCCCCACGCCCCCTGCCCAGGCTTCAGTTCCTATAGGAAGGGCATCACCATCTCATCCCCTCCCACCCGACACTTGGCTCTTTCCCCTCCCCCTCCTTTAACTTCCTCTTCTCCCCGGGTTGGGCCCTCTGCCTCTCCGCACTCTCCGCCCCAGTTCGCAGATTTCCGCCCACCTTCCGCCTCCCCGAGCCGCCGCGGCTAGCGGGGTGTTCTTTTCCCTCCCTCTGGTAGGAGTCGCTGAAGGTGAGACTCATGAGGGAATACAAGGTAGTGGTGTTAGGGAGCGGAGGGGTTGGCAAGTCTGCCCTCACTGTGCAGTTTGTCACCGGGACTTTCATTGAGAAATATGACCCCACCATTGAAGATTTCTACCGCAAAGAGATCGAAGTGGACTCTTCCCCCTCCGTGCTGGAAATTCTGGACACCGCAGGAACTGAGCAGTTTGCCTCCATGAGAGATCTCTACATCAAAAACGGCCAAGGTTTCATCCTGGTTTATAGCCTGGTTAATCAACAGTCTTTCCAGGTAACCAAACCGACTCTTGTAATTTGTTAGAAGGGGGTGTGGTAATCCCACGTTTTCTTCTGGCGTACTGGAACCGTGCGTTAATGACTATGTTTTGCTTCTGAAAGTTAGACATGGCGCATTTTTGAGGTTACTTCTGGCACGGAAAAGTATCGGGTTGTTTCTATAGAGAGTCTACAGCAACAACCGTCAACAGATATTTTAAAGTTATTTTTGAGTCAAAGAAAAGTGAGGACGAAATGGGGCAGTCTGTGTATATTTAGCCTGGAAGGGAACCTTCTGACGTTGCTTGTTCGATTCAACAAGTATTAATGAATGTACTTACCTGAACAACATTTAAGGGATAATCTCAGGCAAGTAGAGCACTTTGCAGAGAAAACTATTTGGAGCCGATATCTGTTAACTCCTCTGGGTCTGCTTTCCCCACAATTCCTCTATGTTCTTTCATCCAAGTTTCTCAACCAGATTCATAAATCTTAGGGTTACAAGATAAAGAACTCAAGACCGGCCTTCTAGACATTTTACTTACTTTGGGGCACATGAAGGAAAGTTACTAATTGAAAAGACTAGTACCCAGAATTAATAACCGAGAAAAAGCTACAGTGTCTCTCCTCTTCTGCAGCTGATCCAAGTTGTTTCTGATAACACCTACTATATTTATACAAAATATGTGGATCAGGGAACACCAGACAAGTGCAGATTTCTAACCCTGGCTTGGTGGCCAAGTTGGAGGTGGTCCAGTTTCTTCCGAAAATCTGTCCTGCCCTTCACGGGGAGACCGACTGAAGGTTTAACATTATTTTAAGAGATGCAGTAAATGTTGCTATTTATTCCTCGAAAATAAATAACCTCATATTGACCCATTCTATTGACCTCCAATCATTCTATTGATTTAGGAAATGCATAGTTTTTCTGCATTTAAAGGTATGCACTTAATGTTGCTTACTTAAGAGACATTAAGTGCTTTAGTGAATACAATGTGCTAATTCCACTTTTCTTAGTATTTAAGTTACAGTACTCTAGTGAAGTTTTCCAGTAACCACGGAAAGCGACTTCAGGATTTTTTTTTCTTTTAAAGGTATTGTAAATACAGTGGCCAAACTATGTTTTATGTGGGTTTGAATTCCAAAGCAATAATAGTATCATAAAAGCATTTTTCCCCAGAAAGTACCAAAGGTGCTATTTGACAGGCATTTTCTTTCTAAAGGATCCTCCCGAAATTTGTTATTCTATTAGCTGACTCTCTTGAGGCTGGAAATCTTTTGAAGGGTTTTTCATATGATTTCCATTATATCTGCTTCTGTTACAGGCATAAATAGGGAATGAAAAACTGCCATTATTTCAGTCGAGACTTAAACCCTTTCAAGCCCAACTGTCATAAATTTGGTTTCTCATTTGAACTCGTGTTTCCATAAGGACACAGGGAAAAAGAGCTTAACCTGGAAGACCGAATTGATACGTGATCAAACAGAATCGTTGCAAACATCAAATCGTCATGGTTTCATAAATTGTCAGTCCTCTGTTTTCCTTCATCCCTCAAGTGAATGTTCCATTCACTGTTAACTATTCAAATTAAACATGTGTCGTGATAGTTAAGTCAAACCTTTTAAGTCATGAAACATTTAAAAACTGGAAACAGTATCAAATCTATATAATTGCCTTAAAGCAACACTTCCTCCCCTCCCCCAGAATTGATGCCACCTGAGAATCGCTAAGGCTCTTATCTTTTATCATTAATGGTAATTAGAAGAAATTATACACTTGGGATAAAATTGAAGTTGTAAAACCTAACTAGGCAAAGGGAAGTATGACTGTTTTCCCACCCAGACTGCTGCTCCGTGCCTGTGTCCCTCCCAGGAGCTGCTCATTGCATTAGTTTCTAGTGTATTTTAAGGTGTTTGATTTTACTGGGACGAAGGCCTACCATTAAATTTAAAATGAAACATTTAAGTGTATAAATCTGTTTTGAACTGGTCTTCAAGGCATGACACAGTGTTTTGTTCCCACCTGAAACACTTTCTCTCGGGCACTCTTGCTAAATGGCTAGGAATGCATAGATGCCGCAAGCCTGTGCTAGGATAACAGGTGTTTTCAGGAGTGCTGACAAGCTGTCAGGTTTAAGGAGATAGCCAAACATCCTTATGTACAAATGGATTCATCATAATTGGGAACTTACTTTTTAAATCGGTGTAGACTAGGGGAAAGAAGGATGAGTCCCAAGGTTCGTGGGCAGCCTACATTTTATATTCTTGACAGAAACCCAGCAGGTGGGATCTGTGGAAATGATCGAGTTCCTACTTGGGTGGGAAAAATGTTTATTTTCTCCCTTTGGGTGTATGCTTTTATTTTGGGTTTGGCTTTCTGTACTCCATGAGGGCTGACTTCTTGTGATATTGTACTCGTGTTGTGGTCATGCAAACAGCATTTTTTTTTCTCTTTGTGATTGTTTGAATAGGACATCAAGCCCATGAGAGATCAGATTGTCAGAGTGAAGAGATATGAGAAAGTCCCACTAATCCTAGTAGGAAATAAAGTGGATTTGGAACCAGAAAGAGAGGTTATGTCTTCAGAAGGCAGAGCTCTGGCTCAAGAATGGGGCTGCCCTTTCATGGAAACATCGGCAAAAAGTAAATCAATGGTGGATGAACTTTTTGCTGAGATCGTCAGGCAAATGAACTATTCGTCCCTGCCCGAGAAGCAAGATCAGTGTTGTACAACTTGCGTTGTCCAGTAAAAAAGAACCTCAGTCATGGCCATACCGAGCAGGTTAGTTGTTGATGGAACCTTGTGAGTCGAGTGTGCTTTGGTTTTGATCGAGTATGACAAAAAGCTGGTGAATATTAATACGGGTTGTGGTACCCTCAGTTTCCTTGTTTGTTTCTAAAATAACATTTCCCTTAGCACAAAATAGTCAACATTCAATGAAGAAAATAAAAAAGATACAGATAAGCAAAATGAAGGTAAGAAATTGCCTATATTCCTGTCACTAAGATTTAATTTTTAAAGGTGAATCACTGTTCTCTCTGCTTCATCGATAACATTCCCTTTGGGGCGGGGTGAGTTAAAGGATAATACGCCTCTTCCCTGTTCTGGTGATTTCACATCCAATATAATTTCAGAAGATGATTGGTTTTATGTTTTCTACACTTTTCTGTCTTGGGCTAGAGAGCTGCTATAATTGAAATCATCAGTTTACTAATCACCCAAGTGCTTGATTGAACAGGGTGATTATTTAATCAAGTTCATCTGTACGTTGCACTTCAGGGACTTAAGTGACCTCTGATAATAACGAATTATAGTGCCACAGCGTACCTTGACTTCATTATGACTATGTAGTCTAAATGAGAATCTGGTAAAATCATCTCTGATGTGTTAGAAGAGACACACCCAAGCCCAGGCACCATTTTTATTCAGTTTAGTAAATAGTGGAGTTAATAAGAGCAGTAACAAAACCTTCCCTTTCATTGAGTTGAATGTTAACTTCCTAAGAGTTTTTTCAAATGATTGAGTTTTTTAAAAAGCAAAGTTGTATAAGACTGAGCATTTTTTAAGTGGGATTCTTTTATTCATATCGTGATGTTTTAATCTGGATTATAATTGGGCAGATAGTCTCACTTAGACAGTAACCCTGACATAACAAGCTAAAACAACCAGTGTCCTAGATGACTGTAGAACCACAGCAAATGGCAGACTAGCCCAACAATCTCAGGAATGGAATTGATTATTTTGTGCCAAGACTGACCTCAAGTCTGGGAGGTAGTGCCGCAAATGGCAATAGGCATTTCAGATTGCAGTGATGATTCCTAATCAAAGGTCTGGCTTTAGCTGTGCTCCCTGGAGAAAAGACTAACAGTCCCTAATTTATCTTTACAGACAAGATCTTCTGTCAGGGAGTGTCTGTCACCTTTGAAAATGAAGGATGACAACAGTGCTTTATTCAAAATGCTTGCACACGTCTGCTTTTTAGCGCACCAGAATATGACGAGAGCACATTTATGTTCTAACACCTGGCTGCATCTGTCACGGCGTCACTGTTGAGACCACACTCCAGCGTGTGTTTGGCCGATGGCGTCACGCTTGCAGTATAGTTTTTTGAAGCAGGGACAGGCGCATGCACGCGATCCAGTCCTGCGTTCACGTTTCCCTAATCTCTCTCCACTTGGAAGCCAGCTTCAAGTTGGAACAAGTCCGTGTGGTGATTGCATCTTTACCATCACGCTCTCTTTCTCTGTCCGACACTTCCAACTGGGAAAGTGACATAAATGTACCTGTTTTAGTGTTGTCATCTTTATAAAAAAAAATGAACCAGCTCCCACAGAATGTTCCCAGTTTTCTTTCCGTCATTACCGTAGACAACTACAGGAAGTTACCTGAATAAAATTCATATTGGTAGATGGATGGTTTCTAAAGCGATTTTTAAATCTCTGAGTTCTCTCTACATTTGTTTCATTTTGCTGCTTGTGGGATCTAAATTACTTTTAATCCATTTGGTTACCTGCGGGAATGATTAAATCGAATTGCTTTATACCTCAAGCTAACTATGTTTGGTTTCTTTGTTCATGTACTAAAAATCAGAACATACCAATACCAATAATTGCTCAGTTCTTTATAATAATAATAGGTCAAGTCACCTGTGTAGTTTTTTGTTTGGTTTTCATTGTTGTAAGCAGAATACACATTGGAGGTGTGAGCACTGAAATAAAATATGCCGCTCAATGAAAATATTAAAGGAAATTTCCTGACCAAGATCTTTTAGAACAAAGCACACTATACTTGCTCTTTTCTGACCTCACATAAACTGGAATTGATATGTATGGCAATGTATAATCTGGCGCCGGGAAAAGCTCGTGCTCGCTTACTATTTATCTACAAAAATAGGTGATGGATTCTGAATCCCGGAGCTTGAGCCACAGAGCTCCAAAGTCTGTCAGTCCCAGATCTAGACTAAAGATCAGACTTCGACAACGCAATGCTTGTCCTTAGTCCTTAGAAGAGTATCTTTGTCCAAGTGAGAAATGATAAGATTCAGATAAGTAAGAACTGTTGGGACTGTTGTAAATTGGTTGCTTGTACATGAAAAGGGACATTTTAATGCTCTAAGAATCACTTCTGATAATTGCTCACATTTATTTCTTACCACCCTTCAATGTGGGTCACCGGTCTCTTGCCCAACACCTGTTTATCTGCATGGCTCCCAGGATAGTTTCCTCACCTTTCACCCTCCCACTGGCCGTAGTCTTAAGCATGAGTTTCGAAGCCTAGATTCTTTACGTGCTGTCCTGGTGGCGGGTTGCCTTACTGACCCGATGAACCTGCCATCGAGGGCCTGGAAAGACTTCCTTTCTGCACAGCAGCAGTATAATAGAAACTCAGGTCGGTGCTGCAGGCCTGGTTTGCTTTTGCTAACTACATCATAGCTCCTCTGTATGTTGGTGTAAATAATTGACAATTGGCTCTTTTGGTGTACTGTTGTGCAGAATGATGGGTGTTTTGTTAACCGTCTCATGATACTTTAGAAGAAGTGAGTCAGAGTGCTGTGGGCATTCAGGGAACAGAGAGACTGCGTTCAGTTAGAGCAGACTTATCGACACTCTGTGGGCTTTTTGTTATGGGGACTGCCCTGTGCATCATTAGGGTGCTGAATAGCGTCCCTGGCCCCTACTTTTACTAGGTAGGTGCCAGCAGCAGTCTCCCCGCCCCCTAGTCCTGACAAGCAAGGATGTCTCCAGACATTGCCTAATGGCTCCAACAGGGCAAAAATCACCCCTGGCTAAGAACCACTGACTTCGAGGAATTGGGGAATGGGGGAATGGGACGGTAGCATTTGAGTCTGGTCTTGAAGAATGGGTAGGACATGAAGGGGGTGGGAGGAAGGGGGAGGTGTAGAGGTGATTTCCAAACCGAGGGAATGCCAAAAAGGAGCCAAATAATATCCCTAAATTAGTAGTCTGTTGGTTCCCTGGAAGGCAGGTGGGAAGTACAGTTAAGTTCTCCTTCAAATGTGACAGTTTGGTAAATACCCTTTTGGCAAATAGAATTATTTAAGAGATTATTTCTCAAAGATTTCTGTATCTCCGTCCAGTATTGATGAAAGTCATTTTTTTAAAAAAAGAAAGCCAGAATAAAAAAGGTATTCTTACTTCGGTTTGAAGGGCTCCTGAAAGATTTTATCCTATTTTTCTTCGTGTATTATGGAACGGCTTCTCCCAGCGAGAGTAAATGGTGCATAAGGGTACCAAACACCAGCAATCAAACTGAAAGAACAAAGATCATTATTTATGTCAGCCTCAGTTCATTATTTCTGTCAGCCTGAAGAAAAAGCGAGATTCTTGATTCCAGACCAGCACATCATTTCACGTGGCAGCAGAATGCCGGGGATGTTAACAAAGGCTCCTGAAAGGCTGAGCCATCTATGAATGTCATGTTAGTCTAGCTGGCCTTACCATTTCTAAACACACTGGAATTGATTAGCATTTTCAGGCTTTTTAAAATAAATACCTGAAATCAGAATTGTTCCTAATCTTTTGTCCCCCAGCTTTTAATTAGATATGGTGTGCCAGGGATTTAGCAAATGGAAAAGGGAAAATCATGAAAATTAAATCATGTAGTGTACTTTAAAATGCTGGCATTTTCATATCCAGGTTAAATATTAATCCTATCAGTGAAACACTAGGGTGGAATTCTGTTGCAGAAGTTACAGTTTAGATACTTACTTTTTTTTTCCCCTGCCCTATTTTGCATATCACCTTGAGTGGGGGGAATAGCTTATTTTAAATGCTCATTTGTCATCCAGTTCACGTGGTGAGCCAAAATCGAGCCCATGGCATGGCAGCCCTGGGTGGAGTGGGGGGCATGCTTTGGGGGTACTATGTACCCTAAAGATCTGCAGTGGACCTGGGGTTTAAGAGGGTCCTTTCTGCACCCCCCTAATTTCCCCAGACCTTCACTGACAACCTCCCCCCCAGAAAGGTCCACGGTCTGGGACTGTTCAGAGTGACTAGGTGCCTAGTTAGACCTGCTCTGGGTGTGGAGGTGTGTGTGATTAGAACGACTCTTTGTATATCTGTTCCCTCTTTAATTGCTTCCTTTTAACCTCAAGATTAGGCTTTTATTGCAGAATGAAATGCGTATGAGCCATTCAGTTTTACTCCATTACCTCTCTGGCTTAGAATGAACCATCAGTAGAATTAACAAAAATTGCATCATAGAGTTGGAGAGTTGCCACCGAGGAAGTATTCTAGCCATACTACAGGAAAGATTCTCCTCGTGGGATTACTTCTCAGTGGAATTCGAAAATCCAGAAGATAATATCACTAAGAAAAACTTAAGTCCTGTCAGCTGTTGGAAAAACTTACCCTACCAAAAAAAAAATACTCCCAAATTCTTTTGATTAGCCACAGTTTTAGGAACATGGAATTAAAAAAAAAAAAGATTTAGAGTTGAGGGGAGCAGTACCCTACCTGGTCTGATTCAAAGCTAGCAGCTGGAACCCAGTCATTGGGCGCATACTCTGCTTCCCAGTGTACACGCTGTACTACCAGGATATCAGAATTGAGTTCATTAATTTAAATTTGTGGAGATTTTAGGTGTAGGACAGAAAAAAAAGTTAATCCCTTCTTTTCTACCCCGGGTTTGCCGTAAACTTTTAGGGTGCACATTCTTCTTAGAACACGGTCCACGTTGATTCCAAGAGTCAGTGCCATAGTTTGAGTATTTAACTTGGATATGAAAATGCCATGTAAAAAAAATGTGAAGGGAAATTCATTTTTTAAAAAAATTCCTTTGGGTAAGTCTCTAGAATATCATATGTCTACAACTGGAAAAAAATTAAAATTGATTATGTTTGCACATTTATATTTGCTAAAAAGAATGCTAGTGAATACCATTGTATTTAGAAACGGCGAATCCAGCTAAGTGAAAAAGACACTCAAACTGCTAGGCGTTTCGGGAGCCTTTGTTAACATCCCAGGCATTCTGCTGCCACGTGAAATGATGTGCTAGTCTGGAATCAAGAATCTCCCTTTTCTTCATGCTGACAGAAATAACGGTCTTTGTTCTTTCAGTTATGTGTTTGGTATTCTCGGGTACCAACTTACCCCACTTGGGAGACCCTATTTCATCATTTCCTGAGCAGAAAGTTCAGACTGTTTGGGGGGAGAGGGCGCGCGTGTGTGTGTGTGTGTGTGTGTGTGTACTCTTCCTTACCAAAATCTAATTGGGGAAAAAGTGAAAAAGTAGAATCAGTTAAGCAAGAGTTGGAGCAGAAGCCTCCAGAGTTGAGATTTGTTGGGTCTCTTACTGGAAACTTGATTGTCAAGGACAAGAATCACTTGTATTCTGTCTTACAAGCAGCAAATTATACTTTTGCAATCTGTCTGGATGTGCTATCCTGGGAGTTAAAAAGTATGTGTTTGACCAGCTGCCATTAAAGCTTCTGGAATGTTTCTTAAATGAACGAGAGTTGTTAGTACAACTGAAAATGTTGCTGTCAGAGTGTGCAGCAATAACATTCATATTTTGCATTCTGTGAAATACTCACCTTGAGAGAGACTGTTCTTTTTGCTTAATGCAAGCTTTTGCTTTAGGATTTGTGAGTGCAGAGAATCACAATTTATTACTTCTCAAAAAGAGCTGATACTAATACTTTGTTTAATGGTATGCCTCCTCTTAATATTGTTGAGTCTGACCCAGGATTTATCCGTCTCTTGATTTCACTGGAGTATTGTCATCCTGTGGAGTGTGGATGGACCATATGTTTAGCAGAATTTTAGAGAGTGGGAAATAATGCATCTATCACCTTTGATGTAATGTAGATTATGGTTGATAAGCTGGCTTATATTCTTAGTGTTTATTTTGGTTAGAAACAAGTAATTGCTACTTCCTCAGTTTGGTTTCAGAGAATGCTGGTACTACTAAAACATCATATGTTACAAGTCTTCACTATTTAAGAGAAAGAGGCATATTTGAAAATCCCACACTCTTTATAATTTATTTTTTTAATGTGGATTAAAATTTACAGCAAACTTATTAATTCAAATCAATTGAGAAAAACCTAGTCTGAATTACTGAAAAGTCTTCACGCTGAATTGCGTTTTATATATTGAAATACTGTTGGGGCACCTGGGTGGCTTAGTTGTTAAGAGCCTGCCTTTGGCTCAGGTCATGATCCCAGACCTCTCCCACTCCCCCTGCTTGTGTTCGTCTCTCTCTGTCTCTCTCTCTCTGTCAAATAAATAAATAAATAATCTTTAAAAAAAGAAAGACTGTTGTCTTCAAATAGGTATAAAAATTTAAATGAGGCTAAAAAAATAAAGGCCTTCTGTCTGGATTTCAGAGACATAATTCTGGTCTTCTAGAATTTATAACATAGTTGAGAAATGAAAAAAAAAATCCTGACATTTGTATACATTCTAAGGTACTTTCACACATTATGTGATATTTACCACAACCCTTGAGGAAAGAATTTTTTTTTTAAGATTTTATTTATTTATTTGGCAGAGAGAAACACAGCTAGAGAGGGAACACAAGCAGGGAGAAGCAGGCTTTCCGCCTAGCAGGGAGCCCAACACAGGGCTGGATCCCTGGACTCTGGAATCATGACCTGAGCCAAAGGCAGGCACTTAAGGACTGAGCCACCCAGGTGCCCCGAGGAAAGAATTTTTATCTTTAATGATGAGGAAACTGGACTTGCTCAAGCTTAAATAACCAGCATCCTAGTTAATTTTGATGCAAAAAGGTTTAATTTTAATTGAAAAAAAAGTTTCATAATAACTTCTAAGGAGGAAAATTCTTCTATTTTTCCTAATGTGTGTAGGTGGCAGAATTTCAATGATGAACACAGAGACATTCTTAAAAAGTCATCAGTTTTATGATATAGCTGCTAGTAAAGAGTTCTCTCAGGGTCTTTGGACACTGATAGAAGAGTAGCTATCAAATGAAATTAAAATTATGCATGTATAAATATTGGTAGAGCCTTTAGATGATCTTAAGTTGGTTTTGCTGGGCCTTCTTTCATAGTTGCTGTTCTCTTTGTTTCTGGCTTCTTTTAACAACTTTTATCTTTTACATTAAAAAAACAAATGTAATTCCACTCCCCTAGAAGCTACGTAGTGATCTGGCACAGTTAAAGAACTTTGTGTCTGAATGATAGATTTTTTCCCCCTTGGTATTAATTAGAAAGGGAGAAGTGTGTCAACTGTGAGAGTGGAGACTGAGAAACCCGGATCAGAGGCGAGGTCCCTGTGGTTGGGAGGATGTCCAAAACAAGGCAGACCAGAATGGGAGCCGGGAACTACTACTACTGTCACCTAGCATCTGACCCAAGTCAGGGTACTTAGTAGGTGCCTAGTAACGAGATTGCATTACATTTTCTTATTTTAAATTTTCCCCCAAACCCTACATTTTGAAAAAGTTCTGCATACTGTCCAGTTTGCTCATAATGAAGATGCTTTTGATTCTAATGCCATTTCCCATGAAAAGTATGAAAAAATCAGATTCAAAGTAGAAGTGTTATCTGCTACTCTTGTACTATACAATCCCGTATACAGGTAAGAACATGTTTATTAGTATTGCATGAAGTATAAAACAAGTATGAAGTATAATAATATATTTAAAAATAGACCAGAGCAGTTAAATACACACAGTATATTATATTCAGTGCGTCATTAGTGTTTCCAAGTTTCAGTGGCTCTTTTTGACCACATAAAATTATGTTTTTAATTTAAACTCATGGGAAACACAGCAAAATTCCACCTTAAGATAGTTCTTCTGGTGCCACTTCCACATGTATGTAGATCTGTTGTCATTGTTCTCATTTGAAACTGTAATCTATATTTCTATCTTTTTACAATATTTTCATCTTAATTGCAGATAAAACTCAGAGGAAATTTGCACAGATGCTGCTTTGGAGAACTTTACAACCTGGGTTGCAGAACTGAGCCTTGGTAAACTTGTCTCTCTTACAGCATGTTGCCATACATCTAATTCAGTGCATAAGGTCCTTGGCCTTCAAGATCCATTGACCTTAAACAGGAATGCTTAGCACGTTTACCATATGTTTGAAATCTGTTCTTTATCAATCAGTCCTTTTGTAGCTTTCTAAGTTCTTATTGATGGCTAATATGCAAGAATTAATTTTTAATATTTTAATTGATTTCTTTAATCAGTTTCTCAACTTGTATTTATTAAATACTCAAACTCAGTATTACCTACTCAATGCCTTTTAAAAGAAAGTTATAATGGAGAAAAAAATTGAGCCTTAAACAAATGGTTACTTCTGTATATTACCTCGCACCAGTGCTTCATTCTATTTGTAAAATCTTTCTCCTTTAAATGGTTGGTTAATACTTTGAGACTTTGTTTACGTGTGGCAGTGTTGTAAAAAGAAGCTAAAGATCACGTTTTTACCCTGATGGGTGGAATATCCCTTTTCTTCAAGTGCAGTTTGTGATGTATTTCTGTAATGAACATGTTCTGAAAGTTCCAAATGACATTTGAGATTGACGGTGGAGCATTTAGCTGAAGAGTTAAGCATTTGATTCCATTAGGTTTTCATATGTGTTAATCTCATTTACAGCATCAAATTGCAGCAGTCACATTTTCCTTTCTGTGAAGTTCTAAATTTAGTTGCGACCTACTTAGCAATGCCTTTGAAAAGGGATATTGTATCCATGGTAAATTAATTGTATACCTAAACAGAGATCGCTCAGCTTTGCCTGTCAGGCTTGTAATTGACATCTAGTAGACTTCTGCACAGGTAAAATTGAATTCAAATAAAGTCATATACGCTTTCTAGTTCTTAATATTTGTCTTTCTGGATAGTAGTTTAAGGCAATATTTGTTAAGGTGTTCTTGCACTATCACAATTGCTTTTTAGTTATTTCCCAAGAAGCATGTTCGTAGTAGAGACAAAAATCCGTGTAACAGGAGAGGATAGCACCAAGTCTCTGGGCTTTTTGGTTTGTTTGTTTGTTTTGCATTTTTTTCCCCAAATGTGCTTCTAATAGCCATTGCCTTCCATGTTGTTTACCTAATCAGCACATTTTATCTGAATACTTGAACATTTTAACAGTAACACAGGTATAGAAACAGAAAGGAAACTTGTAATCTTTTGGTTCAGTTTTAACATCTTAACAAGTGCTTTTTCCAGCAACAACTTTAAAATTTTGTAAGTTTGACAGTATTTTCTTGTTGGGTTTTTATTTGGTTTTAGTTGCGTGCTTTTAATTTGCAGAAGTTAGTAACTGCAGCTCACCTACTGCACCAAAGTTCTCGATTTTAGGAGCCCAGCTTTAGTCATTTGAACATGCTTCTAAATAAAACAAAACAAAAAACCAAAACTATACTTTTGATCTATAATAATAGCTCAATAACTTTGTCAAGGAAAGCTCTAATACATGCAGTGATGGTTTATGGAAGGGTGTGGCAATTTTAAATTTATATTGTGTGTGATGTTCAAATAAAGTGATATCTACATTCATGTGATTTATTGGTCAGCGTGACCATTAATTATTATGTAGAGATTGATTAAACTTTGATTTCCTTTTTTAAAATCGTGTTGCATTTGATTCCTGATCAGATTCCCTCAAAGTGAACCCTTGATCTGAGATTTTGGATTTTATGGTGAGATTGTAAGGGTGGAGGCAGTTGAAACATTGTTACTTATTTACAGGCCACTTGAAATGAATACCTAATTTAAATTTGCACTTTAATACCAAACTTAACAACCAAACACTTGGTACAGAGTAGTTAAGTGGTCATGGTTCATTTTTATTAGCTGTGTGAAATTCTAGAGGAATCAAATAATTCATGATGACTTAAATTTTTTCTGCTGATGATTTTTTTAATATATACAGTGTTTCTTTCCTACGGAGAGTTCCTCGCCCCTGCCCCCCAGGATTGATCTCAGCAGCAAATTTAACGTGAATTCACTTAGGATCACAGGAATCAGGGGAGAGTGATTTAAAGATGGTTTCTCCAGCACATTTTAAGAAAAGGGACCAAAAGTTATTTTAGCTTCCTCAATAGATTGCATGTCAAGTTGCTTATTAGGATAAGAAATTAATATTAAATGCAATATATGTCTCATCTTTATTATGGCATCTGTTTAGGAGTTGTTCAGATCACTGCAGTAGGGCTCTGCAAGTAAAATCATGTCACCTGTTAATGGATCTAATGTACTGTAACTTTATCAATGGAAAGTAAAAAAATCTCAAGTAACAAGTACAAACATTGAACAATGACCTATAAAGATTTGTAAAAGTAAAGTTTTTCCAATAGATTTCATTCTTGTCATTTTGTAAGATGACCCTGCAGTCCACCTGTTTGTAACTTTTTTAATAAAATAGACATCTGTATTACCGAGGTTGGCTTCTTGAATTTGTTGGTATGTTACTAATTCTAGATTTGCTGACTTGTAAATCCTTCTTATAACTGATGGCCATGACTTTTATCAGAATGATTGTGTTGTATTGTACCTACTGAAACAAATTAAACATTCACTTGTGTCCTTAGTCACCATTCCAGCATATGTGGGGGGGAAACTAACCCATATCCTAAAATGTAATATTTAATTAATCGAGCCACTTCAAATAAATTAGAAATTAGAACTAATGGGTGAAAAAAGAATGATATATTTGACTTGTCACATTTGGAGAAAGTGGTCCAACCACGAACCTCTTGGCTGGGCATTATTCAGCTATAGGAGATTTCAGACAGTATTAAGCAATATAATTAAATTTTGAACTACCAGATGAATTAAGAACGTTCAACACAATTGAGTTATCCCTTTGTTTTATCCAGTGAAAGGCTTTGCCAGTCACTAATTCACTGCCTAACTCAATATTTTAAGTTGTTGAACTAAGCAGCTTTTTAACTGCCATGTTTTTTAGACAGGTCTTTCTGTCAGAACATACATGAACTAGATTCTTTTTTTTTTTGATTTGTAAAAATGGGCAGATTTATAAACCTGTGTCATAACACAGAAAGTATCTTGCTGTTGGTTACGATGGGTTATTGATCCGGAGTTGGGCTCACACACCGCATGTATGCTGTGCTAGATGCGGTCCTTGAAGTCCGAAACCCTTTTGTAGTGAAGGCACTCATGATTTCAAGGCCCTCCCCTTTTACTGCCCCCGGAAGTAGTATCCCTTCATCCAGCAAGGTCAACATCTTTAACCAAGTCAATAACAGAGATGAGGAGAGGACGGACTAGGGTAAGAGCAAGGGGGTTCTAGCCCGATGAGCCAAATAAATCTGTGCTGGATATCAATCAGTAAGCTACTTTGGTAGATTATATGTACGGTGGGGTCACTTATCTCTTACCCCTCCCTACCCTCTTCATGTTGTTCTTCCTCACAGAGAAGATTCATCCGGTCTTCCCATGCCTCCGGGATATAGCAGCTTGCGGTCAAGCTCTGAAGCTCTAAGACATCTCATTCAGATCCAAAGCAGGGGTGATTTTTCAGATAGGCTCTTGCTTTCACCTGGATCTACCGTTCTCATTTGAGCCATACAGCTATCTGGTTGTCGGGGATTTTATTGTCCCCATTTTGTCATTGAAACCGAGGCTCAGGAAAGTTGTGCCTTAAGATCATAAAGGCAAGGTCAAATAATTGAAATGTGGAGAAAGTTTCTTTGGGGCAAGTTTTAAAATAAATTTATCACTGGGTAGAGTCAAATGCGTGCTATTAAAATTGTAGAGCTCACGGAAACAAGATAAGAGGCAGCAAGAAGTAACTGTTCGAAGTCAGTGTGACAGTCCATATGTAACAAAATAGTGTGGGTCCTACTGAAAGGTAATGTGTTTGTTACACTGGTAAGAGTTTGTGTAAGACATAAGCTATTTTCATTATGGCTGTTTTTCTTTGGAAAGGCAATGTCTTAAATCAGGATTTGGCAGCCTTTGGCCGCCAGGCAGAATGCAGCCCAGTTAGCAATGCCAAAAGAACTGTAGTTAGATTTAGCAGCTGTATCCTGGATCCATTGCAGAGCTCAGCTGCACCCTTTCTCTAGCTAAACTTACAGTGCGAATGGAGGCCCAGAAGTGCCGCTGATCCGAGACACATCCTTATCGGCGGAGACCTGCTGCCATGCTTACAGCCGTTACTCTCTGGCCCAGGCCGTCCCGCTCCCAAACTCAGTGGTCCTACCATTGTATTAGAGTTCATGAGTCTTCTCCTACAGACTGTGAGCTCTTTTGAGATACAGCTTTGCCTAAGTCACCTCTTCATCCTCAGTGCTTACCTCTGGTGCATTACAGGTGCTCAGTAAGTGTTTTATGAAATTATAGTCTCAGAATCAGTATGGCAGATGGTGTTCACTCTTGAGAAAACCCTGACCTTGCCATCTCCTACTGGCCCTCTTCATTTACAGCAGGTAGCACGAGATGTGTTTTCTCCCCCTATTTTCCTTCATCTTCTGCAGCATGAAGGCTTTTCTGTTCGCTTGTTTTGCTTTCTGGTTTTGTTTACAATTCAACTAGTTGTTTCTGAACTCACTTCCAAGAGAAACGTATACCATGGAGAGATGGTCCATACAGGCATGCTGTAAATATGGACTGAAGGGCCTCGAACCTAAGAGTAAGTCCTATAAGACTCTGGGAGAAGAGTATAATCAACAGAGAGTATTTGCTGCCTGTGCCTGGATTTCCTCTTTAGTAGATTCCAAAGTTGATCCAGACCTGCCCCAGCCAAATTCTTCGGTAAATCAGAGCATGAGCAAAAACCTCCACAATATTTCCCCTTTAGTGAGGCCATAATTTCTATTCAAACTGAAAAACCTCAGGTAATTCCCCACCCGCAGCCCTACGGTCATGCCCTCCGCCTTCCCTTCACTTTGGCCCCCATTTCCTCAGTGTGCCTAAGCACCAACTTCTACCGCAGGAAACAGCTCCTACCCTTCCCCCTCTCTTTTTTCCTCTATGACTCTCAATAGTTTTGTGAGTAATTAAACCTGTGGAAGTAAGATTTCTTTTACTCTGGTTCCCCTACTCCAAAACTCGGTCTCCAAATCCTTTGACGCCAATAGCTGAGTTGTGAGGTTGGCCTTAAACCAAGGTAAGGTTATCTTCAAAATAGCAGCTCCCTGTATGTGCTTCAATGTCAGCGACCCGTGCAGTCGGCCATGTAACCAGAGACTCCCGGATGCCCCAGGAAGCCCTCCAGGAATTGGCCCCTGAGGCTCTGGCTACTTTTACTGCATGCTCTAAGCCCCAGGGAATGCCCTAGACTTAGTAGTTTGAAGCTCCTACCAGCTGCTGTAAACGTTCAAGTTTGGTGGGGAACGTGCAGGCGGAGGGAGAGGGACTTAGCCTGTGCTGAACTTTCACTGGGGCTTGCAAATAGACAGGTATTAAATCTACAGTTGAGAAATATAAGGATCCCCGAGGGTTCTGACACTTTAGTAAATCCAATTTGGAGGTTCATTGTTCCTCTGTTGTAAAGCGGAGCCCCAAGAAGCCCTGACACCAGCAGACGTTGTTGTCTCTGGTTTCCTGCCGTCCCTCCTCTTGCACACCTATACGGCTATTCTTAGGGAAATCCTAGCTGAACTACAGACCTTACGCCATGCCCCCAAGATATCCCTACGAGTATTTTTGGTCTTTTGCTCAGGGCCCAAGATATACAAAAGCAAATAGGAGGGGTGAGCATTTAAATGGCAGGTGTGAGGGGGCACCTGGGTGGCTCAGTCGGTTCAGTGGCTGCCTTCAGCTCCGGTCATGATCCCAAGGTCCTGGGATCGAGCCCCACATCAGGTTCCCTGTTTGGCGGGGAGTCTGCTTCTTCCTCTCTGCCCGCTCCTCCCCCCTCTTTGTGCTCACTCTCTCTCCCACCCTCTCTCCAAATAAAGAAGTAAAATTTTTGAAAAAGATAAATAAATGGCAGACGCGAGGCTTTCTCACTGTTTCCCTGCAAGCTGAGCGTGTGGCAGGTGCATGGAGATGAAAGTCTTGCTCTCTAACCTAAGAGGAGTCTGCGTTCAGGCCTTTGACACATCAGCGGGCTGAAAAGAACAGTTGCAATGACCTAGGAGTACAAATCTGGCCCCAAACAGAGTGATTTCCCCTTGACAGCTTCTCCTGTGCCTCCCTTTAGAACCTACGCCCGTTCCCCAGGACCCCAAACATGCTGGTTCCTTCTCAGCCACATTTCCAGGCCTTTGTAGGACCTATTTCCACCATGCAGTCCCCGGCCCCCAACCCCCCTCAATTCATCCTCACCCTTCAGGACATAACTCATACCTCATCTCCGTGGATCCCCGATTCTCTCTCATTCCCCTCAGGCAGAGATTCCCCTGCCCTTTCTCTCTCTCTCTCTCTCTCTCTCTCTCTCTCTCTCTCTCTCTCCCTCTCTCCCCCCCTCTTTCTCATAGCACCCAGTGAATACTTTGCAATTATCAAGATAATTATTTCAAAATTATCTATTTACATATCTGTCTCCCCAACAAGGCAATCAGCTTCTAGCTTCCGTTGGAGAGAAATGAATTCTTATTCCCCAAGTACAGCTTTTGATGCATACAGGGGTTCAATAAATGTTGAGTGATTAAGTGAGTTTGGCCCCAGAATGGAGGGGACTTCATAAGATTCTTGGTTATGATGAAAGGGGGGAAATAAAAACTAAGTAGTTTCTAGCTTGGGTAATTGGACATTCCTAAATAATCTTGTTTGCACACAGGTTCCCCCGTTCGGCTCCTGACCCATTCAAATCCTTCCTTGATAAAGCAGCCAGAGCCGTCTCTTACACATGCGATCAGGACCCCGATTCTGCCCCAGCCTGGACGTCAACAGGCAGCTCTGTATCACCATCACATTTCGGCCCGACTCTGGCCCCTGCCTGACTGTTAGGCTTTGCTTCCCACCACCTTTCCCTTCCGTATCTATCGGGCTTGCAGATTCTCCCCGGCGCTCTCACACTTTTACTCATTCTTTCTTCCATCTGAGACTCCTTTCCTCTTCTCCGCCGATCTCCTGCTCTGTGCGTGGAAATGGCTTGTTTGTCTCCCTTTCTAGGAGACAAGCTCTGAGAAGGAAGGGATTATGGCTCATTTCCTAGTTACCTCGGTGCACGAAGCAGATGATCAGTGAAGACGTGTTGCCCTGAACGCTAACAGAATAGCCGGAGGGTGGGGTTGGGGGGAGCTTGAGGGGCGGTAGCTGGCAATGTGGGCGCCTGTGATTTCAGCCTGGGGTACGTGGAATGGCATATGCCTAAGGACATACAGGTGGGGAGGTACAGGGGGCCGTTTCCATGATTATCTCCAAGGACTAAGCCTCCATCACCGGCCCGTTCCTGGAGTGATACCCTCAAAGCAGATCCAACCACTGTTTCTATTTAAGCAGGATGTCAGCCTCCAACTCGCAACCCTTAAAAATTCTGGGAGTGAATACCCACCTCTCTCCCCCAAATCAAGACACTTCTTAGTCTGTTGCGGAGTGGATGGGTCTGGTCCCATCTTTTAGGCGGGTGTTCCCACCAGCACGTGTATGTCTTTCACTGACATAAGCTGAGTGAAGGAAGGGCTTTGGCTTCCTATTAAGGCTTCCAGGGAGGCCTTAGAAACAAATATACCCATTGCCTTTGGCAGAGAATTCGCGTTCTGATATGTTTGTTTATTTGCTATTCGAAAATAATACAAAGCAGTGTTACCAATTACTCACCCCATGGAAGACAGTCATTCTATAAAACGCATCTGTACTGTCTAGCACGGGAATTCATCCTATTGTGTATTGTTCTCGAGATGTGTCTACTTAGGAGACCCAATGATTTACATCGTAGAAATATACCATAGGCAAGACAGAGCAACTACCCCTAGAAGGCCTTCTTTGCCTCACAGAATAGGTCCTCCCTACACTTGCCGTTCTGCCATGAGCTACCGCACGACCTCCTTCCACACCCGAGCGGCACATCTCACCACTTCCAAGGATCAGACACTCTCTTCATCACAGCAGGTCTGTTTCTGTCGTCGTTGAACAAGATCCTGAAAGTCAGAACGTGAAAGGCAAGGCCGTTTCTCTTTTCGCCAGATCTCAGGTTCTTCTGGGTATCCCGCAAACAGGTCAATTGGATATAAGTCTTTATTCTGACTCTGCGGTACTCTGTGAAGACGCACTAATCACCTTGTAACCTATCTCCTCGATGATCTATTAAAATTAATTCACATGGCCTCTGGGTCAAATCAATCGATGTACTTCTGGAAACCAATTCACTGTTCCTTGTTATTTTCACATTGTTTGAAAGAAAAGAAGAGTAATGCAAAGCATGAGCCTTGACATTACCGTTCATGAAAATACACTACAAAGTTATAACACTTGAGTCGGTTTGATACAGCTACGAGAATACACAGAACAGTGAAACAGAAACATCACTCTCCCCAAAAAGATCCCTTGTTCATACAGCTTAATATATTACAGGAAAGTATTTAAAAATATGTGAGGAAGTGAAAAGTTATGCAACAAATAGTTAATGGTTTTGGCTTCACCTCCTAACATACACCGATGTAAAATCCAGAAAGATATAAAAAAGAAATACGAAAAACTGGACGGGAGTGATAAAAAAAAAAAAAGACTCTTCATCAGCAACCCTGAGAAGGAAAAGCTTTTTTTTTTTTTTAACTGAAGTGTAGTTAACATATAAATGTGATATTAATTTCAGGTGTACAACATAGTGATTTGACAGTTCTTAAACATTACTCAATGTAATCAAAGATATTTTCATTGAGTATATAATTATAGGTTGGCAGCTTTCTCTTACCACTTTGGTGATGTCATTCCAGAATCTTCTGGGTTCTCTCTTTTTGCTATTGAAAGGTCAGCTGATCACTCTGTCTCTCCTACAAAGATAATACATTTTTAATCTGTCAAACTTATAGAGTGATTTTTTAAATTTCAATTATTATTCTTATTTGAATTTCCAAAATTTCTGTTTGGTTCTTTTTCATATTTGTTAGCTCGTTTTCATAGCTTCTTGTTCTATGAAAATGTTTAGCATTTGTATTTTATTTTGTTAAACATATCAAACAGAATTATTTTATAATCTGTACCTGATAACCCCAATTTCTGTAGTTTTTATGGATCTATTCCACTTGCCCGTTGTTTCTCACTTGTGGTGTCTCCAGGGAGGATGTGTGTTCATTTCTGCCACATGCCTTGGGGCACTTCTTGCCTGGGGCTACATGGGGCTACACTCTTGTCTTGACCTCGTTTTTTTTGTTTGTTTGTTTGTTTACTACATAGGAAATGTAAATTTGGGGCATTGAATCCACAGAGGAACTGTGGTTACAGCTTCTCAGAGATGGCCACTCCTCCAGTCTTCCGCATAGACAACAAAGCAACTTTCCCTACATTTTCCTGAGGATGGGTGTGAATCTCTGCTTCACACGCACACTGAGGAGGTAACCCTTTGGGAGACTAGATTTATACATTTCCTATATTCTTTATATATATTCGTAATATGTAGAATATATATATTTACTTTATCCAGCAGTTTTGTTTTCAACTTGCAGAATCTGTCCAAATACCTAGACAGATATATTACCTGAAACAACAACATATATTTTATGTTTGTTAATGAA
Organism: Spilogale gracilis; assembly: GCA_004023965.1. Classification (NCBI taxonomy): domain Eukaryota; kingdom Metazoa; phylum Chordata; class Mammalia; order Carnivora; family Mephitidae; genus Spilogale; species Spilogale gracilis. The sequence goes on along the minus strand of PITA01001035.1, from coordinate 129,049 downwards.
ATTAACAAAGATCTTTATAAAAAGTTAATCCTCATCGTTAGCAGAATGTAGTGAAAAGAGCATTCACACCACGCTGCTTGGACTTACATGGAAGTTAGCTCAATCTCAAAGGGCTATTTAGTAATATGTATTTAGAATCTTTTAAATAGTCATAAGCTTGACCAAATAATCCCACTTCTAATAATATATTATAGTATATAAGCAAAGAGCACACAAAAATGTATATTTGAAGATTCTCCCTCTTCCCTCTGCTCCTCCCCCTGCTCATGTTCTCTCTCAAATAAATAAATGAGATCTTTTTTTAAAAAGGTGTTTATTGAAATGTTAATTATAAGAGCAAAAAAACCTTTATGGTGCATCCATAAAATAAAATACTATGCATTTATTAATAAATATATTTTTAGAGAATATGTAATGACATGGGGAAATGTTCTTGAATAAAAATAAGTGATAAAAGCAGACCATCAAATTGTATAGAACACCATAATCCTAACATATATAAATGTTTATATATATATAGACATAGACACATATATATGGAAATAGATCAAAACATTAATGGATATATGTGAACATATATAAATAAGGGTGTTATATATATATATATATATATATATATATATATATATATATAAAATGGTGGGCTTGTGGCTACTTTTTATTTCCCTTATGGATTTTTGAAATTTATATATTCTTTAGGCTACCATATATCTTTTATAATCAGAAAAAAAGTTCTTTAGGAGAGCCTGGGTGGCTCAGTCGCTAAGCATCTCCTTCGGCTCAGGTCATGATCCTGGAGTCCCGGGATCGAGCCCAGCATCGCGCTCCCTGCTTGGCGGGAAACCTGCTTCTCCCTCTCTCAGTCCCCCTGCTTTTGTTCCCTCTCTGGCTGTGTTTCTCTCTGCCAAGCAAATAAAATCTTTTAAAAATAAGAAAAGAAAAAAGTTCTTTAAAAATCAGCACATTAGGATAAATGATAAACATAGACCAGTTCTTTAAATGATTGATACTCTTCTTATACAAAGAACTCACTTAAATCTGAGAAAAGCCCTAAGACTAGATATAAAGATACCCTTCTGTTGCTGTCAATAGCACTTTGAGTTTCGTGGACCTAAATTCAATGGCCCCACCAATATTGAAGAAAACCCTTTCTGCCTAGCTAAACAAATGGATTTTCTTTTACTGAAGGGAAAAGCACCCCGCCTCGTGGAGAGGCAGGGAAGCTATGGCTACACATCTTGAACTTTATGCTTTTTATGAGATGTGGAGATGAGCTCCCAGGCCATGTGCAGACACGTGCACTTGAACACACACATGCACACACATTCTCCTAGCTCTTGCCTCCTGTGTCAGCCCCTTAAAGGGCTCCTACCTCCGTACATTTTTTTGAGATGTCTCCAGGGAGAATCACATATGTGCTCATGAATAAGTACCGTCAGTTACCATGTGGTTTTTGTATTTTCTTTTTCCTATTCTTCTGCTCCAGCTTCTATCCTCTGGGTACTCTTGTGTGATCTAAGCATCACTATATTTTCTTTACTGAGATGACACTTTCATTGTTTAGCACTGACGGCACTTGGAAAGTGCTCTACCACATCCACTGGGTACCAGCTGCCTCCACTGGCTTCCACAACTCACGCTGGGGGTAGCTATTACCTTCATGGGGTAATAATTTCTCCTGGTAGTAGTTTTTCTTAGATACACCCACAATTAATGCTGGGCACCACTATCTTGAGCCCAGAGCAACTGTTGACACCTTGGAGCCTTATAGCAAGGCTACCGTGGACAGTTGTACATGTTGCACACTGCACAAGAGATGCCTAACAGAGACACCAAGGAGGAGTCTAAAATCCAACCTGTGGGGGCACCCTTCATGGCTCAGTTGGTTAAGCGACTGCCTTTAGCTCAGGTCATGATCCTCCAGGATCGAGCCCCACATCGGGCTCCCTGCTAGGCGGGAAGCCTGCTTCTCCCTCTCTCACTCACCCTGCTTGTGTTCCCTCTCTGGCTGTGTTTCTTTCTGTCAAATAAATAAAAATCTAAAAAAAATAAATAAATAAAATCCAACTTGTGTTCCCTTGCCATACAGTATGCCTGTGTTGTTGAATCTATCCCGGGGAAAGGAGGTGAATAGCTCTTTTGAGTTCACCTGCTCAGAGAGGGTAAGCTTTAGGCTGCCTACAGCAGGTGCCATTTTTTAATTCAGACAAAGATACAATATAGACTGACTACAACTCTGCGTGTAATTATCTAAGTGTATACTGTTTGGTATGATTTGGTAGAAAATGTCTCTCTCCTTTTCAGGCTACCCTTGAATGTAAGTCCTGTCTGCTTTATTCACTGCTATCGCCCCGGCACTGAGCATGCTGTCTGGCAAGAGCAGGTATTAGATAAATACGTGTTGACGGAATATGTAAGTGAATTACTGAAGTCCCAAAGCAATCATACTTGTGCCCTAATAACAAAATGCGATTGTAAAACAGCACTTTGCATTTTTACTGACTATACTTCTTGTGTTCCCATAAGGCTCAGACGTCGAATCCCGGAGGTTGGCCTAGAGACAATTTCAAGTGACAATCACTGTTCTCTACTCCGAATTGTCCCTCCCCTCCCGCCACTAAAGCTTTCGTACTGGGGCAGTTTTGTAGACCCGACTCTTTCTTTCCTAGAATTCTCTCCCAAGAGGCTCCCTAGTCCTTAGGCATTTCTGACAGGCTCGCCCCACCGGTTTGGCGGCTGTGCCCAGGCATGTGTGAACACAGCTTGGGATCGAGCTAAGACCCTCCTGTCCCCCAACTATACACACACATATAACCGTGTTTAATATCTTCACAATCATACCCAGGTGCATGCATGTCTGTTCACGCAGACCTACACATTCACGCACTTGCACTCACGCTCTACCTGTAGAAAGCAAGCATTCATGCCCACGGTTCCATGCACATATGCACACACGTCCATACCCAGCACACCTTTCTCACACACTTCTAGTCAGAGCTGGTCCCTTGCCGAGAGTTTCCATCCCATTCTTCGAGCCTGTGAGAGCTGCTCCCCTCTTGACTTAACTCCCCTGGTCAAAATTCATACTCAGGCTCACCTAGCAGGGACGACTCTAATCATTTCAATAACCCACGCAGCTTCCACATCTGGGCTCATTACCCCATCCCCCAGCACAACCATCCTCTCCAAGCATGGTCAGGGGTTGCCCCGGCCCTCCTCCTCTCTTGTCTGTGCCTCAGTTAGCAACTTATGGTTAAATCTCCACAATCTGACAGCTGAGGTAGAAAGGTGCCTCCTACACATGACAGTACATTAAAGAAGAAACTGGCCAGGTGCAGACGGAGACAATGTAGAATGATGGTTCTAAAAAGCCAGACAGGGCTGTCCTTGGGTGAGCTGGGGGAGAGGTCTCGAAGGAGGTATCATTTAAACCAGACCTTGAAGCTTCCAGGGCATTTGGACATACAAGGTCAGAGGCAGGAACTTCCAAGAGAAGGCAGGAATGTTTGCAGAGGTCTGGGGCTCGGACGAAGTGATGCATATGGAAAATGGCAGTCGTCTAGCATCTACAGGGAGGAGACATGAAGGTCTTGTAGCTCTGCTAGGAAGCTTCATCTTTGTCTTTAGGAAACTTAGAAGGCATGAAAGGGGCTTAGGCAAAGGAGTCGTACCAGCTGTCCCGTGAAAGGTGGATTGAAAGGGGGCATGATTGAAGCCAAAACCCATTAGCAAGCTGTGCGAGAGTCCAGACTAAATATGTAGTTGGATTTGGTGAGAAACGGACAACTGGAAAAGAGATTTATGGGATGCCTGGATGGCTGAGTTGGTTAAGCGCACGCCTCCTGATATTGGCTCAGGTCATGATCTCGGGGTCCTGGGATCGAGTCCCACATTGGGCTCTGTGCCCAGTGCAGAGTCTGGCTGGGATTCTCTCCCCTCCTCTCTCTTCCCCTTCCTTAGTGCACCCTCTCATTCTCTAAATAAATAAAATCTTTTTTTTTAAAGAGTTTTAGAAGGCAGCAGGTAGCAAGCGATAAGGCTGAAGGGTTAGACAGAAGTTGATTTGTAGAGTGATAGGAAACTGCTGAAAGGTTTTAAACCATTGGAGTTCTTGAAACACAAACCAGATTCCATCAGAAGGGCACGTTACAAAGATCGCTCTGGCTGTGGCTGGAGGAGCGGAGGTCAAAGGCATGGAGGTGGTTATGGAGGATGTTGCAATCAGTACTCAAGAGGCATCCAATCCCTGCTCTAGGGGAGAGCCTGGTGGCCCCCCCGCACAGCAGATGTGATCGGGTCCGAGAGGCATCTTCCAGCCTGAGATGCGACAGAATTTGATGGCAAATATATTGTGAAAGGCAAGGGAATACCAGTAAATCCCACTGCGGGCCTGTGTTTGGTCTTCCAATGAGCTTCAAAGGCTAAAACGAAGCAACGCCTCTTAGTGAACAATGACGGTGCAGTCTTACTCCTGGGAAGAATGCAGGCTTTGTGATGGGGCCAAAAAAAAAAAAAAAAAAAAAAGATTACCAGCACGGAGGACATTTATTGAGCCTACATTCAGATAATGCATTTGGCTTGGTCCCCTTCACTCTTCAAATCACCCTTCCCCAGCCTGCGCCCTGAGAGCTGATACTTATAAGTAACGTCGGCCTTCTGAGCCTTCAGGCGGGGTAGAGAAACACCACCGGCTACAGCTGCCTCCATTTGAGCGCCGGCTTGCTCGAGAGGTGGGGTCTGCACAGACCTTCATTTGTTTGGCACACTAAAGCCTCTTTCCAAACCTATGGGACAGAAATGATTATCTTCATTCTCCCGAGGAGAAAAATGAGGCTCAGAGAGAGCCACAGCTGGGTCACCTAATGACACGGTCGTTTTGTTCCAGTCCGTCTAACTTCAAGTGCATGTTCCTTCAATCACATCAGTGGTTCTCAACCTCAGTGGCACAGTAAAATCACCTGGAGAGTATCTTTTCTCTCACTCTCTTTTAAATGGCTTTACGGTAGGGGCCCTTCGTGGCTCGGTGGGTTGAGCATCTGACTCTTGGTTTCAGCTTAGGGCACGATCTCAGAGTCGTGAGTTTGAGCCCTATGCCAGGCTCCATGTTCAGAGTGGAGTCTGCTTAAGATTCTCTACCCCTCCCCCTGCTTGCATGCACTCTTTCTCTCTCTCTCTCTCTTTCTCCAATGAATAAATTAAATCTTTTTTAAATAAAAATAAACAGCTTTATTGCAATGTAATTAACATATACAATTCACCCATTGCACTGACTTTATTTATAGGTACGTGTGACCATCACCACGGTCAATTTTAGAACATTTTCATCACCTCAAAAAAAATCCCATACCCAGAAATAAAGTCATGCCTGTACGGTCAATTAATCTACAACAGAGGAAGCAAGTATATAATGGAGAGAACACAGCCTCTTCAATAAGCGGTGCTGGGGAAACTGGACAGATGCATGCAGAAGAACGAAATCGGACCTCTGTCTTCCACCGCACACAAAAATAAACTCAAGTGGATGAAGGACCTTAATGTGACACCAAAGCCATAAAACTTCTGAAAGAAAACATAGGTAGTCATCTCTCCGGGTCATTGGCCTTAGCAACACATTTATGGACATGCCTCCGCAAGGAAAAGGAGACAAAAGTATTGGGATCGCACCAAAAGAAAAAGCTTCTGCACAGCAAAGGAAACTGTCAACAAAACAAAAACACAATCAAGTGAATAGGGAAAGATATTTGCAAAGGATATATATAATAAAGGTTAAAATCCAAAATATACGAAGAATGTGAAAAAAAAATTTAATTTTTCAAAAGTGGGGCAAGGACCTGAATAGGCATTTTTCCAAAGAAGACATCCAGATGGCCAACAGATGCATGAAAAGATGCTCGACATCACTCATCATGGGGGAAATGCAAATCAAAACCATGAGGTATCACCTCACTCCAGTCAGAATGGCTAGTATCTAACATACAAGGGATAGCAAGGACTGGCGAGCAGGTGGAGAAAAGGGAACTCTCGGGTACTGTTGCTGAGAATGCAAACTGGTGCAGCCACAGTGGAAAACATAGAATCTTTGGATTTTTGTGATGGGCTCCTTTCACTTAGCCTAATGTTTTCAAGGTTTATCCAAATTGTAGCATGTGTCTGTCCTTCATTCCATTTTTTTATAGCCAAATCATATTTCGATGTAGGAATATACTAGTTTGCTTATCTCTTCGTCCACCGATAAACATGTGGGTTGTTTCCACCTTTTGGCTCCTATGAATAATGCTGCTATGAACCACTCACGTACAAGCGTTTGTGTGGATGTATGTTTTCACTTCTCTCGGGTATGTGTCTCAGAGTGGAATTGCTGGGTCATACGGTAACACTATATTTGACCGTTTAAGGAACTGCTAGACTGTTTTACCTGGGGAGTTATTTTTTTTAAAGATTTTATTTATTTGACAGAGAGAAACACAGCCAGAGTGGGAACACAACAGGGGGAGTGAGAGAGGGAGAAGCAGGCTTCCCGCAAAGCAGGGAGCCCGATGTGGGACTCGATCCCCGGTCTCCGGGATCATGACCTGAGCCGAAGGCAGTCGCCTAACCAACTGAGCCACCCAGGCGCCCCGATTAACTGGGGAGTTTTTAAAAATATATTAATGCCTTGCCACCTCACCCATCCTTCACCCTCTGACCAAATGAATCATACTTTATGGGGTTGGGCCCTAAGTGACTCCAATAATCACCTCCCTCCCTGCACTGAGCACCACTATACGAAAGCACAATCTCAGTGTTGGTTGGTATATGGACTACTTGGGACTATCTAGCTTTTGAAGAATTATTAACCAAAAGGATTCAACAAGAAGCCACTGCTTCAATATTTATTCTTTAGCTAAGCCAACCATCCCAGGGACTCACGACTCTGAGAAAAGATTTCTAGAACTTTCAATACTCGCTGCTCTCTTTTCTGTCCCCGAAGCTGATCTTCAGAGCAGAAGGCGGGAAAGCAAATGCGGGGCTGGCTTTTCAATGTGCCGAGACAGGGTTGCTTCCACTGCTTGTTGGGGTGCCTGGAATGACACCATGAAAAATTCCTTCACTGGGATCTGGGAAAACTCTTCAAGAGTTCTTAAGTAACTGTTAGATCCCTGGTAGAAAGGAAGTTGACGGGGAGGGAGAGAGCCAGGTGGAGACATGACTTCTTTTTGGCAAGAAGCAAGGGGAGGGGAAATTGGCAGGAGTGATTGCTTGTCTTCTCTCAGCCCCTTTCCGCCCCCGGGCTGTTCCACATTCCCAGATTTCTGCAGAGTGAGGTACTTTCTGACCACCAGCAGGGGACCAGGGGGTGGAGACGGTGTGCGTGTGTGTTGGGGGGTAGAAATGGGGGATGGGGACCAAAAAGACACATCCTGGATTTCATCATTCCACCCAAGGAGAACCCCTCCCTGTTTGGCTCAGCTCAGTGCCTGGAGATTTACAGCTGAAGATTTTCAAAATATTTCCAGGAGTATGTTTACAGCAAAACACACGGAATCAATGGCTAATTATGAATTCTCTGCCCACTTCATATTGCTTCCAGGCGTCTGCCCTGGTGACCCTTCCTCTCAATTTGTTTCAAAGGAGGAGATGCTGTACTTTTGAAAATTCAGCCATTTCTTGTTTTCAGCATGGGGTTTGGAGTTTAGATGTGTACAAAATGCATTTACATTCGTTGATTACCATTTTGACCCTTAAAAAATGTGGAGAGAGATTATGAATTCTATTTACAGATGAAGAAACTGAAGCTTAGAGATGCTTAGGTGATTTACCAAAAGACACACTACTCATTTTCGGGCAAAGATGGAACTAGACCTTGAGCCTCCTGACTCCATGCTCCTTCCATCCCACCCGCCTTGAGAAGTGTCTATAAATGAAAGAATCAACCCCAATATAATTTGGGAGTATTTTACCTTCCAACTTCTCCTACTCCTGAACTTTTAACAGGAGTGAAGAGTAAAAAGCATTATCAAGTGACATTAAGGGGCCAACTGAGCTCCCATAACATGAATTATTATTATTAGGCTAGTTGCTGTTGTTTGTTTTTAATATTTGCCAGTACTGTTTAATGAAATCATTCCCAGACTTTTTTAAGGTCCCGAATCCTTTCGGAAATGTAAACACAATGGGCTGTCTGCCCAAGTAAACACACATACATACATATGTGGAAAATTTTGATTAGTTTTTGATGTTGTGTTCCATGATTCATTGTTTGCATATAACACCCAGTGCTCCACGCAATCCGTGCCCATCACCAGGCTCACCCGTCCCCTCACTCCCTCCCCTCTAAAACCCTCAGTTGTTTTTCAATTTTATGAAGACCTCAATTCTCGTCCTCCATCTTCATTAGCTTCCCCAGGTCTGGCAGCCACTGGCTAACTTCCTGATCTTTCCTGGCTCAGTTACTGGTACCACCGAGTTGCTGAGGACAATCATTCTTGATTCCTTTCTTTCCCTCTCACATCCTCTCCATCAGCTAAAGCCATCAATTGCCCCTCTGTCATGTGTTCGACATCCTTCTGTTTCTCCTCATCTCCCCTGCTATCGTTCTAGCCCAGAACTGGCTCATTTGCCCAGACTGCTGAAGAGCCCGCAGCTGACCCGCCCGCATTCAAAACTGACCTTCTGCGATCCATCTTGCACCCAATGGCTAGAAGGATCATTTTAATGCGTAGAGCACATATCACTTTCCTGTTTAAATTTCTTTGGGGCACCCTTATCCTCTTCACGATAATGTCCTCACTCCCCAAAGTGACTTAGAGATATCCCTGAATCCTCTCACTCCCTATCCAGCACCAGACCACCCCTCCCAGCCCCATGCCATCTAACAGTGAGCCTACTGGCTCTCCCCACAAACAGCACCCCTCACCTGGATGACTGCAGTCTCCCCGCCGCCACCCTTGCCCTCCACGTCTCCAGTCCATTCTCAAACAGAAGCAGACCTTGCCACTCTCTTCAAAACTGTCCAGTGACCTTCTCTTCTCTTCAGAATAGAATAAAATCTAGAGCCTTTATGTGGACTTACACATCCTTAAGGGTGCTGGCTCCCTCTGAGCTTCTGCCTTAATTTCCCACTGCCCCTCCTTTCTCAGTTCCGGCATGGTAGCCTTTCTCTGTCTCACTCCTGCCTCGTGGCTTCTAGGCTTGCCTTTCCCTCTGGTTGAGATGCCAGCATCCCCATATGGGCGTGACTTATTCCTGCACTTACTTCAATAAAGGAAGCAAAATACCATCTTATCAGTGAAGCCTCTTCTGCTCACCCTACCTAAATTGTAACCACCCCCCTAAATTGTAACCACCCCCCACTCGCTAATGTCCCTGGCCCCGGGCTTTCACTCTCTCTCCCGTCCCTTGCTTTCTTTTTCTTCGTAGTGCTTAAAACCAAGTGATGTCCTAGACAATTTACCTATTGAGTTTGCCCATCAGCTGTCTCCCGCCACCAGAATATAAGCTACATGAGGGCCAAGTTCTGTGTTTCGTGTATTCACTGTATTCCCAGTGTTCAGGACTGTGGCCACGCGTAGGAAATGCTACATCGGCATCTGTTGGATGAGTAGATGAAAAGGCCCTATGTGGTCTGGCCTCACCTAACTTGTTCTCCTCTTTCCCCACCGCCCTTCATGCTCTCCTGATGGGCAGTTCTGTCGTGGAGCACTCAGCACTTAGCCTCTCCTCGCTTGCCTGTTTTCCTAACTACACCAGAAGCTTCATGAAGCAGGGGTCTCACAGGTCCCAGTATCTTCAGCATCTAGCACATGCCTGGCAACAGGGTTGGGGCTCACTAAATGCTTTTTTTGAATGAATGGAAGTGTTGTAGGGGCTCGGAAAGATCACTTGTAGTTGGATGAATTGATAAGAAAATGCTTGGTGAAGAGATAGCATTTAGTGAATGCTTTAAAAGGGGGGCTTTTGAAATGATCTGGATATTCCTGGTGAGAGGTGATGGTGGCTTTAGGCTCTGGAGCTAACAGAATAAGATGAGTTTGTAAGTGGGTAGAACTCTACTTCCTCTCTTTTGTCCCCTTTCCCTCCCTCCCTGAGCAGTCGGTCCCCATGCCTTTAAAAGGAATGGAGCGAGGCGCATGGAGGGGCAGCCTGGAGTGAGAATTCAGAGCCAGAGCACAGTGACAGGGGTGTCCCTGCAGAACCCCAGAAGGTGGGCAGTCGGAGGTCAAGCAGGTGCAGAGGGTCAGCCTGATCAGTGTGGGTAGGGTGTCCAGGCAGGGGAAAGACCTGGCGTGAGATGTCCGGGCCCGAACGAAGGGTGGTCGTCGGTAGCTGGGCACCTGCTGTAGGATATGGGAAGCAAGTGGGTGACAAGGACCTCTGTGAGGGGGAGACTCAGTGTCCGAGCCAGAGCAGGCTAACAGCAGGCATCCATGTGCAGGGAAGGCTGGGTGTGGGTGTTGGAGCCCAGATGGTGTGAGGAGGCTGTCCATTCCTGGTTTGGGGTGTTGGAGCCCATGCAAGGGGAGAAGGGGGCGCCACAAGATAGTAATATGTAATATGTAATATGCATCCAGATCTCATGTAGACAGAGGATAAAAGCATTAAACTTCAAGAGAAAAGCAATTACTTTGTCATTTGAGGCATTTCATTTCTTCACAACAAACCAGGCTGACTAAGGTCTGGTTCCTTCATGGAACTTGTATTCTCCCTTCAGCATACTTTTTCCTTTGCAACAGGTAGTTGTAAGGAAATCTTTGTATGTCGTTGTATTTAATGCCAGTCTCCCACACTGACTGTAAGCTTAAAGGCAGGGATTGTGTGTGTGTGTGTGTGTGTGTGTGTGTGTGTGTGTGTGTCTTTTGTACATTGCTATCTTCTTGTGCCTGGTATATAGTTCTCAGATAATAGATACGGGTTGGTTGAATAAATGCTGAGAGAGACAGGAGACAGATGGGGCCATCTTCTAAGTTATTTACAGAAAGAAGCCCCTTGCAGATTAGACACTGTGGGCAAGTCACACGGCAGCCCAGGAGCCAATGGGCTAACAGTCCGGTTCGCCCATCTGCTCTGGAGTTAGTCCCTAAGACAAAGGTAGGCCTCACCGTGCGTGGAACTGTGGAAAGCTGGAAGGGCCTGGCAGAAACTGCCACGACGCTGGCACTAGAGCATAGAGAAACTATCAGTCTGCCAAGAGGAGGTCCAGCCTGAGAAGCAGCTTCAGAGCCTCACCCGGAACTGACGCACTTTCGGAAGAGTCCACCACAGAAGCTGTCTTTACCCTGCAGCCTCTGGCGTGGTGGTGCCCCAGGGCCCAGAGGCAGAGGGAGGAGTTGCCCAACAGAGTGTCTGCTGGAACTTCCCATGGGGCTCGGCCCTCACAAAGGTCACCCTTCCTATCTCCTCTTCGACAGCAGGTCTGGCCCTGCACCTTTTCTAAGTAGTCAAGGGTGGAGAAGGGGGAGCCTTCCAGGCAGAGAGAGAAGTACAAGTAAAGGCAAAGAAAATAATATACATTGGGATTCTGGAAGTAGCTTGATGGGACTGAAGCTTTGGGGAGGAGGTACAGAAACCAAAAGTTGAGGTTCAAAGGGCAAAAGGCCACCTCTTGAGTGCCTCACTAAGGAAACTGAACTTTATCCTATAGGTAAAGAGGAACAGCTGCAGATGTTCTGTGACGTTTTCACTCTTAATGTCAGGTGGAGAATGGTTTGGAGTAAGAGATGAACAACGCAAGATGCTATTAAAATAGCCCAGGCAAAGTGTAATAAAGGCTGAAACTGGGTAAAGGTACTGAGTCCAGAAAGAAAGGATCAGTTAAAAGAAGCAGAACTTGTAGATTGGCTGTGAGGGGTGAGAGAGGAGGCCGAACCTACACTGACGCTTCATTGAGGTGGGCGGTACGGGTAGTAAGTTAGGTTTGCTTGGACATGTTGATTTGGGGGTGCCTATCCTAATAGAGGTGTCCAGTCAGTAATCCAAAACATGGGTCTGAAGCTCAGGAAAGAAGCAGAGACAGGAGCCTCGCTAGGAAATGGGATTGCCCACAGAGGTGTAGCTCAGGAACAAAGCCAAGAAGAGTGCCTGATCAGAGAAAGAGGAGAGGGCAAAGGTGATGGGGAAGGAATAGAAAACAGCGGAGGTTACATCGCTTAAGTCAAGAGAGTAGATTCTTGAGAAATGGCGAGTGGTCAGTAGCGTCAAAAAGTACTGCGCCCGCAAGAGGAGTGAAGGCTGCTTCTGAAGGACATTTCTACCTCCTGAGACATTTCTTCATAACTATGAAAAACCTTCAGAATTGGAGCCCAAAGAGGGTTAATACTGGTCAAAGCCAGAGACATGGTGCTGAGCATCAGGTCCAAAGGACAAGTATGATCATCCTTGGTGAGAGGAACCATGAGATCAGAAGCTGAATGAATCAGGAAGAAGTGGGAAAGAATGGCTAGGGGAGGAAGTTCCAAACTAAGGCTGTAAATAATTTAGAGGGCTGGAGGCCTGTTTTTAGATGGTTCCCCCTACATGGAATAAACTGGTATTCTCAATGGCTTCAAGGAGGGACACAGTCCTGCCCAGTGGGGCTGAGAAGAGCCTCTTCAGAGCTCCTGGCTTAGGTGGAACCTCTGAATGAATGTTCAGCCTGATGTTTGAAGAAGTATGACTGGGCAGAACAATAAGGGTTGAACTTTTGGTCTATCTAGATTCCCAACGCTATTCTAAGTAGAAGGTGCCATTTCTGAGAAGGCCTTGATTCAGGCCAAAGGCCAAAACCTGTTCACAACTTGACCTCATCACTGTGTAAGCATTATGAGCTAAACTGTTTCCCGTAAAGACATGTTGGTGCCCTAACCCCTAATATCTCAGAATGTGACCCTATTTGGAAATAGGGTTGTTGATCACGTAATCAAGTTAGGATGAGGGCATAGTGGAGTAGGGTAGGCCCTTCATCCAACATGATTGGTGTCATTTTAAGAGGATAAGAGAGTGCCACGTGATACCAGAGACAGAGATCCAATGATGCAGGTTTAATCCAAGGAAGGCCAAGGCTTGGTGGCTACCACCGGAAGCTGGGCAGAGTCAAAGGAGGATTCTACCCAGAGTCTCCACGGAGTGTGGTCACTTTCAAATCAATTTCTGTTGTTTTCAGCCACCCAGTTTGAGGTAATTTGTCAGGGAAGCCCTCAGAAGCAAATACAGTTAGCCAGTATAAAAGAATACCATTGCTAAAGGGACAAGCTTGCAGTCAAGAGAATAAACCCTCACAAGAGAGGTTGCTGTAAAGATCCCATTCAGACCCAAACCTCTGACTACTTTATAGAAGAACTGATAAGCTGTGAAGAGAGGTGAAAGTCTGGGTGCCATTACAAGAATTTTAGATGGTCTTTGCTCTTGAAGAGATTGAAGCTCCCTCTTAATTTCTAAAGTTTGAACTGGGAATTAAAATGTGTGTCTTTGTTTTACATAGTTTCTCATGGCAGAATCCAGACTTTCACTATCTAGAGATAGTGTCCTTGCAGAGATAATAAATAGCAGCAGCCACAAAATATGTAAAGGAGAAATAAACTTTTGGGAGGGGTGAATGAAATTTATATTTGCCTATCTTTTTTTCATTAATAGACTTTGTTTCTGGAGCAGTTTTAGGTTTATAGAAAAAGTAGGCAGAGAGTACAGAGTTCCCATATACTCTACTATTTCCACCATCGCCACCCTCAGCCATAATTTTCCCTATTATCATTATTTTTTAAAGATTTTATTTGTTTACTTGAAAAAGAAGCAGAGCAGGAGCCGGGGAGAGGGGTAGAGGGATGGGGAGAAGCAGACTCCCTGCTAAGTCATCCAGGTGCCTCCAGTTTTCCTATTATTAACATCTTACATTAGTAGGGGTACATTTGTTACAAAAGATGAACTAATAGCAATAAGTTATTAACCAAAGTCTGCAGTTTACATTGGGGTACACTATGTGTTGTACAATTCTACGAGTTTTAACAAATGGATAAAGTCATAAGTCCACCATTATGGCATAATATGGAATAATTTCACTGCTCTAAAAATCACATGTGATCCACCTGCTCGTTCCTCTCTCCCCTGGAGCCCCTGGAGACCAATCATACTTTTACTGTCTCTATAGTTTTTCCTTTTCCAGAATTTCATATAGTTGGAATCATACAGTATGTAGCTTTTACGGATTGGCTTCTTTTACTTAGCAGTATGTGTTTAAGATACCTTAAATGCATGTCTTTTTGAAGCTTTTTAAATTATATATTATGTTAGCCACCACACTGTGCATCATTAATTTTTGATGCAGTGTTCCAAGATTCATTGCTTACATACAACACCAAGTGCTCCGTGCAATCCGTGCCCTCCTTAATACCCATCACCAGGCTCACTCATCCCCCACAGCCCCTCCCTTCTAAAACCCTCAGTTTGTTCCTCAGAGTCCACAGTCTCTCATGGTTCGTCTGCCCCTCTGATTTCCCCCAATTCACTTTTCCTCTCCTTCTCCTAATGTCCTCCATGTTATTCTTTATGTCCCACAACTAAGTGAAACCATATGATAATTGACTTTCTCCGCTTGACTTATTTCACTCAGCATAATCTCCTCCAGTCCCATCCATGCTGATGCAGAAGTTGGGTATTCACCCTTTCTGATGGCTGAGTAATACTCCATTGTATATATGGACCACATCTTCTTTATCCATTTGTCTATTGAAGGGCATCTTGGCTCCTTCCACAGCTTGGCGGTTGTGGCCATTGCTGCTATGAACATTGGGGTTCATATGGCCCTTCTTTTCACTACATCTGTATCTTTAGTGTAAATAGCCAGTAGTGCAATTGCAAGGTCAGAGGGTAGCTCTATATTTAATTTTTTAAGGAATCTTCACACTGTTTTCTAAAGCGGCTGCACCAACTTGCATTCCCACCAACAGTGTAAGAACGTTCCCCTTTCAGAAGTCCATTCCAGTGGGAAAAGGATGGTTCCTGAAATGTTGTAGAGGCTGTGTATATTTTAGAGGTCAAGTGCTAACTCTGATACATCTTTGTTAAGTCTGGGACTATCATTTATCTTTAACCACTCTCTCCATAGACCGAGACCCTCTACAACTCCAAGACAGAATTCCCTCCCGTTGCCTTTTGTCGGCCTCTTTTTTGTAAAATCTACCTCTGTCTCTATTCTTCCATATCCCTTAGGGTCTTGTATGTCCTTTCTCCCACTCTGTGACCCCTACTCCTATTCCACATTTCACTTCCTTCCCCTCATCTGAACCTTGAAAACATGAGGTTAAATGAAATAACCCAGACACAAAAGGCCACATGTTTTGTGGTGCCATTAATAGGAAATATCTAGCATGGGCAAATTTACAGAGATGAAAAGTAGATTAGAGGGGTGCCTGGGTGGCTCAGTTGATTGAGCGACTGCCTTCGGCTCAGGTCATGATCCCGGAGACCCGGGATCGAGCCCCACATCGGGCTCTCTGCTCGGCCAGAAGCCTGCTTCTCCCTCTCTCACTCCCCCTGCTTGTGTTCCCTCTCTAGCTGTGTTTCTCTCTGTCAAATAAATAAATAAAATCTTGAAAAAAAAAAGAAAAGTAGATTAGAGGTCACCAGGGTTGAGGTGAGGGGGCAATGGGAAGTTATTCTTTAATGGGTACAGAGCTTCTGTTTGGGGTCACCTAAGGTATGTTTTTTGTTGTTTTTTAATTTATCGGATAAAGCTTGTATGTTTACTCTTCTTCTAAATGGTAAAAAAAAAGCCAGGTGAGTGGGAAACTTCTGAATTAAAAAGAAATTACATTGCTCTTTCCTTGTGTGTGTCCTTTATTTTCAGTCTGTGAGAGCATGTGTGGTCTTTTATCAAGGTCTGCTGGGACCTTGAGGTCCAATTCTTTCTTTTGTGATTTTCAAAAAGAAACATATGTAAAAGAATGAAGCTCTTGTCTGCTCTCTAGGTCCTACATTCACGAACTAGATGGAAGTATCTTCTGGAACCCCACAGAAGTTTCTATCCTTGACCCCTCACTGGTATCAAAGGACTGATGAGAGTGAGCCTTTTGGTAAGTTGTGGTAAGTGAGCTGAGCCTACTTTCTGGTTTTCAATGCCACTAGGGCTCCAAAAATCCTGTTTGCCTTGGGATAATGTTTTCTGGTCCCAAATTAGTAATTGGAACATTTATCTCTACAGTTACCCCCACAGGGGATATTGTATCTCCATGGAGAAGAATGACAATTCATTCCCTGTGTGAGACTTTGAATCTTTGGAAATATTCCCTTTATTGTTAAATGGTATTGAAGAGTGTTTTTGCAAGTCCTGTTCACATGGGTCCCTATGGGGTCAAGAGAAGCCTGGTCCCTTGGCTAGTAAAAACCCGGGACAGGAGCAGTTAGGCTTTCCCCTGTGGACATAGATTCTGTTCTTAATACCATTCAGTTGAGGATTAGATGAAGTTTCTAAGGGTGCTTCCAGTTCTGACATCCCACGGTTTTCTTAAAAGTGAACGTATCTGATGCCCATACTTGCTCACACATCAAAGTCTTCATGTGCGGCTTACAACCTGCACCCCAACTTCCTGACCATTCACCCACACTTGGTACCTTGCAATCCAGGTCATTCCCCATCTTCTTTGTCTTCTGTGGCCTCCCTACCTGCATTTCCCCATCACTTCTCATGGTTCCCCATCACCCAAGACTGTCTGGTGCAATTTCAGCTAGTTGCCCCTGGAGTTCCTTTCTTAGTCTTCATCCTCTGAGCTCTCTATAGCAGCTGACATTCTTGACCTTCCTTCTCCTTCTTGAAACCGTCTCTTATTTTGGAAACTTCATGATATTGGCCTGTCTTTTTCCTCCTTTATATTCAAATTCTGAAATCTTATGCTTCCAAGAGCTTCTGTTATTGTTTCTATAATGAAGACTTTCAAATCTGTATCTATAGTCCAGCCCTCTGTCCTGGGCTGTAGATGCTTATAGCTTACTTCCTGATACACATCTTCATCTAGATATCCCAAAGGCTCTTCAAACTCAACATGCCTCAAACTGACCTCACTATCTCCCTTCTCTGCCCTACCCCTGACCTCTTCTTTTCTTTGCTCTAATTGATGAATGGTTCTGTTTTATTCCAGCCATTTAAATTTGAAATCTCAAGATTATCTTTCACTCATCTTCCATCCCACAGTCAACAGTAAATTTCGTTAGATTCCTTCTCTCCATTGTGCTTCATATGTGTCTCCTTCTCTGCAACCCCACAATGCCTGCTTGATTCCGGCTCATGTTACCATTTTCTTTGACTATTACAATAGCTTCACTGTGTTTCTGCTTCTTCTATTCCAAATTACATATATTTGCTGCTGTCATTTTATATCCCATCCCTCCTCTGCTCAAAAGTTGCAACACTATTGCTGTGGTAACATGCAGAATACATCACTGTTGGGGCGCCTGGGTGGCTCAGTCATTAAGCGTCTGCCTTTGGCTCAGGTCATGATCCCAGGGTCCTGGGATGGAGCCCCACATCGGGCTCCCTGCTCAGCAGGAAGCCTGCTTCTCCCTCTCTCACTCCCCCTGCTTGTGTTCCTCTCTATCTGTGTTTCTCTCTGTCAAATAAATAAATAAAATCTTAAAAAAAAAAAAAGAATACATCACTGCTCTGCACGGAAACTTTTAGTTACTGCCCTTTGACCAGCAAACTCCAACAGCTGAAACATTTCCCCAACGGATTCTATCTCTCCATGACAACCTCACCTTGCGCTGCCCCCTAACTTGGACCTTAAGCGGCAAGCAGGACTACTCATCCTGCCCATTCCAATCTCCAGGCTTTTTCTTTGATTCTTCTCTTTATCCAAAATGTGCTGCTGACAACACATCTACCCCAACGAAATTCTTCCCATGCTTCAAACCCACTTCAGTCATCAACTTGTCCATTGAGTTTTTCCTTGATCTCTTAACCATATATGGCCTTTGCTCCTTTAGACTCCTTGGGTCTTTGTATAGAATCTCCTGTACTTGGGCTGAGACCACTACTTGTTGCACAATAGCAGGTCTCCTCTTATTCCTTAACAGTGAAATAGCAATTTTAAGTGGGGAACAGGACCAGCCGAAATAAAGACTGCATTTCCTAGCTCCCTTGCAGATAGATTGGCCCATTCGGCCAATGGAATACAAGCAAAGGTGACGCATGCAACTTCCGGGATGTGTCCTTAGAGATAAAAAGGTTAAAGGGCATGCTGTTCTTCCCTTAGCTTCTGGTCAGAACAGAAAATAGTGGCTGGAGCTCTAACTTTCATTTTGGACCATAAGATAACTCAAAATGGAATCTACACATGGCAGAGTGACAAGAAGGAACTTGGGCTCCAACTCCTAGGGTTTTGGTTACCATCTCTATGATGATGACTTCCCATTTGGTACAACTTGGCCAGAACTCTGACCTAAATGTCAGTTTTCTATTTCTCGCTCCCTGATTTGACATCTCCATCCACAACCCCTGTCACCGTGAAACGCCATGCCCCTGTTCTGTGCCGATGACCTTGGGATTTATTGAACATTGAAAGAGAAATGAACTTCTGTTATTTGGGGGATATTTCTATTGCTCATAGTAAACATAATCCCAATAATATGGTATTATTCTGCCTTTGTCTGCCTTGTCTTAAACACAAGGTCTTCCTAAATCTCAGTTGGACTTTTGGAAATGTACTTTTCAATGTGTGATAAAAAGCGAGTGAACCCAAAAGATTCTCTGGCTGGCCTGGCAGATGACAATTCGACTTGGATGGATCCCTCTAAGCAGAGATTGCCACCAAGTGTGTGCTTACTTCCATATGGCTTCCAGTTTTACCTACAAAAGGCTATTTCTGAGGTCCATGAAGAGGAGTGCTTTTGACCAGAACTGGGGAATATGGTAGAAATGGATCTTTTCATTTCACTCATTTCTGTTCATGTATTAGTCTCAGGGACAGACGTTAACAGTTAACAATGTGGATTCTGAAGCCCTATTACTTGAGTTCAAATCCCAGCCCTATAACTTCCCAGCCACCTGACCTTAGGCAAGCTACTGAAACTCCCTCCCCATGCTGCAAGCAGTGGCCTCTCAAACAGTGGTAATAATAGAGCACACCTTATAGGATTGTTGCAAGGATTAATTGAATTAATATACACACAGCACACACGAGCACATAGACCGATGTCTGGCACATATAAGTGCTTGTTATTAGTGAGTATTATGATTATTAACTTTATTACCTACTAGGGATATAGTGGTGAACAAAAAGGACACTTCCCTGTCCTCATGGATTGCACAGTCCAGTACAGAGGATAGACATTATGCCATATTTAAATAATTTTTTAAGATTTTTATTTATTTAATTGACAGAGAGATAGAGACAGCAAGAGAAGGAATACAAGCAGGAGGAGAGGTAGAGGGAGAAGCAGGCTTTCTGCTGAGCAGGGAGCCTGAAGCCGGGCTCCATCCCAGGACCCTGGGACCATAACCTGAGCCAAAGACCGAAGCTTAACAACTGAGCCACCCAGGCACTCCTTAAATAATTTTTAATTGAGATTTGTGATTAGTGCTACAAAAGGACTTTGCTCGGCCCCAAGCAGCCCGCCCCAAGACATCACCGCTACAGTGGTGACATTAAGCCGTGGCATGGAGAATGAGTAAATTGGCCTGGGAAGAGGACCAAGAGGAAGAGGAAGAGGGTGAGCAAACCCTTGGTTCTGTGGTGGTCTCTGGGGGGTCGGGATCGCTCAGCCTGCTGGACCACATTCCTAGCAGGAATTGAGGCTACAGGGAAGGACTGCATGTGCTCCAGAATTGAGAGAGAAGGACCTCAGGGGCCAGGGAAAAGGGAGTACCAGTGGCTTGACCTCCCGAGACAAATCCTCTTCTCCCTGGGGAAATCGCAAGGCAGAGGGGCATGGCCCAGGGGGACGGTGACAGCTAGGGGCTCCGTTTTGTCCAGGTAGATGAAAAGATCCAAGGAGGTGATCTGCAAGGAAAAGTCAAGGGAGGGAAGTGCACAAAAGTGGGCAAATGGCCTTTGCTGCTGAATTTTAGAAGAAGGCCCTTGAACCCTTAAGAAATCATATTTACTGTACATATGTGAAGGGTTGAGTCAAGAGACCTCAAATGCTCAAATGTATTCCTGGCACGCACAACCTTAAATTAGAGGGGCTAAATAAAGCTGTGGCCTGCCCTTCCTGAAAGTTTGCCAACCACTGATACAGATCATGTGGGACATGGGGCCTCATCTGGGCTGATCTTAGGACAGACGTTAGAACTGGCTTTCTTGCTGAAATGTCTGACATCAGCTCTAATTTTTAGTCATGTATCTCGTCTTCCAAGACAGAAAGCACCAGGGACTCTCCGGGGCGGGGGCGCAGGCTGGGTCCCCAGTAGGCTAAAGGGCTCCTTGTCCAGAGGAGGAATGACTGGTTTCTGGCCCCAAGCAGCCCACCCCAAGTTGTTTTTTTCCCTCTGCATAGACCCATCATCTTCATGGTTTTCAGAGATGCCCTTTGACTTCTGAGCAACATGCGAAGGTTTCTTGCGGGTTGGCATCAGTAAACACTTCAGGCCTCTCAGGCTGCCCCAAGTCACGCTCCACATCACCTTGTTTGGAAACATCACCGTCTGAGGAATTTCACTGTATTTGCCCTCAAAGGCCTGGCTGTGATCTGCCAATGGAGGGCATCCATTACTTGCTGGCGAATTCAGCTCTACAGTGACTCTGGGACTGGGATTTGAGGAAGCCTGAGCTGAGGGGCAAATAAGGAAGAATGTCCTATGCTTCGTGCTTCTGAGCTAAACCCTTGGCACACGGTCGGCTGGATACATACTGCTTTCTTGGTTTTTCTCAGCAACGCAATATGCCCCGGGTCCCTTTCCTTCAGGGGTTTCACCGCGCCTCCATGAACCTGGATTGTCTTTGCAGGGATCACAGGAAATTTTCAAGGAGGGGAAAGGAACTAACTAATGGCCTTGTGCTTTCCTTCACAGCTGATCGAAATTCAGTCCCGGGAATGTGACAGGAGACAAGACTGCCTTCCTTCAAATATAGGCCCTCTCTGGTGTGGTCAATCCTAGGGGCCTTGGGCCAAATGAGGCCCAGAAAAGCCCACCCGAAACACATAGTGTGAGGTCCACTCTGCTCTTTCTTTCTCAGCCAGAGCTTTGGTGAAGTCTCTCAAATACTGTCGTTCACTAGTATCTGTGTAAAGAGCAGAAACACAGGCATATTCGAGCTTACAGGAAAGGATCTACTCAAGTGAAAAATGCCTGGGCTTTGCAGTTAAATACACTTAGATTCAAATCCCAGCTCTTCCACGTCTGGGCTGTGTGGATGAATCACAGACACCTCTCCACCCGAGCCCTGTCACTCCGGTTTCCTAGCAGCAAGTAACTCAACCTCGCTGAGCTTTAGTTTTCTTATCTGTTAAATGTGGTAATCATAGCAGCAGCTTTATTCAGTGGCAATGAAAATTAAATGACAGAGACGTGTTGCTGTAATTAACCCTCACCGGGTAATTTTAAAATACAATATTGTAATTTATTTGGGGTTTTGTTGCAGTTTTGACAATAAAAGAGTTCAAATCTTTTTCTTGCTAAGACAAAAGCCTTTACTCAGAACTGATTCATACTTGGAATGATGTTCTCTGAAAAGAACATCCGTTTTCTTTCCAGCAAAAGGGAGTTTCTAAAGATCTAAAGAATTGTGTTTAAATTATAGCTCTACTTCGGCTTTAATTATCTGATTTGTTTAGAGTGGTTTTTCTCAAATTTCATTTTTTATCTGAGCAGCAAGATCCCTTTTTCAAATGACTTCTCACCTGGAACACCAATATATTAAATAAAGAAAAACAAAGATGCAAGGGCTGGAGCTAGGACTGGAGTGGGGGAAAGAAAAGCGAGATTCTGTCTGGTTTTCACTAGAACAGCAGATATTTTGCCTGGTTTGTTCACTGAAGCATTTCCAGTGTCTGCAATGGTGCCTCACATTAACAGGGCTCCAGATATTTTTATTAACATATAGTGTATTATTTGTTTCAGGGGTGCAGGTCTGTGATTCATCAGTCTTACACAATTCACAGCTCTCACCATAGCACATGCCCTCCCCAGTCCATCATCCAGCCACCTCATCCCTCCCATCCTCGTCCCCCCCAGCAACCCTCAGTTTCTTTCCTGAGATTAAGAGTCTCTTATGGTTTGTCTCCCTCTCTGGTTTTATCTTGTTTCACTTTTTCTTCCCTTCCCCTATGATCCTCTGTATTATTTCTCAAATTCCTCATATTAGTGAGATCATATAATACTTATCTTTCTCTGATTGACTTATTTCACTTAGCATAATACCCTCTAGTTCCATCCACACGTTGCCAATGAAGAGAGTTTGGGGTTTTTTGATGGCTGCATAATATTTCTATATATACATCACATCATCTTTATCCATTAATTAAATGGACATTTGGGCTTTTCCCATAGTTTGGCTATTGTGGACATTGCTGCTATTAACATTTGGGTACATGTGCCCCTTCGGATCACTACATTTGTATCTTTAGGTAAATACTCAGTAGTGTGATTGCTGGGTCATAGGGTAGTTCTAATTTCAACTTTTTGAGGAACCTCCATACTGTTTTCCAGAGTGGCTGCACCAGCTTGCATTCCCACCAACAGTGTAGGAGGGTTCCCTTTTCTCCACATCCTCGCCAACATCTGTCATTTCCTGATGGGTTAATTTTAGCCATTCTGACTGGTGTGATGTGGTACCTCACTGTGGTTTTGATTTGTGTTTCCCTGATGCCCAGTGATGTTGAACACTTTTTTATGTGTCTGTTGCCCATTTGGATGTCTTCTTTGCAGAAATGTCTGTTCATGTCTTCTGCCCATTTCTTGGTTGGATTAACTGCTCTTTGGGTGTTGAGTTTGATAAGTTCTTTCTAGATTTTGGATACTAACCCTTTATCTGATATGTCATTGGCAAATATCTTCTCCCATTCTGTCAGTTGTCTTTTGGTTTTGTTGACTATTTCCTTTGCTGTGCAAAAGCTTTTGATCTTGATGAAGTCCCAATTATTTTTGCCCTTGCTTCCCTTGCCTTTGGCGATGTTTCTAGGAAGAAGTTGCTGCTGAGGTCGAAGAGGTTGCTGCCCATGTTCTCCTCAAAGATTTTGATGGATTCCTGGCTCACATTGAGGTCTTTCATCCATTTTGAGTCTGTTTTTGTACGTGGTGTAAGAAAATGGTCCAGTTTCATTCTTCTGCATGTGGCTGTCCAATTTTCCTACAGGTAGGGAGACAAACCATAAGAGACTCTTAATCTCAGGAAACAAACTGAGGGTTGCTGGAGGGGTGGGGGTGGAGGGATGGGGTGGTTGGGCGATGGACATTGGGGAGGGTATGTGCTATGGAGAGTGCTGTGAATTGCATAAGACTGATGATTCACAGACCTACACCCCTGAAGCAATTAACACATTATATGTTAATAAAAAAAAACAAAAAACAAAAACAAAACAAACCTATGGGCAAATGACACAGCTTGCAAAATTCAGACTGAGCTCCTGGTGAAACACAAGTATGTGCCCCCAAAGCATGCCACTTCGATGATAGTGCATCAGTAAGAACTGAGGCAACATGTTCAGCTCTGGAGCCAACAAGTTAAATTTAAGAATAGGACAATTAAAGTTGGGGCACCCGGGTGGCTCCGTCAGTTGAACATCTGCCTTTGGCTGAGGTTGTGATCCCAGTACCCTCGGATTAAGTCCCACATTGGGCTCCCTGCTCGGAGGGAAGCTTGCTTCTCCCTCTCCCTCTGCCTGCCACTTCACCTACTTGTGCTCTCTCTATATATATTTCTCTCTGTGTCAAATAAATAAGTAACATATTTTTAAAAAGTTAACAGGCAGCCTAATGGAAAAAGAAAAATTCAAACATTGGAGTCAACAGGTTCCAAATTCCAGGCTTGCCAATTATTGCTTCTGTGATCTTTGGGTAAGATCTCCCTGACCCTCATTTTTTTTCATTTGCAAAGCAATCTTTACTCCTTATCTGATAAAAATAGTACCCTCATGATAGGTTTATGTGGAAAGTAAATGAGCTGATTAGCTGATTAGCAAAGTATCTAACTCCTAATGAATGCTCAACAAAAGCTCATTTTCCCAGAAATCTCAGATCATTTAAAGATGAGCTGTTTCACGTGAAAGTCCCAAAGCAAAGATCAAGCATGGATACTACAGAAATTCAGAGACTTGCTCAGGGGAGAATGTTAGGATCTAATGGAGGCATATTTTCAGTGATGAGATTCTGGGGACAAAAAACAGGATTCCCGAGTTCCCTGACTGGAAGTGAGAGACAGTATGTGCAGCAATCAAGAATTGGGCACTGAAGACATGAACGTATGACCCGAGTTAATATCCCAGCTTTGGTATTTGCTGACACTTATTTTTCCTGAACCTTCTTGCTCTCATCTATAAAATAGAAATAATAAGAAGAATTCCTATTTCAGAGACTGTTGTGAGCATAAAATGTGATAGCATATTCAAATCTTCTGAATATGGTAAGAGGTCTATATGTGTCAGTTATAGCCATTAGTATTCTTGGGATTGAAATTTTGGAAAGCAAGGCACCTGAATGATTCATTGAGCATCTGACTTTGGTCTCAGCTCAGGTCATGATCTCAGGGTTGTGGGATAGAGGGAGTCTGCTTGAGATTCTCTCCCTCTATTTCTACCCCTGCTCCCCCAAGTGAATAAATACAATCTTTTTTAAAAAGATTGTATTTATTTATTTATTTGACAGAGAGAAACACAGCTAGAGAGGGAACGCAAGCAGGAGTATTGAGAGAGGAAGAAGCAGGTTTCCCACTGAGCAGGGAGCCCTATGCGGGGCTCGATTCTGGGACTCAGGGATTATGATTGGAGCCGAAGGCAGTCGCTTAACCAACTGAGCCACCCAGGCGCCCCATGAATAAATAAATCTTTAAAAATGGATTAATTAATAAAATGCCTAGAAAGAAAGAATGAGTTAGAAAAAGTGGTCATTTCTTCAACCCGAAGAAGAGGTAAAGATTCACTCCTAGAGTGGTAGTTCTGCATGGATCCTGAGAGTCAGCACTACCTAAAATTTATCCCTGAAAAAGAAAGCAGAGAGGAGCGTCATGGGAGCACCCATGACCTAGCAAGGCTAGTCACTTTCACTTTCTTGAGTTATTTTGACAACAATCTGGAGTGTTTTAGGTTGGGTTCATCACAAGAAGACAACAAGATGAAGTTTCTCATGCATGTAGTTTATTAAGCAATTTCTCCTATAAGCCAGAAAGAATGGGGGAAATGAGATACAGAAGAAGCCAAAAATGGTGCAATTTTGGACTAAGTCCTAGCCTCAGCTTTATCCTTCAGGCGAGCTCTGGCATGTAAATTACCCACTGGAGGTGGACCTTTATACTTCTGTACTAGCCACTGGCTAAGGGCTGCCCTGGGGGGATTTAAACTCCTAGGCTTTTCTCATTTTCTGCACTTTTAGGGAAAGTGGCTCTAGTTACCCAAGGGCCACCCTCTTAAAAAGAGCTGCAAGTGCTGGTCTTTAAAAGCAAAATGCATAGAAGCTAGGAAGATGGGTACACAAAAGTAGTAAAAAGTATCAGAGGGGATCTGCGTGAAGCACTGACACACTGTCAATGTTTGCTACCAAGTGTGTTATTCCTATTTTATAGGTGTAGAAACAGATTCAGAGAATATCAACCATCACCCAGTGGGCAAATCATAGTACCAGAACTGCTACCATAATTTTTTTAAAGATGGTTTACTCAGACGTTAATGGTGATTATCTCAGGTTTGTTTAATTAAATTCAGGTGACTCTAATTCGTTCTTTGTTCATGCTGCTTAACTTTGTGAAAAAAATGAACATTTGTTTTTATATGTTCATTAAAAACTATTTTCATGAGAAAAATGATAAATCATTTATTATTTTATGAGGAAATGATAAATCAATACACATAAAAAAGCTCCTTTCAGCTCTTTCTATTAAATCCATTGTAATAAAGTGATTAACATCAAAGACTCCTGGCACTTTTATAAGGAACTCTTGAACAAGGGAAATACAAAACAGTCAGAAAACAAATAATTAGAAAGCATTAATAAGTTCTTACCTATCAACAATTACTCTAAATGTATATGGATTAAATTCTCCATTCAAAAGTCATACAGTGGCTGAATGGGTTAAAAATAAGACCCAAGAATATGCTGCCTACAAGAGACTCACTTCAACTGTAGGGACACACATAAACTCAAAGTGAAGGGATGGAAATAGCGCATGCAAACGGAAATCAAAAGAGAGCATGGATGGCTATCCTTACAGCAGATAAAATAGACTTCAAGCCAAAAAAAAACTATAACAATAGACAAAGAAGGTCAGTATATGCTGATAAAAGGGTCAATTCATGAAGAGTATATAATAATTATAAATATATATGCACTCAATCTCAGAGCAAGCAAACATATTAAACAAATACTGACAGATCTGAAGGGAGAAATAGACAACAATGCAACAATAGTGGAGGATTTCAACAGTATATAGATCACCCAGATAGAAAGCCAATGAAGAAATGCTGGACAGAAACTACATGTTAAAACAAATGGATCTAAAAGACATACACAGGATAGTTGATCCAATAACACTAGTACATTCTTCTCAAGTTCATGTGGCATATTCTCCAGGATCAATCATATCATAGGTCACAAAACAAGTCTTAGAAAATTTAAGAAGACTGAAATCATACCAAGTATTTTTTCCAACCACAATGCTAGGAAACCAAAAATCAATAATAGAAGGAAAACTGGAAAGTCCACAAATATGTGGCAATTCAACACACTCCTGAACAATCAATGGGTCAAAGAAGAAATCAAAAGAAAAGATATTTTGAAAAAACAAAATGAAAATATTGTATACCAAAATTTATGGAATGTTACAAAAACACTAGGAGAGAGATCATAGCAATAAATACCTACATTAAGAAAAAAGAAAAATCTCAAACAACATAACTTTACACCTCAAGGAACTAGAAAAAGAACTAAGCCCAATGTAGTAGAATGAAGGAGATAAAGACTATAGCAGGAATAAATGATAGAGACCAGAAAAACAATAGAAAAGATCAATGCAACTAAAAGCTCTCTTTTTATTTTTTAAATTTTTTAAAGATTTTATTTATTTATTTGATAAAGAGAGAGCACAAGTAGGCAGAGCAGCAGACAGAGGGGAAGGCAGAGGGAAAAGAGAAGCAGGCTCCGCACTGAGCAGAAAGCCTGATGTGGGACTTGATCCCAAGACCCTGGGATCATGACCTGAGCCAAAGGCAGATGCTTAACTGACTGAGCCACTCAGGTGCCCCTAAAAGTTCTTTTTTTAAAAAAATATAAATAAAATTGACAAACCTTCATAAGACTAAATAAGAAAAGAGAGAAGACTCAAAAAACTAAAATCAGAAATAAAAGTGGAAACATTACACAGAAATATAAAGAGTCATAGGAGATTACTAAGAACAATTATACCGCAACAAACAGGATAAACTTGAAGAAATGGATAATTCCTAGAAACATTCAACATCCCAAGACAAAATTATGAAGAAATAGAAAATCTAAACATACCAATAACAAGTAACAAGATTCAATCCATAATCGAAAATCTCCCAACAAAAACCCAGGATCAGATGGTTTCTCAGGAAATTTTAACAAACTATTAAAGAAAAGTTAATGCCAATCCTTCTAAACACTTCTAAAAAGTTGAAGAGGAGAGGGTGGCTGCATCTGTTGAGTGTGGGGCTTTTGATTTCGGCTCAGGTCATGATCTCAGGGTCTGGGATTGAGCCCCACATCTGTCTCCATACTCAGTAGGGAATTTGCTTAGGGATTTCTCTCCCTCTCCTTCTGCCCCTCCCACTGCTTGTGCACTCTCTCTCTCTCTCTCAAATAAATAAATCTTTAAAAAATTGAGGAGGAGAGAACACCCCAAAATTCATTCCACAAGGCTTGCATTACCCTGATAGCAAAGCCAGATAGCCACCGCAAAAAATTACAGACTAATATCTCAGGTGAATATAGGTGCAAAAAAATCTAAGCAAGGTGTTAGCAAAATGAGTTCAACAACACAATAAAAGTATCACACTCCATGCACAAGTGGAATTTGTACCTGGGATGCAAGGTTGATTCAACACATACAAATCAATCGATGTTACATACCATATTAATAGAATAAAAGATAATAATTATCTGATCATCTCAACAGAAGCAGAAAAACATTTGACAGAACAGATCATCCTTTCATGATAAAAACTCTCAACAAATTGGGTATAGAAGGACCATAACAACATGCTAAAGACCATATATGACAATCCCACAGCTAATATCATACTCAATAGTAAATAGGAAAGCTTTTCCTCTAAGATCAAGAACAAGACAAGCGGAGCGCCTGGGTGGCTCAGTCGTTAAACATCCTCCTTCAGCTCAGGTCATGGTCCCAGAGTTCTAGGACTGAATCCTGTGTTGGGCTCTCTGCTCAGTAGGGAGCCTGCTTCTCCCTCTTCCACCCCCCCTCCTTGTGTCTCCTCTCTTATCGTCTCTCTGTGTCAAATAAACAAATAAAATATTTTTAAAAAAGAACATGACACGTGGTCCACTCTCATATTCCTAGTCAGCATCATACTGGAAGTCCCAGCCAGAGCAATCAGGCAAGAAAAAGGAATGAAGTGTCCAAAACAGAATGGAAAAAGTAAACTTGTCCCTCTTTGCAGGTGATGTGATCTTATATAGAGAACTCCTGAAGACCCCAAAATACTATTCAAACTAATTAACAAATTCAGTAAAATTGTAAAACATGAACTCAACATACAAAAAAGTTGCATTTTGATACACTAAAAATAAAATATCTAAAAAAGAATAAAGAAAATAGTCACATTCACAATAGCACCTAAAACAAAATGCTCAAGAATAAATTTAACTAAGGAGGTGAATGTTCTGTAAACTTTAAAGTATAAGACATTGAATAAGGAAATTGAGGACACAAATTAATAGAAACATACCCATGTTTTTGAAGAATTAGTGTTATTAAACTATCCATACTACCCAAAGCCATCTATAGATTCCATGCAATCCCTATTAAAATTTCAGTGACGTTTTTCCCAGAAAGGGGAAAAATAATCTTAAAATTTATATGGAACTACAAATGCCCCTGAATAACACAAAGCAAGAGATATTCCACTTCTTGGCTGTATACTACAAAGTTACGGTTATAAAAACATTGCAAGATTGGCATAAAAACAGACACATAAACCAATAAAACAAAATCAAAAGCCCAGAAATAATGCCTTGCCTATATAGTCAACTAATATTTGACAAGGGAGTTAAGAATACTTAACAAGGAAAGAATACCTTCTTTTTTAAAAAAAATATTTTATTTATTTATTTGACAGAGAGAGAGATCACAAGCAGGCAGAGAGGCAGGGAGAGAGAGACAGCAGGAAGCAGGCTCCCTGCCGAGCAGAGAGCCGGATGCAGGCCTCGATCCCAGGACCCTAAGATCATGACCTGAGCTGAAAGCAGAGGCTTTAATCCACTGAGCCACCCAGGTGCTGGAAATAATACCTTCTTTGATAGTATTAGGAAAATTGGACAATCACATACACAAGAATGAAATTGACCTTTATCTTACATCACTTATGAAAATTAACTTTAATTGGATTCAAGAATAAGCGGCACTTGGATGCTTCAGTCAGTTGAGTATCTGACTCTTGATTTCTGCTCAGGGTCCTGGGATCGAGCCTCACGTTGGGCTCCATGCTCAGCATGGAGTCTGTTTGGGATTCTCTCTTACCTTCTCTCTCTGTCCCTCCCCCCACCTGTGCCCTCTCTCTCTCTCTCTCTCTCTCTCTCTCTCTCTCTCTCTCTCTTTCTCTGATAAATAAAGTTTTTTAAAACATAAAAATAAATGGATTCAGGAATTAAAGACTGGAGTCATAAAACTCTTGGAAGAAAAATAGGGGGAAAGCTGCTTGACATTGATCTTAGTAATGATTTTTTGCGTATAACCCCAAAAGCACAAACAACAACAAAAAATAAATAAGTGAAACTACATCAAACTAAAAAGTTTATGCAGAGCAAAAGAAACAATTAACAAAACAGACAACCAGTGGAATGGAAGAAAAAATTTACAAATCATTTATCTTATAAAGGGTTAATATACAAACTGTATAAGGAATCATACAGCTCAATAGCAAAACCCCTCCTACACACACACACACACACACACACACACACACACACACACACACTAAAAAAATTCAATTAAAAACGGGCAAAGGAACTGAGTAGGTATATTTCCAAATAAGATTTACGAATGATCAACAGGTATGTAAAAATATACTTACTATCACTAGTCATCAGGGAAATGCACATCAAAACCACAGTGAGATATTATGCCACACGTATTAGAATGGCTACTATCAAAAAGACAAGAAATAATAAGAGTTGGCAGAAATGTGGGAAAAAAGGGAATCCTGGTGCACTACCAGTAGAAATGAAAATTTGTACAGGCACTATGGAAAACGGTATGGTGGTTCCTCAAAAAATGAAAACCAGACCTACCACATTGTCCAGCAATTCCATTTCTGGGTATATATCAAAGGAAATGAAATCAAGACCTCAAAGAGCCACTGCAACCCCCATGTTCACTGGCAGCATTATGCTTAATAGCCTAGTTACGGTTGTACCAGTCTACAGATGGATGGGTAAGGAAGATATGTTTGTACATACATGATGGAATATCATTCAGCCATGGGAAGGAAGGAAATCCTGCCCTTTAAGACCACTTGGATGGACATTGAGGACATTACAATAAATGAAATAAGTCAGACAGAGAACAACGAATACTGTATAATATTGCTCATGTACAGAATCTAAAAAGTCAAATTCACGGAAACAGAAAGAATGGTAGCTGCACGGGGCTGGGCGACACATGCAATGGAGAGACATTGGTCAAAGGGTACCAACTTCCAATTAGAAAACGAATTCTGGAAATCCAACATACAACACGGTGATTATAGCTAACAATACTGTATTGTGTACTTGAAAGTTACTAAGAGAGTGGATCATAAATGCTCTCATTACAAAAAAAGAAATGGTTGCTAAATGAAGTCATGTAGAAGCGTATCAAATCATCACATTGTACACCTTAAACTTACACAGTGATAGATGTCAATTATATCTCAATAAACCTGGGAAAAAATAAGGGACTCCTGAAAAAGAATAACATAACCCCAGAGAAATAAGGCACTAATGATGAAATGACAGGAATGGGGACCATAATTTTTGGTCAGAATTCTTAACTTCTATCCCTTAAGTCACGCCACAGATCGCTTTTTGGATCTTAGGAGAAAGCAGTTGTGTGGTGTTTTTTTATTTTTGGGTTCGGTTTATTCTTTTTATTTCAACAAGATAATGGCAAAAACTATATCGGATAGTCTTCAATTTCCATCCTATCTCACAAACCCTGGAGTCCTTTCCCTCGTCTCCATTCGCTCCTATTCTGGGCCCCTGCCCAGCTCTCCCTCTCCACCTCCCTATGTGCAGAGGAACTAAATGAAGACAGACCAGCCAGGCTAATTTTTCCAAGGGTGAGCTCAACTTCGGATTTTTACTTTAAAGTAGAATCTGAAAATTTCCTTTGAGACGGTTTCCTGTTTTGGACCACAGTCTATTAGTAACGTTGCCAGCAATAATTGAAGGAATCAAGTCTAGGTGGAAAAAGAGAGGAAAAGAGAGAATTCCTTCTTCATTTACCATTTGAAACATCAACAGAGTGATTTATTCATATTTATTTCCTTAATATTCGCCAGCTCAGCGAACATTTGTTGAGTGCCAACTGTGTACAAGGCACTTTCTCACAAGCCTATGGGTTAGAACTGTCACTTTATTTTATAGGTTCAGAAATTGAGGTACAGGGAGCTGAAGTGACCTGCCTCAGGTCACATTGCTGGTAAGATTTAAAATAGATTCTTTGGTCACCAAAGCTACTGCTTTTTCCACCAGACTTGCTGCTGCCTCCCCACTTAGGAGCTGTTGTGGAGACGGTGCTGTGAGCTGTCAAAATATTAGCAAAGGTTTATACTCTTGTCCATCAGATGATGGCATTTCATTGGTCTAATTTTACTAGCCTATTTAGTGGCATAGAATAAGTTAGTTCAATATAGGCAAAGGGTGTTGTTTGGGGGCATCTTGCCCAATCAGGTTGAAATGTACTTTTGTAAATGTCTCCTTCAAAAACCAGTGTTTTTTACCTAATGCGGAAACACTGGGAGCATTCCCACTGAAGTCAGGAGAAAGGAAAGAATGTTCACTATTGCCCCTACGACTTCAAATTTCATTGGGTCTGTTTGCCAATTGAATTAGAGAAAAGAAAGAAATTAATGTAAGGAAGAGATAAACCATTTCTGTTCACATATAATTGTCCAATATCTTTTTTTTACTTTAAATTTATTATATTTTTTCAGTGTTCCAAGATTCATTGCCCATGAATCTTAGAACACTGAAAAAATAAAATAACTCTCTGGCAAATAAATAAATAAAATCTTAAGAAAGATATGTCTGATATCTTTTTTAAGAGGTACAGAGTGTGTGTGTGTGTGTGTGTGTGTGTGTGCGCGCGCGCGCGCGCGCGCGCGCGGGCAGAGGGGGGGAGCAGCAGAGAGATAGGGAGAAGCAGGCTTCCCGCTGAGCAGGCAGCCCAGGGCAGGGAGCTTGATTCCAGGATCCTGGGATCATGACCTGAGCTGAAGGCAGATGCTTAACCGATGGAGCCTCTCAGGCACCCATAATTGTCTGATATCTGAAAACTCAAGAATCAGATGAAAAACTGCCATAAACATTTTAAAAATTTCAGTGTTAGCAAGATAGAAAATTAATATATAAAAATACCCTTCATATGTAGACAGCTTCCAGTTAGAAGATGGAATGGAAGAGAAGACCCCCATTCTAAAAAACAACCACAAAGTGTAATATCTAGGAGTGAATGTGTAAGAAATGCGCAAAACCTATGTGAGGAATGCTTTCACTTTGACGTTCATTACTTAAACCCATTAATCAATCCTAGTCTCACTAAAAATGACCAGATACATGCCTCTTGATGTGACAAAGTACACAGTATCAACTACGAAGTCTCACCAGAAAAGTTTGGATGTGAATATCATCAAGCACTTATAGCTACCTTCCATTTATAAGGAATATGAGTAGGGTAACAAATAAAATGACAACACAGTGAAGTAAAGAGGCAGATCCAGAGTGTGGAATATTCTGTAGGGCAATTGGCTGAGTTTCTTTAATCAAAGGCATTGAATAAGAGCAAGGGTACTGCTATAGATTAAAAGAAAATTAATAAATGTAACAACTAAATGCAACATATGGAACTTGTTTGGATCCCGATTCAAACCAACCAATTATTTTAAAAATTTTGAAACAATAGGGGAAATTTGAATATGGCCTGGGTATAATGTAACAACAAGAAAATTTTCCTAATTATGATAATGGTCTTGGGGTTATATGAGAAGATGCCCCTATTTTTAAGAGATGAATAGTAAGCATATGAAGGGAGTGAAATAGCATGATGTCTGGGATTTGCTCTAAAATAATTCTTAGGAGAGAACCCTGGCAGGCTCAGTGGTTAGAGCATGTGACTCCTGATCTCAGGGTTGTAAGTTCAAGCCCAAGATTGATTGTGTATAGAGATTACTTAAAAATAAAATCTTTTTTTAATTAAGATTTTATTTATTTATTTATTTGAGAGACAGAGAGTGGGTGAGAGAGAGCATGAGAGGGGAGAAGGTCAGAGGAATAAGCAGACTCCCCATGGAGCTGGGAGCCCAATGCGGGACTCGATCCTGGGTGTCCAGGATCATGACCTGAGCTGAAGGCAGTGGTTTAACCAACTGAGCCACCCAGGCACCCCTAAAATCTTTTTTTAAAAAAAGAGTAATAGTAATAAGAATTCCTGGGAGGTAGAGAGAGAGAAAGAAATGGCAAAATCATGATACTATTTATATTAGTTTTCTAGGGCTGCCATAAAAAAGTACCACAACCCGGCAGGCATAAACAACAGAAATTTATTTCTTACACTTCTGGGAGCTAGAAATCCAAGAGCAAGGCGCCAACAAGTTTGGTTTCTTCTGAGGCCTCTCTCTTAGGCTTTCTTCTACACATGCACATCTCGGGTACATATGTGTACAAATGTCCTTTTTTTCTAAGGACACGAGTCGGATTGGTTTAGGACCCACCCTAAAGACCCCATTCTAACTTCACTATCTTTTTAAAGGCCCTGTCTTCAAATACAGTAACATTCTAGGAACCAGGGGTTAGAGCTTCAATATATGAATTATGGAAGAATACACTTCATCTCATAACACTATTCACTCTGGACAATGAGTGCATGGGAGTTCATTGTACTAAATAAACTCTTTGGTTTTGTGTATGTTTGGAAAATGTTTATTTACAACATTCCAGCAAATTGACAAACATGCCCCACGAATGAGAAGACTTACCTTCTGAGACATGCCAAGCTTCCACAAGTAAATTTTATCATTTTGACACATTTTTAACAAGCTTGTGTAGAAAAATAAGTAAACAAGAAAATCCAGGAAAACTGTGTAAATGAAGATCAATGTGGTATGGAGCAGCCTTGCTAGATATTAAAACATACTCCAGTAGGGCACCTGGCTGGCTCAGTCAGTACAAGTGCATGACTCTTGGTCTCAGGGTCTGGATTTTGAGCCCCAAGTTGGGTGTAGAGATCACCTAAAAATAAATTAATTAACTTAAAAGTTTTAAAAAATAAAACACACTCTAGAGCCTCAAAAACTAAAACAATGTGAAAAACGTTAAAACTGCAGAATTGGTGCATGAGTAGAAGAGAATAAAAATCCCAAAACAGACCTAAATGCGTATGGAAATTTAATATATGATAAAGGCATGGGACACCTGGGTAGTGCAGTCAGTTAAGCAACCAACTCTTGATTTCTGCTCAGGTCCTGATCTTAGGGGCTGGAAGTCAAGCCTCACGTTGGGTTCCGTGCTCAGTGCTGAGTCTGCTCCAGATTGTCTCTCCCTCTCCCTGTGTCCCACCCTTGTGCTCTCTCTCTCTCTAAAATAAATAAAGAAATCTTTTAAAAATATATGATAAAGGCAGCTTTTCAAATCAAAGGGGTTGGAAACAAACTTTCTAATCAATGACATCAGGACAACTAGGTGTTCATTTGTAAAAAAAGGTGAAAGTTGATCCATAAGTCACATCATATATCAAGATAAAGCAAAACCATAAAAGACTAAAAGAAAACCTTGAAGTGAAGAAGACCTTTCTAACTATGACTCAAAGTCTAGAGGCCATTTAGAAAGTGATAGACAAATTTCACAACACAAAAACCAAAAACTTGCCATGGCAAACAACAGCACACCTACACCATAAGCAAAGTTGAAAGACAAAGGACAAGTGGGGGACAATATTTGTAACTCATATCACGGACAAAAAGCTAGTGTTAAAATAGTTCCTCGAGATTGAAGACAAAAGGACAATAGCCAATATTTTAAAGAGGGGCTGTGGAACTACATGAACAGAGACTTCACACAGAAAGAAATCTAAATGGCCCTTAAACATCTGAAAAGATGCTTGACTTCTCTCATAAAATGAAAAATTAAAATTCAGACTTAGAACTGCACTGAGAGGGGCGCCTGAGTGGCTCAGTCAGTTGAGCGTCCAGCTCATGATCTCAGCTCAGGTCTGGATCTCAGGGTTGTGAGTTCAAGCCCCATGTCAGGCTCCACCCCGGGCATGTATCCTACTTAGAAAACAAAACAAAACAAAACAAAACAAAAAAAGGACTGGACTAATACTCTTTTTCTCACTTATCAACTTGGCAGAAACCCCAAAGTTTAATACCACCCTCTGTTGGTGAGCCTGGAGAAAATAGGACCTGTCATACATTGTTGATGGGACTGCCCGCTGCTACGACCTTTGCACTAGTTTGGCAGGTCTCCCGTCGTCAGAGATGGTATGGCTTACAACAACCCGAAATTTATGTTCTCACAATTCCTGGAGGTTTGAAGTCTGAGATCGGGGCTCAGGCAGGGTTGGTTCCTTCTGAGACCTCTCTGCTTGTCTCGTAGATGGCTGTCTTCTCTTCCCCATGTCTTACATGGTTTCTGCCTGTATGTGTCTGTGTCTTCATCTTCTCTACTTATTTCTTTATAGACCTTATCTCCAAATACAGCCACACTCTGAGAATCTGGGGGTTAAGACTTCGACACATGAATTTAGGGGGGCACAATTCAACCCATAACAAGCTTTATGGAGGAAAACTTTGACATCACTATCAAAATTACCAACATGTAACTCTTGGCCAGCCATCCTACTTCCGGAAAGCTATTTGACTACTATAGCTACACACATATAAGATGACATACAGATGAGGATATTCATTTCAACCTTGCTTATAATAGCCATAGGTAGGAAACAATCCATGGCCACCAATGGAGAACCATTTGAGTAAACTATATTTTACCTCTATGGTGCAAAATCACAGGGGTGTCAAAAGAAATGAGAAAACTCACCATGCATGGCTAAAGTGATATACGAAGAAAACAAAGGCACAAAACAGTGTAATAGCTTGCTACCTCCATAGGAGAGATATGTTTGGATGTGCTCATACAGTAGTTGCTTAAAGAAACACTGAAGGTTAAATAACAGCAACAGAATCCTAATAAAATTGGTTACTGATAGGGGTGCATGGGAAACCCCCAGAGCAGAGGGGCACAGGAGAAAGTGAAGTTTGGAGAAGAGCTGTTCTCAGTTTATCCAAGCTTCATCTCGGAATTTCAAATTGTGCCCTTGTGAAATAAAGAAAATCCCCAGGGGTTGCAAATGCTTTCTCTCTTTTTCTTTTCTTTTGAAGAAATGAACTAGTTTAGGAGGGCTGGAGAGAGTGCAGTTGAATTTGACGTTGACCAAATAAGAGATTGCCCAGATGCTATCGATCACCAGCGCTCCGTCGCAGCACAAGCGCCCTGCTGGGATGGGGGTGGGGAGGGTGGGGGTGGGGGCCCCCAAGCGCAAGGCATCCAGCTGGAGAAAGCCCCTCTTCCTGTCACAGCTCCCACAGCACTCCAAGCCTGCTTGCAGCCCAACTGCCTCTCCGAGAATGCTACATTTAAAAGTGCAGTTTTTGGATGATTCCCAGAAGATTTTTGTGGTTGATGTAAGTGGAAATCACATTGCTATTATTCCTTTATTATTCATTCAATAGTGGTCATTTGTGGACAGCCCATTAGCTGGCGATGTTATGTCTTCTTTAGGACCAAATGAAGGAGGACTGTGGTTTTTAGCTTTGGAAAAAGAAATCTGTACTTAATACCACCGCGTAGCTTGTGTTTTCCCGTTAACCTTTCTTCTAGAACGGGTTCTCTTTCCTCAAGGAACAACAGCGAGTTTGGAAGAGATGCTAAATATTTGTAAAAAGACAACGCAGCAATAACTTATTCGTCCTACCCAGAAAGGTATTAATGCTCACTGAGATAATTTGTGAGTCTCACCCCATGAACATTTATGGCAAGAAAAGTATGGTTGTGAGGGAAAGGAGAAGGGGAAAGCTACCCTCCTTTTCTGAAGGAAACCTGGGGGGTTCGGCGAGGGGGTAAAATTATGCAGTCGTAATGAGAACTTCAGGAAGTAATGACAAGTATGAAGAGAAAAATAGGATAAGAGACTATTTAGTTTGATTTAGTACTTATAGTTCAGGGTTCTTAATATAATTCCTAGCTACGAGATGATTGCGTACAATTATACCTCATCTCTTCAAGGAAGAACAAATGTATTAAGCACATCATTTGGGGCTCATCTTCCAGAATCTTAAGATATGTACATTTTGATGTAAGGATTTATGTAGGAGCATTTTGAAATGTTCTGATTTTATTGGAACAAAAGACGCTTTTTGCTCTGATATTTATATTCGCTACTAACAAGGAACAAGTAGTTCATGTTCTTTGAAATTCGTACAAAATGCTGGTTGTTTTCTTTTATACACAAACTAACAACGGCTGTTGGGTGTGTGGATAACCCATTTTTCAAATGAGTATTTCATTTTTATTTGAATCATGTGCTTTGTGGATGATGACTTCAATGGCTGTCTCTTCCTTTCACTTTTATTTGCAAAAGGCTTTTCTAGGTCCAGGGACCTGAATGATTTGTTTTTGCAACAAATAGCTTCCATTAGAGGTATGAGGCATTTCCTATTCTTTCTTGGAACTCTATTTAAAGGGAGGAGAATATCTTTTGAGGAGTTTATCCATTTGCAGGCTGGTGGTGTAGGCTCACAGAGCCCCGGTACTGGAGACACTGCTTTAGGCTAAGTTTTTAATAGAGATTTCAAGCAACTCAAAGAGAAATCTTTGATCAAAAATGACAGAAGAGATTTCTGAATGTGTAGCTTAAATTCAGATCCAATTAAATGGGGGGGGTGGCAGAGTACCAGAGCTTGATAAAATTCACCTTCAGAGGAGCCAGTAAGAGCAACTGGAAGCCAGCCTGACTTCGCTTCGAGTCGCTCTGTCTCTTTCCAGCTGCAGCACATTGTGTTCCTGGGGGAGATAATGGGAGAGATTTGATACCCGGCAATTCGGGTGTCACAGCATCTGATCCCTTTTGCCCCAGGAAGGCTGCTCTGTAACTAGCAATCGTGGTGTCACCCAGAGTGGCAAGAGCGCTGACGGCAGCACCCCGCGCAGTTTCGTCCTCAGGGGCGTGGAAACTTAACTTAGGTTCGTCCAACGCTAGCTTTTCTCCTTGACGACGCTAGACTGAAGAGGAGGAGGGGTAACGATGATGAAGATGATGGTGGTGAGGACAGCAGCAGCATTGAGTCACCAGTGGCTAACGCTTTAAAATGGACAAAGCAGGGCACCTGGGTGGCTCAGTGGGTTAAGCCTCTGCCTTCAGCTCAGGTCATGATCTCAGGGTCCTGGGTTCGAGGCCCGCATCGAGCTCTCTGCTCAGCAGGGAGCCTGTTTCCTCTGCTCTCTCTGCCTGCCTCTCTGCCTACTTGTGATCTCTCTCTCTCTGTCAAATAAATAAAAAATCTCAAAAAATAAATAAAAATAAAAAAAATAAAATGGACAAAGCAATCTCACGTCCATTTGTTCCTTTGACCCTGCATTCCACCCTGTGAGGGAAGGTAGGAGAAAAGTTCATCTTTGCTCTTTTGCAAATTAAGAGGTAACGCCTTGGGAGCTGAAGTGACTTGTGCAGGATCATGCAGCAGATAAATGCAGCGCTGGGACTTCCAATCCGGAAGTCTTCTCCACTAGTTCATGTACAATCGTATCCGGAAGACTCATCTGCCAGTAGCCTTCTAGTCCTGTATTGTTGCTCCTGTGCATTATTTAATTATTTATTTTCTGTTGCCCTCAAAGGGCACAGAGCTTGGCATACAGAGAGCCTTTGATGACGATTGTAAAGCAATTAGTAGAGCCTTCCTTCCTTACCTATATGTGAGGAGCTATGAGGGAGAGTGGTTTCTAGAGACCAGGGAGAACCTGGTGTGAAATTTTTCATTGATTCAGAAGCTTGGGAAGGTCCCTCAGGGGGGAAGCTGGTTGGCTCACTCAGAGGAACATGCGACTCCTGATCTCCGGGTTATGAGTTTGAGGCCCATGTTAGATAAAGAAATTACTTAAAAATTAAATCTTTTTTTAAAAAGTCCTTCAGCCCTATTAATAATTCTTTAAAATGTACCCAGCACATACTTTGGGGGATTTTAACTTGAAAGAGAGAGGAAGTATGAGTGGGGGGAGGGGCAGAGGGGGAGAGAGAGAGGGAGAGAAGCGGACTCCTCACTGAGCACAGACCCCCCTCATCATGACGTGAGCTGAAATCAAGAGCCCGAAGCTTAGCAGTCTGAGCCCCCCAGGTGCCCCCATTAGTATTAATATCTTAAACAGGATGAAGAAATGCTTGGATCCATAGTAAAGAGAACCATTAACAGTGACAGAAAGCCAAATGGAAGGGCTTTTGCTGGCAAAGTTGACTGAAGTCCCAAGAGGTGTGGGTCAGTCCCAAGGAGAGTTGTTCTTTAAGATAAAATTTCAGAAAAGAATTGGCTGCGGGGCGCCTGTGTGGCTCAGTTGTTCGTTAGGCGTCTGCCTTTGGCTCAGGCCATGTTCTGGAGTCCTGAGACTGAGCCCCACATGGGGCTCCCTGCTTGGCGGGGAGCCTGCTTCTCCCTCTCTCCCTCCCCCTGCTTGTGTTCCCTCTCTAGCTGTGTTTCTATCTGTGAAATAAATAAATAAATAATATTTTTAAAAAAGAAGAAAAGACAAGACAAGAATTGGCTACACGGGAAAAAATAATGGAGTCTTGGGCATTGGTGTTGATTTTACAAGAAGGTATCATAGTGGAAACACAGCAAGGACACATGCTTGGGTAGGATAATGTTTCCTGGGTGAGACTAGATGACATCCAGAATGCTCTGTTTTTATCCCCTCCCCCCCCACATAACATTATCTTGATGAATTTGTTGGTGTCCAAGATCTGACTCAGGACTCCAGACTCAAAAGGCTGATTTGTCAGCACTTCCTAAGAATAGGAGGCAGAGACTGATCTTTACAATCGGGATGCCAGTGGCACCATTTACAGTGGGACTGGGGACACTAGGATGCCAAGTGTCAGAAGAGTCCGATTTAAAGGAATTAAACCCATGATGCTAATACCTGATGGGCTGACAATGCAGCCATTTCCACCAAGGCACTTGGTGGAATGAGACCTTCCAGTCATCCATTCATTCATTTGGTCTCTGTTCTGGGCACAGTAGACTCTACCAAACGGGGAGGTAAAGTTCTTGAGTAAGGGCACGCCCTCCCCTGAGCAGTGTTTCCTGGGAGTTACCAACTTTGGCTTCATTGATTCCTTTCCCTCCCCTTGCATGATTGACAAAATCCCTCCTTATTAACCTGTCTTTGACTTGTTAATACCTTCAGGTAGCTTGCTGGGAGAAGTGGCTGGCCCCAGAGACATCTTGGCCTTTTGAAGTTTCTTTGTGTATCTATACTCTGAGGCTCTATGTGTTGATTTTATAGATGAACTCTCTGAGAATATTAGTCAGCCTTTTCCTTTATGCATTTCCAAGAGTATCTGGGGGGATACAGCGTAGATACGAGACTTCAGAATTGCTGGGATGTGACTACTAAAATGTAATCCAAGGAGGAAAATGTGTTTAGTGAAAAAAAAACCTCATCTTCCTTTTCAAGCCATCATATTTATTTAATAAAATTGATCATTGTCAAATATCAACACCATCCCTTGTGTTGCACTGATCCTGGGCTGCATCCTTAAATAACAGAAAAGGACTCTATTCACAGAGTGGTGATGGGAGTGGATGGGCAGGAGGAGAAATGAAACAAGGTCATTACTTTTTTTAAATAATTGCAAATAAATACATACAAATAATTGCAGGTTTTAGTGTAAATTCAGTTTTGCCTCTTCAACATGAGGACCAGGACCCCTCATGAGACCTAGGCTAAGGTCTTCTGAGCTCTCAGAAAAAGTAGAGGAGGTCAGGTGTCTAGCTGGAGGCTGAATCCTCCCAACATCCACCAGTACCAGGAGCAGTTGTGTCCTTGGAGGGAGACCTTCCTTTAAAAAGCCTGTTTGTTTCTCTCCAGGTTAGATGGTGAGTTTCGAGGTGATAATCCCATCATCGGATCTGACACAGTTCTGGCGGAGGGGAAGAAAAGTTGTTGGTGGTGAATTTCGAAAAGCATACTTCATTTCGATGGTTTCGAGAACCCACAGTCAAAGAAGAGGTTTGAAACCTCTCAGATCTTACATTTTACCTGATTGCTAAGTGACAGCATTGGCCACTGTAGTGGGTGCCTCGTGGCTGACCCAGCAAGAAAATGTAATGAGTCAGCTTACTTCATTCCCTTGGGAACCCCTCAAAAGGCCACTGGATGTCATTCTCTGGAAGAGGCAGAGGGGAGGTAGTGCCAGGACTGAGCACTGTATTCAAGCTAAATAAGAAAGCAAAGAACCATCCAGGGATTTATTTTGTAGTGGTATTTACCTTTGGTTGTTTGTCCAGGAGCTGGTTTTTCAATTTATAATCATGAGGGATCTTTTGTACCTCTGTCAACAGTGAAACAGATACCCCACCCCTTCATAAAGCAACACTTTTCAAACTCCCAATGAGATGGAATTGCGCCTGTGTAAGTAGAAGGGTCTTTAGCCCTAAATTCAGCTCAGAAATGATATAACGTGTGTTTGGAATCTCACAAAACAGAGTAAATTGGACTCTGCCACTTACAAGCTGTGTGGCCTTGGGCAAGCCACTTGGCCTGAGACTGAGTTGTGTCAACTCTAAAACCTTGGAATGGGGGGGGGGCAGGTGGCTCAGTCGGTTAAGCGGCTGCCTTCGGCTCATGTCATGATCTCAGGGTCCTGGGATGGAGCCCCATGTTGGGCTGCCTGCTCAGTAGGGGGCCTACTTATTCCTCTGCCCTTTCCCCTGATCGTGCTCATGTTCTACATGCCAGTGTTAGTCAGCCTCTGTTCTAACCCATACTGCCCACCATCAGTATTCCAGCCTGATGGGAAATGGTGCAGACAGGAAGGATGGATACAGAGATGCTAATGAGGTAGAATCTCTAGAAGCAATCGATGCTGGTCAGGATATGGGAGATGAGTGAGAAGGTTTCCAGATGACCTTCAAATTCCTGCCTCAGGTGACCGGTTGCATGGGGACCCCCATTCACCAAGAGGGAGAACAGAATTAAAGAAGCATGTTTACGATGGGCAATAATGAGTTCTGTTTGAATTTATCGACGGGGTTATAGAAAGAGTTCTGGTCCCAGCCCTGGCAGCCTTAAGCAGGGGAACCTCATGATCTCAGGCTGAATCCCCTCAGCTTTCTGAGCCTGTGCCCTTATCACTAAAAAGGGGATAATCATAGCACCCATCTCATGAAGTCACTGTGAAGATAAATGAAATGACCAGATTCCTGACCCAAAGTACGGAGGCAAAGCATGTTAGTTTCCCTCCTCCTTGCCTACGGACCTCTTTACTTCTATACTTGGCAAACCGACAGGAATCAGCCCGGATTTTACAGCCCACCTCCAGGCAAAGAGCTCTTTGCCCAGGTCTGCCTTCCTCTGAGACTTCCTGGGGTTCATTTGCTTAGTCAGCAGCCCCGGGGCAGGGGTGGTGGGGATGGG
Source organism: Spilogale gracilis (assembly GCA_004023965.1). NCBI lineage: Eukaryota > Metazoa > Chordata > Mammalia > Carnivora > Mephitidae > Spilogale > Spilogale gracilis. The sequence continues at coordinate 85,815 of PITA01001035.1, read as the reverse complement.
GGAGGTGGGGGCTGGCGGGATTTGCTCTTCCCCCTGGAGCCATTAATCCTGGGAGGGTCCATAATGACTGTCTAGAGTTACCTAAAATAATGTTAGACTTCCTTTAAGGAAGCAGATGGAAATGGCCAAACCCTTTGTGTTTACCTACATTTTAAATTAGTCTGTGATAACTACTCATAGTAATGCTAAGGTAGTTAATAATGATAACAGTACCCCTGACTAATAACCATAGATCTGATTTATCGACAGCCTATGTTATAGGTGTATTTTTACTTGGACTATCGAGTATAATTTTCACAGAAATCAGAGAAGTAGCACTGTCTAGGACAGTTACATAACCTCTCTGTGTAGTGGGTTTTCTCATCTGTAAAATGAGGATAACATTAGTAGCCACTCCATAGGATTGCTACAAAGGTTGGATGAATTAGTCTACGTGAAACACTTAGAACAGCAGCAATAAGTGCTAGAAAACTGTTTGCCACACCGATGCCTTATGGAATCTGGCTCCAAATTTAGATGGCGAACACATGTCCTGATATTTATGTCCAAACAGCAGGAAGGCCTGGAATGAGGAGGAGGCCTGGACTATTATTATAGACATAATAAAAGTCTTGAATTTGCAAGCATGTAAAGAGAGGTGCAGAGAGGTCAACTTACCCAAGGTCACAGGGCTAGTCAAGTTAATGGGTGAGCCCAGGTTCAAGCCCTACTCGGTGTAGTTCGAAAACCTTGGCTGGTCATTCTTTAGGTGGCAGGTTTACGGCTCAAGAGGGGTCTCTGTAGGTGTCCTGAAGCTTCCTGGTTTTCCAGAACCTTGAGATGTACCCTCCAGTTCCGAGCAGCCTGGCCCACACTAGGCGCTCCATCAGTATCGGATGACAGACTGCCTATCTCAATTCAAAGCACCCCCTGCCCATGCAAAGAACTCTGAGAAGGAGCTTCCAAAGCTACGTCAGAAAAACCATCCTGCAATCATCATAGCATCCCAGCCTAGCCAATAGAGGCTGTTTCTTTGCCAGGGATTTATTTGTCATTGCAGGGGGCCCCAGCTGCCTGATGAATGCCTTTGTTTAAACTACTGAGTTTGCTTTGCCCCTCATAGCCTAAGGTTTGTTGAATCAGAGAATAAATTGAACTGAAAAAGAAAGAAAGTGCTTGTGCTTTGTGTGGCCCGGGGCCAGCCTGAGCGGCAGGCCAAATGCGGTTTAGGTGCTGCCCCGCCCACTCCTTTAGGGGCCCGAGCCTGCCCTCCGGATGCCCCATCTCAGAGGAGATGCCTGGACTCAAGCCTTCCCACCCCCACTGCTCCCCGGCCCCTCTCTCCCCATCCCTGCAGCTGAGAGGGGGAGGGACCATGAACTCCAGAGCACTGGAGGCACGGGGAGTTGGAACTGGTGTCTCTCTGGAGCTGGGTGGGTGGTTCGTTCAAGTCTGCACTCGGGGGAATCTCTGCAAAGAGTTTCAGTGAGTTGGGGCTTTGCCACCCCTTTACCTTTCATCAGGTGCCTGACCCAGCCTGCAGTCTGCACCATCCTCTCCCCAGGCCGGGGGAGGACTAGCCGGGCTTCTCTGAGTGCAGCTGTTTAAAGGCAAGATTCCCCTGAATGCTGTGGGATTTTTCTCTTTCTTTCAAATGCCCTTTACCCTGCAGTTGCATCGCGGCTATCACACGAATAAGAGCTCAGGCCTCGCAGGCCTTCAAGCCAAGGCTGTGGTCAATTGCACCGGCCTCGGAGTCAGAGCAATTCTTCAAACTGACTGAGCTCAGTACCCTCTGGGGATCAAAGGGGGATGGCCTGAGGGACAGAACCACCTGGGACGTGGCCTGACTGAGCCAGCAATTTCCTAAAAGGACCGGGGGCCTGCCATCCCAGCTGCTGAGAGCGGTGCTGGCCTTTGGGAGACCCGCTGAGACAGATCAGCTCTACTGCCTGAGAGATCCACCCTTAGCAGATCGTTTGCACCTCAGGAGGTCCTGGGGGATTGACCAATGAAGTGTCCAGGCGAGGCAGCACCCAGGAAGATCTGTAAAGCTCAGGGAGAATGGAAGGCGACAGGCGTTCAGGGGGGCACTTCTCTGGGGGCTGTGGAACTCTCTGATGTAGAACTTCTCTGTTCTAAACACAGCTGCTCTGCAAAAGCTGCAATTATTTACCCCCACAGGATCTTGTTCCAGTCCCCTTTGCTCGATTCCCTGTCTTCTCCTTTACCCACTTCCTCCTTCTCTTCTGGGTCCAAGGTATGGGGCCAAAGAGGGGAGGGTCTGTCTGGGTGAGCTGACCTCAGGCCCTAGAAGCAGTTAGGCATGGCGCCTCACCACTAATCGCTGGGCTTAGCCGTCTTAAACAAAAAGTCCTTTGTCCTCTGAGATTCATTCTGTGATGATGAAATTCACCTTTCAACAGACTTCAACAAAGACAAAGGTTCTCCAGAATTTTACACCAGAACATTTAAAGTGATTGCAAGAGATCTGTCACAAAGTTACTGTCAATTGCTTTTAGTGCTCTGAGATACCATTTCCTGACCTGTGTTCCAGGAATTTCCACTTACATTATGTCATTTGATTGTGAGTTAATAAGTGTGGTAAATAGGTACGCTTACACGACATCGTTCATTCATCAGTCAGTTGACAAGTTCTTAGGAAGCTTCCCTGTGCTCATGCACCATGTTGGCTACTGAGGATACAGAGAAAAGTCAGAAATAGTGCCTGATCTCAAAGACTCATGGAAGAGCCAGAAATGTAAACAGGTACCCACACTACAGTGTGATGTGTGCAAATGACAGCAGAAAGGATGATGTTTTCATGGCACAAAAGAAGAGGGGTAACAAACCCAGACTGAGGCGTGCATGTAGAGGGGTTTGGTCAGAAAGGCTTCCTTGACAGAAATGGTCTCTGTCTTAAGCCCTAATGATTAGTACTAATTACTGAGTGACAGAGAGGGAGTTGGGCTAGAGTTGAAGATTGGCCTAGACAGAGGGAGAAACACAGGGAAAGGCCCAGGGAGTAGCTCAGTCTGACGACGTCTTGCAGTTGAGGGCAGAGGGTTCTCTGAGAGCCCTGAGAGGCGGAGATGAGATAGGAGAGACAAGCATGGGCCAAGTCATACAAAGGGATGTTTCATATGAAGAAACTAAGGTTCAACAAGGTTAAAAATGAGCCCAAGGTCATACAACTGCAAGTAAGTACTTGTGTTGACTGCAGAGAGCCCCCTCTTTCCCCTACAGCTGGCTACCTCCAGACTTCCCCCACCCAGCAGGAAGTTTGGTTCACAATGCAGCCATGATCTTTTTCTTGATTTCATGACTGTATTTGCGTTTTGGTATTTAATTAAAATTCGACACAGAAGTTAAACTTTTCAGTATTTCATTAAACGTCTCAGACAAAAATAAGACAAACAGCCAACATGGCAACCTAAATAAGCTAAAGAACTCAACTGCCGGAGAAACGTCTCCTAAGGGAATGATTAAGGTGGTGTGCCAAGAAGGCTGTGCATATTTGTGTGCTAAGAAGATGTCTATCTTCGTGGTGTTTGCAATAGCTAAAAGGAGAAAACAGTGTATGTGTCCATTATGTAGGTGGTTTCCTATATAGTTACTAATGATGGTATTAACTTTTTTAATGTAAGTTCTTTAAAATAATCTCTACACCCATTAAAACACAAAGATCAAGAGTTGCCCACTCTACAGAGTGAGCCAGCCGGGCACCCCTACAAATGATGATATTTATAATATAATGCTAACTTTTTAAAAAGCTGGTCACCAGAAAGTGTTATTGTATCACATGTATTGGGAATTATCTGGAAAGCTTTACGCTAAGGTCCTCACACTGTCTTTGGATGGATGAGTTATAGACAATTTATTTCTTCCTCTTGCTTTTCTGCTTTTTTTTACCCAGATTTTTTAATGATTCTTTTTTTTTTTACCCATATTTTGATTCTGAATGATGAGGGAAAAAAAACCTCAAAAACAATGAAAGAGGGGTGCCTGGTGGCTCAGTCAGTTAAGTGTCTGACTTGATCTCAGCTCAGGTCTTGATCTTAGGATGATGAGTTCAAGTCCCACGTTGGTCCCAACAGGGAGCCCACTTACAAACAAAACAAAACAATGCAAGAAACTTCATTTCTATAATAATGATTGCTGTATAATGTCTATTTCCTTCATAAGCAATCAAATTAGGGGACTCCTCTCAAAATGGCTGGGTCAACATGTTCCAATCTGTTCACACCCACACCTGTCTGAAAATATCAACTCCATTGCCACTAGCCCACAATTACGACTCCTTTGTGATCTAAAAAGTAATCATAATAGCTCATATACATCATGGGAATGGTTATTAGGTACTAGGGGTAAGTATCAGTATTTTACACGTATTAGCTCATTGACATCCTCAGTGAAGTAGGTGCTATTAATATCCCCATTTGAAAGATGAGCCATCTGGGCAGAGAAGTATAGTGAGTGTTTGAAACAAGATTTGCACGGGGCCCTCTGGGTTAAGAACTCATCCAGTTGACCACTGTATCCAGTCTTTACAGCTTGTCTTTCAAGAGTCACCGTGTTGGAGTTATCTTGGGATTGACAACTCAGTGATTAGGGCTTGTGCGTGTGTTCCGAGTGGTGATGCAGAAAACCAGGTCAGCAGTTCCAAGGGAAACGAAGTTGAGGTAAGCAGGACCTGACATAGCTGTCAGGGGCTTTCATGGGACAGACAAATGGTTCAGAAAAATGGACACAGTTAGAGGAACACGGTTAGAGAGACATGGTTTAGGGTGTCTGAGAATTGCATGAGGCCAATTAGGGTAGGTCATTCTTTGGGGCTCAATGGTGTGGGGGGTATGCCTCCAAAAGGGCAGTTAATTCTCTTAATTTGGTGAATTCAGGGACTGTCTGTAGATGGTCAGCACATACCCAGAAACATAGTAGATGCTCAGTAACTCTGCATTGAAGAGATGAAAGAGTCAATTCTCTTCTTGTTCTCAGCCGCTGGGCAGCTAATCCCTGCTCGAATGAGCTCGCTGATGAAATGTCAGTTAGCTAAGACAACCTTCTAGGAAGTCAAGTCTTACGTCGGCGGGGGGTGATGCGTGGACGTGGCACAAACCTTTCACGTATTACAGTAACAAAATTTTCCTGGACCAAAGCTGCACCCAGATAAAACTGGGTGGTCATAGGAAACCCTCACTGACTGCCAGAAGGAGAAACCCTGTGACTCAGGCTCCCCAAAGCTCAATAAAGGAGAGGTCCGAGAGCATGCCTGTTCGATTCCACATTTGTAGGAATTGGGGTAGAACCCCCTCAGCTGGGACAAGCAAATGTCAAATTCCACCTTCAGAAGGGGGGATATTTTTGGGGTTGATTTATAAACATCAGTGAGTCAGCTTTGCCAGATCCTTCTGCACAGATAATTGCACCTAAGAAATTAGGAGCAAGATATGGGAGTGTGGGATTTGGAAGGGTGCAACTAATTTTAAGACCCAAAGGTTAGTATTTCTTGGGACCCCCGTTTCCCACTGAAGATGGCTAGTAACAATTCCTGCTTCTACTCCCTTCCCAGCTTCCCCCAAGTCTACATTTTGCAAGTGAAATCATGCTTTGTCTTTCTTTCTTGAATGCTAGAATTTTAGAGGTCCAGTGAATGCAAATTGTCCTGGCCTTGGTCGTGCTTGTCCCTGAGTACAGTAAGAGAATCCTATACAACTGCTTTGAGTTAGCCTACTCATCCTAACAACAATAGATCTGCCATATTGAAATAGCCTGGAGGAGGGAGGATGGCAAAGTTCTGCGAGCCTGGTTTCAGCCCCAGATTAAACCAGACTGAGAAGAGTATGTAACCACCAGGCTTTGGGTTGGTATATCCCAGGTCACCCCAAGGCCCATATGTATGAGCCAGCACTCAGGACTTGGTTGGCTATACGCAGGATAGACGAGGAGGCAAGTGGCAGAACGGCACAGCCAGCAGGCACAGGAGTTCAGTGATACTGCTAAGCCACAGGCTCGGCAGATCTCACCTGTGTGCACGATACAGGTGAAGATCACTCAAGAGGAGGGCAGAGCCCGGTGGAACGTAGCCAGCTGCCATTGAAGGAACCAGCTGCAAACCTCGGAAGCCCAAATAAAAGACTAGGTGAGTAAGGGTCAGGAACTCAGACAGATGTCTAGGTAGGGAAAGAGGAACAAAAGAACAGGTCCTAAGTGACTTCTTCAAGGGTGGAGCTTGGCAAGATGCCAAGTTGGGTCTGAGTCAGGAGCCCCTTATAGGTTTCTTGCTGCAGGGCCGAGCTGGTCCCTTGGTGTAGTCCACAGCTGTTGACAAGCCAGCACACCTGGCTAACATGCAAGTGTTGACAGGGTGTGGGAATGAGACACCTGGTGACAGGGAAATTAGCCTGAGTGATAGCTCACGTGACCTCGCGTCTTGCTAATCAGAAGTCCTTAGAAGTTCATTATTATGTTTTAATTTTCACATCCAGCTTTAATACATGATAAGGCATATATTCACTATGGAAAGATTAGAAAATTCTGGCAACAAAAAGAAAAAAGTAAAATTCAAATAAAATTCTATTGCCTAATTTTAACATTTTAGTATGTATTTTATACACTGATATACTAGGTTCTTAGGGATCCCCAAATTTTACATGGGCTTCCCCCACTCCATTTACTTTGGCAGAGTTTTCTGAATATATTTTTAAAAGATTTTCTGTTCAGTCAACCCAGCTTCTCCAGAGTAACCCTAATATGTTGTGTTCCATGGCCTCTTGTTAAGTAGAAGTTTTAAAAGGCATTATTCTTTAATGGCTTCTTTATAGAGTTTCTGTGAAATTCGCAACCTGTCAGAACAGAGTGGCTTCCAACCAGCTCAGAGCCCTGCTGGGCGACGTACTGAGCACTCTTTCTAAAGGCAATAAAAACCAATTCTAGGAAGGAAGAGACAGAAATGGAGAGACATTGGAGTTGTGAGCAGCAGAGAAATAGGCGTTAACAGTAAAGGTGAGAAAAGATGAAGTCAGGAAAAAAGAGAGTGGCCATGAAAGGGAAGAGTGGATCAAAGGAGAGTCCTAGTGTTAGCTCTTTCTTGTCCACCATACACCTGGACATCAGTTTTTTCTTTATATTCAAGGAACAGTCTGGTGTAATGAAATGGGCTCAGTCTCGGCTCCGCTTTTATTTATTTATTTATTTATTTATTTATTTATTTATTTATTTATTTATTATTTTTTATGTATTTGACAGCGAGAAACACAGCCAGAGAGGGAACACAAGCAGGGGGAGTGAGAGAGGGAGAAGCAGGCTTCCCGCGGAGCAGGGAGCCCGATGTGGGGCTCGATCCCGGGTCTCCGGGATCATGACCCGAGCCGAAGGCAGTCGCTTAACCAACTGAGCCACCCAGGCATCCCTATTTATTTTTTTAAGATTTTATTTATTTACTTGAGAGAGAAAGAGAGAGCACATGGGCAGGGGGAAGGACAGAGGGAGAGGGAGAAGCAGACTCCCCGCTGTGCAGGGAGCCCATGTGGGATTCGATTCCAGGATCTGGAGATCATGACCTGAGCCGAAGGCAGACACTTAACCAACTGAGCCACCCAGGCGCCCCCCCCAGTTCTGCTTTTAACCTGCTGAAAACCCTTGGGTGAGTCTCTTCCTTGCTCTGGATCTAAATCTCCTCACTTAGAGAATGAAGGAGCCAGACTACATGACATCTGATGGTCTATCTTGTGTCCTGAGTGTCTCGTAGTGCTAGATACATACAGAATGTTCTATCGAATTCAGGTTTAAAGGGAAACTCCAGCTACCATTTGGAATATGGTTGTGTATCATGCTCACCACATGGATTTAGTGCTAAAGCATTACATGGAAACAAACAATTATCATTGTTTTAATTACCCAGAGTAGCTAGCAATTTCGAAAAGACTTGGGAGCACTGTCTTGAGAATGCTATTATTAGCCTGTCACTTTTCAACAGCCTTTCCAATATAGGCATGGTAATTTCAGTGTCCCAGGAGTGGGGGCAAGATTGCTGTTAGGGTGGTACTCTTCATTTTTTTTTTCTTTTTTCTCCTTTAGTATGAGGCTAACTCTGAGCAATGAGACACCATCCAGCAAAGAGTGTGAATCAGATGCAACCTGTCTAGATCATTGTCAGGCTATCCGTTCCCTGGTAGCTTCAAAAAGGTGTCTGCCAAAAAGTATCTATCAGGTAATAGGCTAGATCTGATTCCAGAGCTCTTTTCCAAACTTAGCTTGGTCAGTATCAATCTGGCTGTGGGTAAAGAGGGCAGCAGTGAGCCCGCTGCTCAGTTTGATTCTCCCAGACCACCCCCACCCAGCGCCCCCCCCCCCGCGCCCCCGCCTCAGGGCAGCCACGTGGGCTGGAAATCTTTCTGAGCAGTTAATCCTAAACAACTTTAAGCTCCCATCTATCACAGACGCAGTGCTTTGAACTGCTTTGTGTTTTCAGAAATAAAATAAAAACCAGTTGTAACTTGGTGTGAATGTCACACACGCACAAGCAAATATAAGGGGTGTTCTCTTCTCTTAGTCCCACCAGGAGCTCTTAAGTACCCAGTTAAATGGTGCTTCCCTCCAGGGTTAATTGCTGAGCCTATGCGTTCCTCGGAAAGGGCCTTGGTTGGCTTCCTACTTATTCTTTGTTCTTTGATGTGTCTAACTGCACCTTGCTCTCCACCAGATGGTGGACGGCCAGACTGCGTGCAGAGAGGGCTCCATTTTAGAATGAACGGCCGCTACCAGGAAATCAGTCTCTCAGTGGTTCTTTCTTTTTACCAGGAGTTCAGCGGCCTCCAGAAGGGTTACAGCTTGGCCAACAATTTCTTCTGCATTGCCCGGAAGGAGGTCTCTTTCCTAGGCTCCTGGGAGGTTTATCCAGCGCATAGTCTGAAATCATGTTGGATTTCTTTCCTAGAGAAGCAGTTGCGTCTGACTCCATTGGTAAATGTGTGAGACATGGGCCTATTTATTATAATTTTTTGCAATGTCTGATTATTTGCAGTTTTGAAAAAGGTTAGATTTATTTGACAGAGAGAGAGAGAGAGAGAGAGCACAAGCGGGGGAATGGCAGGCAGAGGCAGAGGGAGCCCAACAGGGTGGGAGACTGTGTCCCAGGACCCTGAGGTCACGGCTGAGTGGAAGACAGAAGCTTTATCAACTGAGTCACCCAGGTGACCCAGGATGTTTGCATGTTTAATGAAAAGTGAAACAGTCTTTTAAAAGGGGCAGTCCCCAGGTTTAATCCCTAAGGGACTCTGAGAATTCTGGATGTAGCCTGTGGATGACAAGGAAGCAAAAAGACTTACCTCCGGAGGGGTCCAAACTCTCTGTAAATGCGGTGTATGTCTGTTGCTGTTATTAAACAAAAAGCTAGACTGAGATGAAAGAGGGTAGGCCAAGATGCAGAACAAGATGTTCCTGCATGATTGAAATTAAATCAGCGTCACTGAAAACGTTCTAGCCCTGGAAGTGTACCAAAACGCACCCAAGTCCAAAAATATCTCCAGACCCTATTCTACTCAGTACAAATCAGATACTCTTACTAGAGTGTGCCCTTCAGGGTTCTGGGTTCTGAAATGCCATTCGGAGTTTGGTATATGAAGAGGAAAAGGAGAGATGGAAATTAGCCATCAGGTTGGCCAGAAGGGACTAGCTCACAGTCGTCTACATAAAGATGCTGAATGGCGATGTGCTTATACTGTCCTGGACGGAACTGATTCTCAGCCAGTTCCAGAGAGGGCGATTGGGGTAAGGCATAGGAAGGCTCTCAGGTGCACCAGAACAGATTAGAAGGAAAATTCCAAGTCGTGACTTTAGAAGGAATCAGTGAGCATATCAGAGATGGAGTGTCAGGGGCACCTGGGGGGCTCAGTTAATAACTAATACAATTTTCAAAAAGAAGAATACAGGGTTGCCTGGGTGACTCAGTCAGTTAAGTGGCTGCTTTCAGCTCAGGTCACGATCCCAGGGTGCTGGGACTGAGCCTCGAATTAGGCTCCCTGCTCAGCGGCGAGGAGCCTGCTTCTCCCTCTCCCTCTGTCTGCTGCTCCCCCTGCTTGTGCTCGCTCTCCCTCTGTCAAATAAATAGATAAAATCTTTAAAAAAAAGAGAGAGAGAGAGAGACGGAGTATCAAGAAGATTTTCTGTCCAGACTGGTGCAAAGGGAAGGGTGTGTCCAAGGAGGGGCTCAAGTATGTGCAGACATCGGTGAGGAATGTTCCAAGCATCCCCACTCTCAGATAGGTGGGTATGGGAAGAATTTGGTAGCAAAGAGTAGTGGGAAGTGAGGGAGGCAGGATGCCAGGGTATCCCCATGTTTTACATGTGGTCGGTGGGCCAACTGGCGAGGAAATATGTCGGCGATGAGCAGGGAGACGCAGAAGGGTGAATAAAAAGCAACAGAATGTAACCTGAGCTCGGCCATGGTCGATGCAAACTCTGGCCCTGGCCGAAAGCAAAAGGAGGGCAAGCGAAGGGAACACCAGGACCCCCAGGCCTCTCAGTCTCCCTCATCTCCCCCAGCCCCATTGCACTGGCCGTGGACATGCGTCTCACACCTCACCTCCTTGTCTGCAGATTCTCAGACCCCACCTCCCACCCAGCAAATCGGAATCTGTATTTTAACAAGATTCCCCAGGTGATTCGTATGCACTTTACACTTTGGGAGCCTCTGCCCTAACCACTGCCGGGATGGCTCTCCTGAAACCCAGCTCTGACCATGTCAATTTCCACTTCCAGTCATTCAGTGATCCCCACCTCAAACCCTGCCTTCCGGCCTCGGGCCTCCCCTGGCACAAAAGGCCTGTCTTGGTAAGGCTCCCGCCCACTTTTCCAGTCCGCGTATCTCATCTGCTCCCTTAGGAACACCTCACTGCTGGCAGTTTCGTTCACACCAGGCTTTCTAATCTCTGCCTCTGACATCTTTCTGTCATCCTCCTCTTCACCTGGCTAGCTCTAGTTCTTGCTTCCTGTCTCCTATTAGGTGTCCACTCCAGTCGGAATCCATTGCACGATACCCTTTCCCATCTTTCTGGCTTAGGGCCCCATTGAATGTGATCTCATATTACCATTACCCCCTGCTTACGTGCCTCCTTACGCAAGGGCACTTAGCCCCAGCTACTGCGATTACCCGGCGATGTGCCTGACTGGCCTGCTAGCCCATTATGTATTCCTTCATGGTAATGCCTATGCCTAGTTCACCCTGGTATCCCTGGAGCCCAGGAAAGTACCCGGTACAGAGCAGGTGCTCAGTAATGTGTATTACATCGAAGCGACCGAGAACGGTCACAAAAGAGTAAAGGCTTACATAGAAGGACAAAGGCAAGGGCATCAGAAGTAAGCCCAGAGTTGGGGCCAGGGGAAGAGGAGGGACTACAATAGAAAAAAAGAATTGGGTAAAGGGAATAAAGAATGGAGAAAGACATGCTAAAGGGGAGGTAAGGGATTAGCTTTTAGATGGTTTATTAAGTGGAAGGCTGAGACTGATGAAGGTGTTCTCTTCCTGTTATTTTATGTGGCTGTTATGTGGGGTCAGAGTGTTAACACGCCCCAAAGGCAACTCATTCACTTGTCAATGAAGGACTGACCCATAGGCCCTGGTTTCTATGAGGGGGCACTTACAGTTTTGTGTGTGATCCTTAATATTGCAGATCTTGAACATTCAGATGAATGCTGCCCTCGTCAAAACAGACCCCTTGGATGATCCAGATGCTAACAGCTAGGTGACCATCCATCAGGGTTCAATCCAGGGCAATCCTGGTTTGCACCTGTTATGACAGCATAACAATTGCTAGTACCCCTGTCAACCCTAGAGAGTGTGCGGTTTGGATGATGGTCATCCTATAGTCAACACTTCTCTCTGAGCTCCTCCTATGGCGCTGACGCTGTGTAAAGTGCTCAACATTAGTATTTGCATAAGATGCTATCCATGAATTTTTAAAAATTGAGACATGATTCATATACCATAAGATTCATCCACTCAAAGTGTACGATTTGGTGGTTTTTAGTGTACTCACTGTGTCGTGCAAATATCACAACTATCTAATTCTGGAATATTTCCATCCTTCCCAAAAGGAGCCCCATGCTAATTAGCAGGCATTCCCCATTCCACCCCCACCCCCTGCAGTCTCTGGATTTGCCTGTTCTGGACATTTCCTATAAATGGAATCATAGAACATATGGCCTTCTGTGTTTGGCCTCTGACAGTCCTATTTTACAATTAAGGAAGTTGAAATTCAGAGAGATGAAACAGCCTGTCCAAGATCATCCCTTTAGCAGGTGGAGGGCAGAAGAGGAGTGGGGGAGGAGGAGGAAAAGGAGGAGGAAGAAGGG